>VZSC01010931.1:76179-217091 GCA_013398225.1 Steatornis caripensis
GGGGGGGGGGGGGGGGGGGGGGGGGGGTGGGGGGGGGGGGGGGGGGGGGGGGGGGGGGGGGGGGGGGGGGGGGGGGGGGGGGGGGGGGGGGGGGGGAAGGTACCTCCCTTTGTTAAGTTGTGCTCAGAAATGTCCAGGTCAGACAGGTTTGTTTTGAGGCTCAGAAATTGCTCTTTCAGCCCAAAAACTAACTTTGGGAACTGCTGTGTCTCAGATTTATTACCCTGGGAGCATGTGCTCTTTGGAGAACTTAGGTTCTTTTGCTTTTCTGTTGCGTTCAAAAAGTGACATAATTTATTGATACGATTGAGTCTGTCAGTGTCATCAAGCCTACTGCCTGCTGATGTACCTGTAAAGTTTCCAGTTTGGCATCAGTATTGCTTAATATTCTCTTGGTGATCTTACACTTCACGAGGAGATCAGCTGTGCCCTGTGGATCAGCGCATTCTTCCTTCAGCTGGCTGTCCTACTCTGCATCTCTGTCTTGTGTGTACTGGTATCAACAACCTCACTACTGATCGTTGTGACGTCTCATCACCGTTACCTTCCTGTCCTTCGGTACCAGCCTACACTCCAGTGCCTTCAGTACGCACCCCAGTGCTGGCTCTGAGGCTCAGGACGTCCCTTCTTCCTCCTGCCATTCTGCCTTTGCTAGTGGTGCCTGTCATTCATTTTCAGATTTTGAGCCTGACAGAAAAATGCACTTCAGGGTTTTGGGAGATTCTTGCCACTTGCTCTGAGCATACTGTAAGGGAAAAATTCATGTTCCCAATCTAACTGCAGTACTAGATCTCATTGGATAGGGAAGTGTTGGGCTTCAACTCTCCTCAGCTCTCTGACACTGTTTGCTAGCGTGCCAGGGAATTCATTGCTTAATGAAAGCCATTTTACCGGGCCCTTCCCCAGCCAAGATGAGTGTTATCACATGACAAGAGGTGACATACACTTTGACATCTCCCTTGTATCCTCCTGCAGTATCACATGCTAGCTTGACACTGAACTTTCTTCAGGTGTTATAGACATTGTCATTTCTGTCATTGATTTATCATAGGCGCCTGGGGTGAGATAACTTCTTTCCTTGGTCCTTTCCACCTCGGACATAATGTGTGATGACATTAGCACTGGTACCACCCTGCTCTAGTACCAGCTCTGCCTCCCTTTTTGGGTAAAGCTTCTGTAACTGATATTATCTCTTTTTTGGGCTCCCTCAACTCAACAGATTGATTCCTCAAGGCAGGAAAAGAGCAGCTGACACTCCTGGGGACATGCACCTTGTCTCCTCTATGACTGATGGACTGTCCAGTGCAACTTCTGATGAAGAAACAGAAGCCACTTACTGCCTGACGGACACTCAAGTCTTCTTCCCATTCAGACAGGCAGAGTATCTGACAGATCATCTTACCAGGAGTTTTCTGAAGGTTCCTATATATTTCCAGATGCGCAGTATTTTACAATTTCAGCCATATATCAAGGAACTTTTTTTAGGCAAGAAGAGAAAAAGCAGCTGAAATATCATCTGCTTTCCTCCATGCTGGATCTGTGGTGCATGTTTCAACATGATGGTAGGTAGGAAAACGCATGTCAGTGGCTGATTACAAAGCTGGTTTCGTCGTGTTGTTTAAACTTCCCCTTGCTGCTCTCATGGGTTGTACATCACACTGAAGGCAACTGATTTGTTATTGTGCCCTTTGATGGTTTCAGGATAGTATCTTAAACAAAAAATTGAATCAATAGTGAAGTACAGAGCATCTGTTGGGTTAGTATGTTGGCAAAGCTGGGCGTGTGCGTTTAAACACACTTTTGGTGTGAACATGATAGCCATCCTGAGGCAAACCCAGCAATGCCCATGGAAAACAGCATACTTGCGCTTAATCGTATTTATGCAGTTATAGTGAAGGAAAAACACATTTTTTTAAAACTCTCTCAAATCACCTCTTCTTTGTATTCATTCAAGATAAACAATCCTTTCTGTTCATCTGTTGCTACCTTAATTCATGTTTTCACAAATCTATATACCACTACTCTTTGCTCACCACAGTGATGTTTCAGGATCTTTCAGCAGACTTGTTTTCCCATCTCTTTAATCCAGTTATCCAACCCATTGATTTGTCACTATCAGTTTTCACTCAGTTGCGGGGGGGAGGTGTTCCTCCTTCTCTGTCCATACCACTACCCTAAAACACTCCATGCATCAAGCATACAAATCTTCACTTCATGGAGTCTGTGCAGAGACTCACTGAGTTTGAAGGAAGGGTTGAGCTAGCATTGAAAAACAAACAGGTAGTCATCGCGTTTTAAGTTTTATTTTAATCCATTAATATTTGCTGAATCTGGGCAGTGTATGCATCCTCCCGCGCATCACCTTTGCCCCCAGGATTTTCTCTTCCTTTGGTACCATACTCCTTCAGCTGTTGTTTGGGATCTTCCTGGCTGCTCTGGTTTTATTGCTGCTCATATTATTATTTCTTCTTTTCCCTAATCAAACAACAAAAACACGCACGCAGCCCTTGCTCCTACCTACAAATCAAATACAGGCCCCCGCACCCGGTGTGCATCTAGTTAACCATATGTGTATTTCTCATCCTCCAAGTACTGCATAATCCACCAGGCTTGGCAAATCCAACTCCTCTTTCCTCCAAGGCTTCACATCTTCACACCAATTGCTTTCTTTCTCTGTCTTACTTGGCCGAATAGGCTGCTGATCTCTTGAGACGGGGAGATGGCCGCTGGGCATCTGCTCTCTTCTCCCTGGTGTTGTGGTGGGAAGGGAGAGGGGGAGCCACAGAATGGTAGGTAAGGGCAGTGAGGAGCGGCTTGGCATAGGTGCAAGAAGGGCCATCAGCGCCTTCAGATTGTATTTTCTGCACCAAAAATCACTTTCACCTTCTCACATGGAAGGAGAAGCAGCAACATGCCTCTTTGTTGCCTCCCTATACCTTGAGGTGTTAGAGGTAGGATGACAGCATTAAACACTTGTGGCCCCTCCTGCTGGTTGTGGGGGTGGCAAGGAAAATAGAGCAGCCCTGGCTCACAGAAGAGTGCCTGGAACTCCTGCAAGCAAGGAGACGTAAAATGACAGGACAGTTCAAAGTAACAGGTATGTGTGATTTCTCCTGCCTGTGCTGCCTTTCTCTCACACAGCCCAATTAACAGGGGTCACAGAGCACTGATTAGCTGCCTTGGTGTTTTGTGAACATAAAGCAGTGAAAAATCTAGGGTGAATGGGGGAGAGAAGATCAAATAGACACTTATCTCGGCACTCCTGCCTGTCCCCGGCATTTGCCAGCCTAAGGGAAGAGCCTTTTCAGAAGAGGCCAATGCGGGACAGTGCTGTATCTGCGCCGGTATCTCTGCTGCTTTTCTGCCTTCTCTCAGCAAAATAACAAACAAGTCACCCCCAGTAGCTATGTCATGTGTAGGGTGGTTGCTAGATAAAAGCTGAACCACAGGAGAAGCATGGACCATAGGCAGCTGGGGAAGATCAGAGCATGCCCTTTTGCAGCACTGGCGTGTGAGATAAGTTCAGTTCCTACAGCTGGCGTCTCCTTTTGGAGGGGTGGACTTGCTGCCTCCTGTCCCTCGTGTGAGGGGAAAAAAGGTGGAAGGCAGCACAGATCAGCTCACAGCAGATAAAAGGGCATCTCCGTCTAATTCAAGAGTTGGTGAGTGTGGTCTAGTAGTGCTGAAGAGCCCAAGCTGGACTTGTTTGGTTGCTCAGTTTTTCTTCCATGGCTGGGGGGAGATGTCTGCATGAGCAGATCTGGAACGTCGCTGAAGGGTGGGCAGCTGTGGTGACCTCATGGCTTCCTCCTCTTCCTTCATGCTCCCCTTTTTTTGGGGTAGCAAAGCAACACTCCCACTTCAGCTGTCATACCCAGGTTAAGTGGCTGCACTTGCTTCTGTCAAGCCAGCACATGCTCCTGTGGTGTGATCCCTTATTAGACTAGACAGCCTACATCAGCTCTCCATTCTCTCTGCCTCCCTGGAGACACTGCCTCGCTCCATAGCTGTTCCTATTCTGCTTCTCTGTGGGATACGGCATATCTGCCAGCTCTGCTTCCAGCTTCCCCAGTTTTTATTGTATGGAAGATGGATAGAGGTAAGATGGAGGAAGACAAGGAGCAGGAGTGGAGTATTCTTAGCTGCTGACAGCTTTGGTTTTTCTTAGCTGATTTTTTCCCTTTCCTAAGTATGAACACTTTAGGAGTTCAACTGGGAAGGCAGTGGATTCCCTGGCATCCAACTGTGTAAATTAGATTTCCTTAGCAAGATCGAGCAGCCCTTCTGCTGGAGAACTTCCTTTCCTAACTTTGTGTTATCACATTGGAGGAAAGATCCAGAACCCTGATGTCTTCTCTAAGCGTTTCTTCAGCATATTCTTGGGGGTGGTCTCAGTGCCACATCTGAGCTCTGGAAGCAAAGTTATGGGGTGGACAAGTGAGGTGCAGGGAACAGGAATTGCTAGGGTGCTGAAATTACTCTGCTGTCCTTTAGAAGACTTTGGAAGACTTGGGTGTCTCTTTCATGGATGTGGAAACCTCTGATCACTCATGTTTCAGACTGCCAAATCCAGGAGTTTGACCAGACTACTTTAGGGAAGAGCTGCTGCTGCTTAACTTTTGCTAACCAGCTATTTTTTTTGTCCTTATGCTTTGAAACAAAATTGTGGTTGTGATGTAGAAAGAATGTCTTCCCGTGTTCAGCAATGGTGAAGACAAAGGTCATTGTGTGTAGAGCTCAGTTCAATCCACCCACTTGATTCTTCAGGTGTCTTTCTCCTTCCCTTCACTGCCAGTGCTGCTGATGGCCACACAGGTAAGCCACAAAATTGCTTGAGGTTTGGGCAATGTCTGCATTCAAAAAACTATTTCTAGCTAGTGGTGGGGGGCAAGAGGCAGGCCTATACGTGCTTTGGGATGGTCTTTTACTCCAGCAATCTCTGCTGTCTTTCCAACTGTAGGAGGAGAAATTACACTCTGGAGGTTTCATCAGTCCAGTTTGATTTCCCCGCCTCCCCCCATTTTATGGTCTCATTCAGAGTCTGCTAACATCAGCTGTCCTCGTTTTGTTCACAGCCACTTGCAGGCCAGCTGACCTTCTCCAGGCATGAATCAAAACAGGGCACTGAAAAGCAGGATGAGCCTAGGTGTTTGTTTCCTCCATCGCAAGGGCTCTCCCACGGTTGGACCTTGCTGAGGTCTGTCACCGGTTTGGTGTGCCCAGGAGTTACTGCTTCCCTCAAGACTCTCTCTGGCTGGAATTTGTGGAGTCTGTCCACAGCAGTGGTGCAAGACAATGGTGAAGCTGCTGGTGCTGCTAATTGAATTGGAAACGAAATGTGGATGTTAAACCTTCAGGTCATGATTCCTGAACCTCCAGCTTCTCGGTCATTTTGCTCTGCTACAGGGAAGTGTTTTGAGGAGATACCCTTGAAGGTGCTTGTTGCCCTTGAGCATCTGCCAGTCTGATTGCCCTGATGACAAGTTGGCCCATGGTTTGAGGAATATGTACTTTCTGTTGGCTTGCACACTTTCTAAGTGAGCTGCACACAGCTTGGAAGGAAATGGGGAATATACCTACCCAACCCTTTTCTCTCCCAGAAGGATGAGGTAGTATCTTTTTTTCCCCTGCATCATGTCAGAGTCAGCTTCTCAGTAGGGTAAATTGTTTGAAGGTAAAGTGCAAGCTGGTCCATAAGGCTTCCTCCCCCACCTCCGATAAGAAAATCATTAATACAGTAAAAAAAAAAAGCCTCCATTGTTACATGAGAGCTCAAGGTCAGGCTGGTAGTAGTAACTCATATTGCTTCTAAGGTCAGCCTAAGCTTTCTCCTTCTGACAAGCCACGATAGATTGATCATGGGGGCCCTTACATTATTTTTTTTCCTCTGAAATAGGCTTTGCTTCTCCTGACCCTGTTAATGATGTTTGACTGAGGTCATCCCAGCAAACCCTGAATCCTTCCCATTACCTTCTAGAGCGCTTGCCTTTGTGCCAAAGCATTGTACGCTTGTTAAGAATTAAGCTTTTCTGATCTCTGCTGTAGCAAAGAAGCTGTCTTCATTGGAGAGGGGAGAAATATCTTGAATGCCATCTGTCAGTTAATGCTCTCATTAACACCTGAGTGACTCCCAACACCAAGCTGGTACCTTTTTGCCAATTCAGAACTTAAAAGGTGCCAGCCCATAAGGTGAAATATCTTCAGTCCGTAAAATTAATTCCATGATAAGACCTTGATTTTTGTTGTTGTTGTTGTTGTTTCTTTTAACTAGAGAGATCACAGAGGCAGAACCAGTTCTCTTGTTTGCTGTGAATTAGATGCCCAAGAAGTCTTTTTTCACTTATTACTGAGAACCTTGTAAAAGCAATGTTTACGCTTGGAGGCTGAGGGAATCCAAGTCTTTTTCAGCTTTTAAAGCTTTTACCAGTCAGAAGTATTGCCTCTATTATTCTTCTTATTGACTAACTCTGTAAGAGGAACTACAGAGTAGTTATATTCCTGTTTAAATAGTCTTTGAAGGAAAGGCTGAGCTGTCCCAGTCTCATTTTCCATGTTCCTCCCACATACTACTCTTGGGCAGGAGGTGGAGATCTATTGTTCCTGCTCTCTGTCGTCCTCTGGTTTTGTCAGAGTTCTCAGTTTTAATCTCAAGTACAGAACAACATACTGTCTGGGATTAGACACAGGTCAGGCTTGCCATTTTCCCAGCAGTTTTAGTTCAAGAGCGTTCCAGTATTTACTCTTCCGTTGCATTTTGTAAATTAAATGAAACAAGAGACTTAAAACACTGTCAACATGATAGATATTCTAGCTAGTGGGTCCAGGCAATTATTTGGCATCTGAACTTTCGGAAGGCTTATCTGTGTGTGCCAGCAGTATCCAAGCATCGTTGAGAGATTTTGGTCTCCAATACTTCCAACTCCTTAGCCCAATGTTTTTTTTAATCCAATATTTACTCCCACAGAGTTAAGAGTTGGGGGATGGGGGGGAAGTTTAGGGGTTTTTTTGAAGGGACTACAGAGGGGGAACTTGTGACAAAATTGACAGCAATAGACCAGATAGAGAAGTGTGCTGTGACAGTAATTCCAGACTCTGGCCGTGGCACCCTGCCTGCGGGAAATGCAGATTGACATGGGGACTCTCTTACTGAATCAGTGTTTGGTTTTGCTTTTGTTTTTTTGGCTTGATTTTGTTTACAGTTTCCCAGCCAAGATTTGATTTACTTTGGAGACTTTAAAACTAAAAGCACAAGTGGCTTTGCTTCCTCTGGGCACAATGATTTTAAAAAAAAAAAAAAGTAACACATAATTCCAGCCCCAGGGGTGCTGGGTTCTCTCAGAAGGCATTTTCATTGTGTTTGCCCTACAGGGTGCCTGTGGGGCTGGAGTTTCTAGGTGCAGCTGTCTCCTCCCAAGTGTGCGCACCAGAAACTCCAACCAAATTTTCCATGTGTCCTGTCAACCCTGTGACATTTTCACCCTCTCTTCCAGACGTCTCCAAATGAGCCCTTATGAGAAGCTGGGCATGGTGACAAGCAGCAGGACAGGGTGTCACTCCGCACGCTGGCCAAGCTTCTTTTTCCAACAGCAGCGTGGCCTCGTGCATTAAAACCCCAGGCAATGGGAAGGGTGCCTCTTCTGTGAGCAGGGGAAGCCACCACGGAGGCAGACTGCTGAATTGGGATCGCCAGGCAGGGGGAGGAGTCCTCGATCCCCTCTCCTGGAGCACAGAGAAACCTCCCTCTTTGGGACGCAGCCGGGTGGCAGATGGCTGGGCTGCAGCGCTGCGCTCTCGGGGGGTGTATCATTTCTCTGACTGTTCTGGACGCTGATACCCATGTTGGGGAGGAGCCCCTCCTTCGACTTGCTCCCGTCATCTTTATGCCCTGAGTTTTTTGCAGCTGCTACTAAAGATCACAGGCAACTTGAGCTGCAACCTCGCTGGTGCTCTTGTGGATTGTCTGCTGCTGTTCCTCCCCTTTGACACTGATGTGCTAGGTCGTGTCCTTCCCTGTGCCCCACATTTCCTTTTGTATATGTAGAGGTCCACAGTGTATGATTAAAATTTTCAACCAACGACATGATTCAGCTGTGACCTCCTTCCTAGTCCTTGCCAAAAAAGGTAGGGACCTCTGACAACAATCCTGTGGTTTCAGAGCACAGCCGGGGACGAGATGAAGAAATTGCATTGGGCTCATGCGGGATCACCTGCATCCATTTGAGATGTGTTGCATAGATACGCATGTACTACTCCACCGCTTCCCCAATACAGCTATCCAAATTGCTTTGCATATCGGGCATCATCTGCAAAGCAGGGGACATTATGAAAAGTGAGGGAAAATTTTCTTCAGTTTTCTGGAATATTAGTGGCACGGAGGCTAGTGAATTTGGGATGGGGAGAAAGACAGTCTATGGGAAGGATGAAGTTTTACAGTTACAGACTACTCCAGGGTAACTTTTCTGACCTCTTGTAGGTGATTTCTGTAATATTTTTCCTTGATTAATGAGCTGTATGGAAGATGCTTTTTCTGTATGACAGGGGGTGGTGGAAGTGGTTGAGATACAGTGACAATCATTGTGGCCCATGGTCTCACACTTTTTTTATAAATTGTTCCTATGTTCCCCAGTTTACTTTCAGAGGAGAGTTGATTTTCCCTTGGATACGTGCCCTGAGACAGAGTGTGTCCGTGCACCAGTCCATCCTCTTTGGGAATTACTCCGATTTGTAGAGAAAGGACATTGCTGACTTGATATTGCCTCTGTTGGTCGAGTGTTGTTACAAGTCTCAGTGATGCCGAGAACCTCAGGAGAAAAGCTACATCTCTCTCCTCATCTAAGTGATCTCATTCCTGGCTTCTTCCCACCAACAAAAGGGGTTTTGGAGGTTCTCAGCTGCAGCAGAGGCTCTGTAGGACTTGCCACACCTGCAGGTGCATCACTGTCCTATTTGTGAGCTTGAAAAAGATATTTGACAGAATGCATCCAAGTCATTCCACTCCTAAACCTTGTCTGTCCAATTCTTGGTTTTGAATTTTATGGACAATGCTAGATAGTTAGTCCCGAGCATTTCTGCTTTGCACAGGGAAGACCCCCAAGGGCAGAGTTCTCGCAGATGGCTGTGCTCCCTGCAGATTTTCTTCTCCAAACCAGGGAGTCTCTTTCAGAAAGCTTTTTCAAAGGGAAATTTAGTAGAGGCAGGCTAAGTGAGACTAACCATAGGTGGGGCAGACAGGCTGAAGACGAGCACCCCACATTTGTCTGGAGAAACAAGGTTGGCCCCCATGAAGAGGGAAAATATAAATTGGGTAAGACTGAGAGTGATTGAGAATGCCTTGAGACATCTGGTTCCCATCTCTGGTTCTCATTTCTGTCCTTATTTAAAGCGACAAATGCACAGTAGCTGTCTCTGAAAATTGATGGGGGTAGGAACTCAAAGTACTCTTGAGAACAGAGCTTGTAATGTACTGAACACTGGGTGGATGGCGGAAATTTCTAGTGTTAGCCGCTTAGGTGAAAGTCAAAGTCAAACTCAAACCAAATTGGTTAAGTCAACAGACCCAGTCCCCAAGGGGAATGAGGGTTACATAGGCAAAGATTTCAGATGATCTTCTGGAATTGAGGCGTTCCTGGATCAGTTTTCTTTAAGAGCAGCCAAAACGGTGGAGCAAGATAAGCGAACTCATGCAAGTGGTAGAAGTATCTTTCTGATCCATGCTTTTCCCTTTTTTTTGGTAGAAAAAATTTTGGCCAGAAAAACAGGAACAGGTAAAGCCCTGTTGCTTTTGTTGCTTCTTGCTGGCATCCCACATCACCCACTAGTTTTTCAGGATCCTAGGGAAACTATGTTTTCAGTCAATTTTATTGGAAATAACCAGAGACTCTTTATCAGATCAGATGAAATAATCTTCCACCTTAAGCTCTGACAGAGTTGAACAGCTGGACTTGGGGGGCTGAAACTCGGATGTTCTCTGATTGCTTACAGTCATTCCCCTTTCACAATAGACAGAGCAGCCGAATACATGTGTTGTTTTCCTGCTTTCAGGAAAAGATGTTCTCGTCACTATTTCTTTTCTGAAAGCTAGAGTCAAATCTGTCTTTCTTTTTTTGTTTTAATCCAATGGCTTCAGTAAATATCTAGCATTTAGGCTGTGTGTGATCAAATAGCACTCTTATAGATAAAAAGTCTATAAAGAGAATCTAGTATCCCACTTTTTGCCAAGTTGAAGTCCTTGCTGGAAGTTGGACTGTGTCTTGAGGTATATGAGGAAAGCACTGCGAGAATGCACAGCTACTTCAGACAGGTGTACTCTGCGCTGAATATTTCATTTTTAGAAAAGGATAGTTGCTTTAACATTTGCCCCAGAACTAGTACTTGAGACAGCACAGAAAACGCTTCATAAACCAGTCCTCCTTTGTTGTGTTGACTGAAGTTTGTGAGTGTAAGGGACTGTTTCAAGTTGCGTTTGTTTGGTTGCTGATATTAGTGGGGCAAAAGAATGACACTTGGAAATAGCAAAGCCTTGGTCATGTCATGCAGAAAAGATCCAACTCCTGGCTGCAGAAGGCACTAGATCCAGGTACGTTCAAGCATCTGTTGTTAAATACAATCGGACGGCTGGAAACACTCATCCGGTGAGAGGAATTATCTCTGGAAGGTCAGCTTGCATTTGACGTCAGAAGGAAGCAGGCTGGTGGGGAGTGATCTGCAGGGTGGTAGCATCAACTTCTCTCCACTCGAGGAGGAAGGGGAATGCTGCCAGGTGGACATGGCTTGAGGAATCGTGTGGCATCTGTTCCTTCATTCTTGCAGTCACCATCCAGTCATGGTCCTTGCAAAGAAGTCCAGTCTTTACCAAATGCGTGAAGCCCCCTGCATAATAGCTAACTTCTTGTTGACTTTTAACAATCTTATTCCAGTTGGATCGCGTTCCTCTATCTCTTTGTTCAAAAATAATAGCTTTTGTAGTAGCTAGCAATTTCTCAGGCAAATGCAATTCTGTAGCGTTGGCACAGTTCCATTAATCATATAGAGTAATCCATTTGTGCCAAAAACCTATCAAGTTGAGCTGCCTTTTTGAGAGCTGGTGGGAATGTGTACCCAGTGGTGTTCTTGCCGGCATATGGACTTCCCGTGTGTGCAAGAATGACTGGGGCATGGTGGGGGACCCTCTTTGCTGTGCTCAGGGTACACAAGTCCAGCAGGCTGAGAGCATGGCAAGTCTCTGGGCTCAAAGGGATGTGGCCAGGTCTTGAGAAAGTTTTGCGTTTAGGGGTACATAGCCTCACCAGCCCGTTTTCATTCCCTCCCCTGAATTTGTCAGCAGTAAGAATAAGGACTTAAGTCTCCTTAAAATAAAAACAGGAGCTCTTTTAGCCTTAAGCTCCATCAGCAGTTTAATGTGTGTCAGATGGGGACATTTACTCTCAAAGCCACATGAGGGTAAGAAAGGTGTATTTGTATGGTGAACTGCTGGCAATGAAAGGGGGACTTAATGTGGCCCAGTTAGCAAATGAAAAAGATTATTTTAGTAGTAGTTTTTAAGAAGGGCTGGGGCGTTCAGCTTGATCACCTGCCAGACTAGAGAGAAGAGAGCCCTCTGGACTGAACCCTTGTTTGGGAGGTACACTCATGTTGGGAACGAGCCTTGTTGTTTGGCAGGGCCCAAGCCATGTGCGTTAAGCAGGCTGAGCAGATGTCCCACAGAAAGTCAAAGTGGCAGCACCTTTGGAGATGGAGGGAGAGGATAATGGGGGCCACAGCAGGACTATGGGACGCTCACAGCAGCAGAGCGGGGAGGACATGGTGGTGGCAGAGACAATCAGCTATGGGATGTTTCAAGACACTGAGCCAGGGCATGGAAAACTACTTAAGAGACAGACAGAGAAACAGAGCTTGGAAATGGCAGATGTGAGGAGCAAGTGGAAAGCAGAAGAAGAGGGACTCTGCTTCAAATGGGGAGAGGTGGAAGGAGACCGGACTCATCTGCTTTGTTGCATGCTGGTTAGTAAAGTGTTGATGCTGGTCCTCGCACAGGGCACTGCCCATTGAGATAGAAAGAGGATGAGGCTGAGGTGAGATCATAACAGTAAGACAGCATCCTGTAAGCAGTATGGGTATAATGTGAAATCCTGTGGTGTTGCAATGAGATTGCTGTTTTGGGAACCTGAGTTACAGAGCTGCAGCTAACCATAGCTGTCACGGGGCATGGTTGTCCTTGAAGTGTTGACTGTCTCTGTGTTGTGTTTGAGTTGCTTGGTTGCACCAGGTGTTTCTGGCACGGCAAACTACAGTGAGTGTGTGGGACTTTGTTTCCTTGGTTAGATCCCAGACGTTTCACAGCTACCTGGAGGACATCATCAACTACCGCTGGGAGCTGGAGGAAGGGAAACCCAACCCCCTGCGGGAGTCCACCTTCCAGGAGCTGCCCCTCCGCACCCGTGTCGAGATCCTGCACCGCCTCTGTGACTACCGACTCGACGCAGATGACGTCTTCGACCTCCTCAAGGTGCTTTGGGCAACAGGGAAGGGGGAAATGGTGTGGCCACAGGAGCTGAGCCAGATCAGTGAATCTTCCTGGGAAGAGAATGGTTGATGCTGTTGGGTGTATTTTAAGGCTAGGTACTCGGTGGCGATGCAGCAGGCTGGCAGTTCCCCATCCCTACCCTGCCTTGCAGAGGACCCAATGCAAGCGCGTAGGACTGCTCTTGGGGCCCTTGTCCTGTGTGGATGTATTCGTAACATGGGAGTCACTAAGTAAATTGGCTTCATTGGCTACTCTTCCTGTGAAGAGTGAAATTGGAAATGCTCCAACTGTAATGGCAGGGCTGTGAGAGCCGAGACTGCCTCGCTGAGGGATAGTGTAAGATGAAAGGATGGGGCTGAAGTGTACTGGGGGCGCTGGGGGAAGGGTAGCGGCAGGAAGGGGGGAAGGAGCTTCTCAGGGCTGTACGTGACTGTCGCCAGCACTAATTAGACCTTCCCTGTCAGGAGCACCAGAGATGAAATGTTAAAATGAGAGAGGCCATTCAAATTAGAGATGCCAATCTAAATCCCTCCCTGGACAGAGAACGAACGTCGCCTTCCCCCTGGAGTAACGTTTTCCCAGCTCAGCCCAGAGGAGCAGCTGTACTGCTGTTGTGGCATGGTGGGAGGGGAGGAGGGAGGGAGGTGTTTGCGGAGGGGTGTCATCATGTTTTGTGTGACAATGTGGCTGCTTTTCAACTTGTCACCGTCTGGCGGGGGGTGCTCCCGGTGGGTGCAGGGCTTGGACGCCGACAGCCTCCGCGTGGAGCCGCTGGGCGAGGACAGCAGCGGTGCCCTGTACTGGTACTTCTATGGCACACGGATGTACAAGGAGGACCCGGTGCAGGGCAAAACCAATGGAGAGCTGGCTCCAGACAGGTAACAGCCCACTCACATCCCCTCTGTGTCTGGGTGCAGGGGGTAGAGGTGGGGGGGTAGCACAGCCAGCCCAGCTGGAGGTGACTCCGCCTGACTGCTGTTGTGTCAGAGGGAGGGGGGGGGGAGCGTGCGGCGGCGCAGGGGGGGCCTGGGAGAGGGCCCACGGCAGTGCGGGGTGAGACTGGAGTTGCCAAGCAGACTGTGAGCTGCCCCGCGTCACGCATTGTGTCGGAGCCAGCCTGCAGCCTTTGTGGCACCAGGAGAGCCTGCTGTGGGAGCGATGCTGCCTGCCCCACCGCATTCCTCCCCGTCTGCCCCGCACCATGCCGGCGGCTCCCAGATCAGGCTCCTAGCGAGTGGGAATCCCTCCTCTCCTCCCCTCCCCATCCCATTACTGCTCTGATTTAATCCCTCCTTTGGTTGGGTTCCTAGCAGCTGTTCCGATTTCCCCGCCTTTCTCCCATCCTGCCAGCCACAGTTCCTTTGCTCAGCAGATATTTCATGGTGGTTTGGCTGTTTCGCAGGGGATGTGGGGGACAGACAAACACCCCAAACGTTCCTGGGAAAACGGGCAAGAGACGAGGGCGACCCCCAAAGCGGAAAAAACTACTGGAAGAAAATTTGCTGAGGTATGGAAAGGTTATTCCTGCAAGAGACATAAAATGTGTATGTTCCCAGAGGGAAGTATAATGCAGTTCTGGGGTTCCCCCAGTAAGTATGTATATACCATGCAGCCGTAATTTCAATGCATCTCTCAAGTGAAACAAGCTCAGACTTGGTGGGTGCTTTGATCACTCTCCAAAGAAAATTCTGGCTGAGCTGGAAGCCAAGTTTGGTGAAACAGTGGGTATCGCTCTTCCAACTGCCTCACTTTGGATGCAGTTCCCCTGTGCTAGGGGATATGCTCCTGATAAAGAACACTTTCACTGTGTAGTGCTTGATGCCAAAATCCTGGCCACTCGAATCAGTAAAGATTTTGGGATGCTTCCCATAAGAATTGAAATACTATCCTTGCCAAACTCGAGCCTGCACTCTTCACTTCTTAAAATATTATGAAGCTATGATAAATATATATGTGAATATATATCTCAGACGTGTGCTCTGCACATTGGTTTTTTCATGGTTTTGCTGTGCATTGAGTAATTGCTGCATCCCCTATTCTTCTCCTCCGAAGCAGCTGCATTTCGGTGATGTGAAGTAAACATATTTATCGTATCACTCCTTCTCTGTTCTTTTTTGGTAGAGAGAAGGCAGAAGAGAACTTGCTAATCCGGGAGACTCAGATAAGAAATGGTAAAGAGATTTTGCGGGGTCAGGGTTGATACAATCAGCTAACATGGCTCTTAAATTATCAAAGCCTGGAGAGATGCTTTTCTCAGGAAAGGAAGAGTCTTTCTGCTGGTGGCTGGGGCCGAGTTTGGAAGGAGGGGTTGGTGTTACAGGCTGCCTTGCAGCTTGAAGCCTGGGCACCTGTGGGCTTCCTATCTTATCATGGATTAGTTTGGGATGAAGAAATGTAACATATTGGGTTACACTAGGCCTTGGGGGCCCACCTACTCACGGAAGCTGATGGAAATGGGCTATGAACGGCCTTCCAGGGATGAGGTGAACACAAGCTCTTGTTTGTAGCAAGTGCGTTTTTTGAACCAGGAAGAGTGGGGTCAGCAATGACAAGATAGAGAAGGAAGAACCTTTTTGATTGTCCTTGCCTCTTTGTCCCAGCGGCCATTGGGTGGCTGAGCTTGGTAAATGATGACTTGGAGATACCCACCTAAGGGTTAACGAGGCAAGCAGAAAAAGCAAGTCGGCAACATAATGTGAAGCTGAGTCCAAGGGGGCTGGGATGCATTTGTCATACATGCAGATCCATTGGCTTCCACATAACCAAAAGGCTCAGCCTGCCTTTGCCCCACAATAAAAGGCAAAGATGGCATTGTCTTTGCTGTGCCTCCTTCCCTTCGCCCTTTGTCTTCAGATTTCCCGGCGGCCGGAGCTGGGCAGCAGAGCTGAAGTGAAGGGCGTGAGGCGCTGGGGGTTTTATCAGATCATTGTCTTCCAGCAAATTGTGTCACTTCAGCTGCGGAGTAATCTTCTGGTGGCACAAAGCAGTGCCTTTAGTCCTCGTTGCTTTTGAAACGAGTCGCTCATAGGCAGCTGGCAAGGGAAGGGGATATGAGGGGGCAGGCTCTAGGAGCAGTGTGCAGGTAAGCTCCCCACTGCAGGTGGGCAGGGGACAGCTTCGCATAGCCAGGGCCACAGAGACCAGCACACGGTTGGGGCCTCCACCATCGCAGTAACTAGTCCCCAGTGCATTAACTTGAACTGAAGCCAGGGACGGGTTAAGCCATAGGCTGGCCTGTGACCTGGAGCTAGCACACGCTTGCTCTGTGCCACTGCCGTGGCTCGGAGGTTTCCAGCAGAGGGCAGGGGGCTGGAGGAAGGCCACAGCTCTCCAGTCTTACTAGGGCAACCTGATAGCTCGTGTGCCGGAGCCACTGGCAGCTCAAATTCCCAAAGGGCCCAGGGTCAGGTTCAGCGAGAAAAGGTCTCTGGTTTTTGCTTCTTTATACTTTTCATAGATAATTTGCTTGAAAATGTGGTGAGAGGCTGTGTGACATCTGCCAGTGGGGGTGGTGACCATTGTCTTCTTTCCAGTAGCCTGTGGTTAGCTCTAGAAAAGTCTAGAGGGAGCTGAGAACACCTCAGCCAGAAAGGGTTTGAAGGAAGGTCTTCTCCCTTCCCAAAAGCGGCCACGTTTTTTGCTTAGAGAGCGTCCCGGGGCTAAAGCACGCAAGTTGCAACCCATGAGGCTTCTCTGCTCTGTATAAACATTTGTGGAGCAGGAACTGCATTCCCCTTCTCCAGGTGGGTGTTCCAACCATCGTGCAAGAGAGTCCTTCCTTTGCAATTAATATTCAAATGGTTCACAAAAGGTGGAACAGCTCAGAGTGTCTTGGTAGTTGGGACATGCTTCAGAGCAGTGGGAGATCTGCTTTGGATCCCACTCTGAACTGAGCAGGGATGGGATGTGAACTTTTGGAACTTCCCCCTCATCTGGCAGCCCGATGAAGCCCATGCTTCACTTCCTCTTCTGTTCTTTCAAGTGCCTGCGAACAAAATGTTTCATTTGGGGATAATGGGAGGTTTTATTCACCGCAGCAAAGGTTTGCAGTGCTTTAAAAAAAAAATTGGCTTATTTCAAATAAGATTCATTTTCAGTGTTTTTATTCTGCTGCCAGACTAAATCAGACATTCGCATTACCCTATGTCCTGCTCTGGCTGACAGCCTCCATTACAAGAAACGAATTAAATCCTTTTCTCTGCTCCATCATAACTGGAATGGAGGCTTGCTACGGGGATGTCACACTACCCATGTGTTGCAAAGTGCCACCATTACTTCTTCACCTGTGTGCTTCCTCTGTGTCTTGGCATCAATTTTGGTGTCGCTAGGGAAAGCAGCAGTGCTTCTGGTGGCTCAAGAGAGCTTTGGGTCTATAGCAAATGGCACATTTCTCATAACAGTGGCCACTGGCAGTATGTTTTGCTCTTCCTGAGCCCTGAGGAGACGAGAAGGGATAAACAGAAGTTGTTAGTGTTAACTGCTGTGGAGATAACATCCTTTCATGTTGTTGAAGGGTCCCAAGGGCCTGGCCGTGGGACATGGTGGCTGCTGTGTCAGACGGAAGAGGAGTGGAGGCAGGTCACAGAGAGCTTCAGAGAGAGGACTTCCCTTAGAGAGCGGCAGCTCTACAAACTCTTGAGTGAAGACTTCCTGCCAGAGATCTGCAACATGATTGCACAGAAGGTGAGGAGACATGACATCCTGTTTACCTCTCTATGACCGCTTCCAAGAGCATGGACGTTTGCTGATTGAAGGAGAGCTAAATCCAAGCCACCTGTCAACCCGTCCGGCTTCCCCCCACCCTCGCTCCAGCCTGCAAGTGTCGGAGTGGGGGCTGTTTAGCTTGTGTGTGGGGAGAAAGACTCTCCTCTGCGGAGTGGCAGGGCTAGAGTCGATAACTGAGGATCTGGTTTGTGATTACACAGCAGCGTAGGTAGGATGGCTGAAGGGGTTACTGTCTTCAGCCACCTTCTACGTCCCTTTTCTTGCTAGCAGGGAATCTCTGTCTGCTTTTGAACTGCTACAATTTACAGCCTAGCTTTTCTATGCAAACTGCCTCTGATTTCACTTTTACTGCCGTTTCTCAGCTGGCTCTGCTGAAGGGGCAGTGGCTGCCCTAGCTGTCCTAGCTAAGTCTGCTTGAGCTGGTGTGTCAGAGCCCCGAAACTCCGAAGGATATTGTCTGTCAACTGAGTGTTTTCAGGTGGGACAGATTTGGAACGGGATCCTTCGGCTTGATGGCTCTGTAAAATGGGCTCTGCAGTCAGCGTGATGTTCTTGGATTGAGTTCAGTTTGCTTGTTTGCTACCCTTGTAACGCTAATAGGGATTTCATGGTCACTTCTAGCCCCCAGAGTTTCTCCTGCCAGTATCACTGATGTGCCCTAATTTCCTCCACTCTCTTTTTCCTTCCCTCAATTCTCAACCCTGTTTCAGGAGAAGCGTCTACAGCGGACAGAGTTTTCTCCCAGGTGGATGTCTGACCATCAGCCCATCAAACCAATCAAGCAGGAGGTGAGGGGGGGTGCGAGGGGGAGGACGACGGAGGGAGGCGAGAGCTGATGCCTCCTGGGGGAAAAAATAAACCGCAGCATCGCTATTCAGTGGGAAGGAGTCGTTTGAAAGTGCCTGTGCTGAAAGAGAGATGGGTGGTAATGCCCGTCAAAGGCAGGCTGACACTAGGGGTTTCTATGGCGAGCAGGGAGGTGCTGCCCTCTGGATCGCAGAGGTAACCGGCCTCGCGGCAGACTCCGGTGCAGCTGCATATGGAAATCTGCGCTCAGTCTGGGGAATTCCACTTCAATGAAAGTGCTGGCACATTCGAGGCAGTTCAAAGAAAAGTTGAAGAAGGATGAGAGGGCTAGAAGAACCGGCTTACAAAGGAAAATGACAGAAATTCAGCCAAGGGGAAAACGTGAGGCTGCAAACACATGAGGGTGTAGATAGTGCGGAGGGAGAGAAGAATGACTGATACAGTACGGAGCTGAGCTCGGAGAGGGTCAGCTGGAAATGGAAGTCACAATTTAGGCTGCTTAAAGAAACGCTTATCAAACTGCAGCCTTGTCAGCTGAAATGGCTCTTTCTGTGCCTCTTCACCCTCATCTCCTCTCCACCCCATCAGTGTAACAGCGCTGCCGCTTGCGGGTCTGTGCAGTGAACCAGACCCAGGAAAATGACTGGAGTTAAATATAACCTTTTTCTTTGGTCGGGGTTATTTTTAACGTAGATCAGCTTTCCGATCCAGTTCACCACGCAGCCCCCAACAGTCACGTTGGCACAGCCAGGGGCATGGTACGGTGGAGATGGGGGGTCTTTGAACTGGCAACTGCTACCCAAAGCAATCGGTCAGGCAACACGAGATTAGCCTTGGAGGAAAAAATTGGCTTGATTCTATCAGGCCATGGCATAATCTCTCTCTGTAGATGCAATGAAAACGTAGTTACCTGGTGTTTTGTGAAACCCTGGGAAATTAAGCTGCAGGGAATATTCCACGTGAGCCAGTGTCAGGGGTTCCTGCAAAACAAAGGAGAAAGTACAGTTGTCTGCAATAAATATAATTACTTAGAATAGATAAATAAAAGGAAGGAAAAACCTCTCATCATGCTGCAGATAAAAGCCTGCCGAGAGGAAAATAAGACCCAAGTGATGGTCAGTTTGGGGCCAGAATTGTTCTCTGCAAAGCCCACCATGCAGGAAGCGCAGGGACACGTGTTTGTTCACAGGCAGCAGAAATCCCAGAGGAGGAGGGGAGTGGGAAACACATGGAGCCTGAATGATGCTAATCAGTACCGCAGGTGCTCCAGGTCTGTGGTGGCAGAGGGCTGTTAATTGCTGCCTGTGGGCCAGTGAAACGTTTCCAGCGAGTGAGGGGCCCTCCCGGCACCCGCTGCGTGGGGCGAGGGGAGCCAGCCAGCGCGAGGGTGGGGACCGTCGCACTGCTCCCCAGCAGGATGTGGCAGTCATCCCTGCCGCGGGGGAGCCAGGGAAGGTGCCAGCATGTCTGATGGCTTGTTTGCCGAGTGAAGGGTGGGCAGCAGGCGAGTCTGGGGGAGAAAAACTTCAGTGCGGTGCAGAGGTGACCCCTTCCTCCCGGCTCCACAAGCTGGATGCCACTTTGGTCCGAGATGTGACTGCTCCGTAGTCTCCTAATCCTGCGGGGGATTTCTCAACAGGTGGTTCAGATTAGCTCCTCATTAAAGAGCCGCCTGAGTAGCACCCTCATTAGGGCCGCGCTACGGAAACTGGAGCAGGGAAGGTTTGGAGGGTGAGGGGCTGGGGCGCCCCGGGCACTCGCCCCTCCTGGCCTTCTGCCCCTGAAGTCGGATACCCACTGTCTGGAGAGCAAAGCAAAAGGCAGAAGTTTGGCCCTTTCGGGGTCCCTGGGAGGGGGGATGGCAGTGATGTTGTGTCCTGGAGTGCTCTCTGGCGGAGGGAAGGAGGTGGTGATTCCGCGGTCGCAGATGCAAGGGGTGTTTTTTATTCTTCGAGTGCGTAGGAAGTTGGAGAAATGTGCCTTCGCCACCCCTTCATTCAGCAAGGAAGTTTAACTCCTGTTGGGTTCTTGCTTTTGTAGTTCCAATAGGCATCTGCTTCCATCACATCTAGTCGTTTACTTGGCTTTGTTTGCTTATTTTTTTAACCCTGAGTTGAGCACCCTCCACTCCGACGCACTCAAGTGGGACACCAGGCGGTAGGTCCCTCTGAAAATCAGGCTATTTCTCTGTCTGAAGTGTCTCAAACAGTCTGTGCCAGCATTGCCACTGCCCTGCAAGCACTACAAGGATCAAATTGAGTTGTTGCGGGCATCTGCTGCAGTCCTTGGTGCTTGCTACACTGCGTTCGGGGTTTCTGCTTTTCCGTTTTCTTCCCTTCCAAGATCTGTTAGGATGACGTTCTCTCCTTTACTTAAAATTGACCTGTTGCTTTGTGGATACCATATTTGTGGTGGATTGATCCAGAACGTGCTATGGGTTCTGTGTTGCGCCATTACAGTATAGGGTGCTGAAGGCACCCTGCGGCCTTGAAGAGGTCCTGATGTGAGCACTGCTGTTTGGATGTTGTGTTCATGTTTCCATAGGACATGAATGGTGGAAGCTGTATGAATCCAGGGGAAGGGAAGGTCTGACCCGTGCACCAACAGTTGAAGAAATTAGTGTGGCATGCCAGGCTGGCTTAGATCTACTGGCTGGAGAATCTAAAGGCTGATGGTCATGCTCAACAAAATAACTTGGTGCACCAACTTCTGGTGGCTGGTTCCTGCTCTCTTCCTTCCTAATTGTTGCAGAACCTGACTTTTTTGATTCCTATTGCAATTTAAAGATTAGTCAAGAAAGTTAGGGGAAAACTGGTTGGTGATCGTCGGGATAGGCCTGAAAGTAAAATGTTTGCAGAGCATGAGTAGAAAATAGGATGGTAGAGTGGTTGAGAAAGAGAGATGAAATGATTCAAAAGTGTCAATGCAGAACCCAGTTCTTTACGTTCTTGACCTGTTGTATTTGGCATAGCAGTTTCAGTCCTGGGCATCCTGGTGTTTGGATATTGATCGGTTGGAGGGAAGATCTGAGAGGGACAACTGGAATGATTAGGGAGCTGGAAGGATTGCTTTATAAGGAAACCTAATTTAACCTAATTATAGAAACGCGGGAGTTTTGTGTAAGTGTCTGAGGAAGCCCATAAAGTCTGGAATGTGGCTGGAGAAGAATTTATGCTTGCCCAGAAGAGCGTAACTGGGAATAATTGGATGGAATGAGGGGATGAGTAATTAACTTTAGATCAAATTTGAGGAGAAGGTGGCTAACGTAAAGGCATGCGGACTCACAGAATGGTTTCCCTAGGAAGGTGGTAGAAGAGTGAAGTACTAATATTTGGCAAATACATAAAATGGAAAAGAACATGGGCAGAGTTCCCTTGTGGTGAGATCATGCTGTGGGGTTTGCTTAAAAAGGATCAGCACACAATAAGAGTTTTTGCTGTCCAGTCTGTGTTTAGATGCAGGATATGGTGCTAACGTCGTCAAGAGTCCTATCACCCTCTCTTGGACACTTCTGTGTGGCTGTTGGTGGTTAAAGCGTAATTCTCTTAATATATTTTTGCTGCTGAAGACAGGGAGATAATACACAGTGCTCATCCACAGAGAGCTGCAGAGATTGTAGGGCACTGCTGTGTAGGGGAAGGGGAGGCAGAGGGGGATGAATGTACAGTGAAACCAGACAACATTTCTAGGCATTTATCAAAACACCCTGAGGTTTCACTTCTGGGCAATGAAACGCGGACAAAATAGTAATCACAGTGCCAGATTTTTTCTGGGGATTAATAATGGGCCTGCAGAAGTCGATGGTCTGAGCAGCAACCAAGAGACCCCAAGCTGGTTGCTAATCCTCAGGAAATGCCTTCTGCCTAAGTGGTAGTTGCTGGTTATTTCCTGAAAATGAAGGTGGAGAAAACTGTATGAGCATTGTTCTTTTCCAGTCGATATTCCCTGCTGATAAGGCACACGTACCTTGGTCTTGCAAAAGCCAAAGAGGTGAGAGTGGCTGGCAGGTGACCAATTTCACTTGTCTTACCATTAAATTAAACTAATAAAAGGAATCCCACACGGCCATATACATACCTCACGCTTTAGTGGAGAAATAGGAGCAGGCGATCCCTGGTCTGGGAAGCCCGCAGTCTAAGTAGGATCAAACACAGCCTTGCAGCCTGCTGGCAGTGGGGTGGTGAGGAAGCGGGGCAATAAAGAGCCAGGCATCCTTGACTGAGAAAACTGGTTGGGGGACCCAGCATGAAAACTGTCCAAACAAACAAGCAGCAGCTAGTTCAGGAGGGATTAGCACACAGAAATATAGCAGCCCTTATTTTGAACAGGAAAGGAAAACACTCCAAACGATACCTTGGTGCAAGGTTGTACCAGTCTCTTTTCCTATCCTAAATACTCCGTTTTATAGCAGAGTAGTCCTTTCTACTCCTGCTGGCAGCTCAGGACTCGGCTAGCTGGAAGGGGTAGAGGTGTTGTGTGGGGGCGTCAACAGCCCAAATCTTTTGCCCAGAAGCGAAATACACACGGTGCGTCCCTGGTGGAGTGGCAGTTTGTCTAACCCATTACTTCTCCTTCCTTTGTCCCTCTACCAGTAAGATTTCATTGCTTGACAAATAACTTTGCTTTACGTGTTGCTTTTCATCTGAGAATTCATGTATACAAATCCTTTTTTTCCCCCCCAGCTGTTCATTGTAGGTGTGCTTTTGATACTTGCTCAAAGTAAACCTGCCTCTGCTCAAACTTCACTAAGCCAATGCATTACAGTTTTTGGTGCACTGTTTTGTCACAGGTAAACCCAAACATGCTGAGTTCGATGGAGAAGCAGAGGCGCAGAGAGGAAGAGGAGGAGCGCCAAATCCTTATAGCGGTGCAGAAGAGGGAGCAGGAACAGCTGCTAAAGGAGGAGAGGAAGAGAGAGATGGAGGAGAAGGTCAAAGCAGTGGAAGGTATGTGCAGCCAGCGTGAAGCAGGAGTGGAAGCTTTCACAGCCAAGATTGAGACCTTGAGCTGAGAGCTGCTATTTGCATTCCTCCCCTGCCAGACCTGTTAACGGGAATATCTTTTCTTGCACTTACCTTGGATAAATCGGTCTGACTGTGGCTTCTTTTCCTTTGTCTGTCTCCCTTGGTGTTGGTGGCTGTTCTCTAGTGCACCCTTCAGCTGTGTCACCATCCTCAAATCATGCTTATTTTCTCCCTTGCCCTGACTGTACTTTTTTTGCTGCTATTCCTGTTGTTCCTCAATTCCCTTCTGTCTCCCCGCTTGCCTCCTCACAGATTTCCCTGTGTGCAGGGTTAGCTGGCTGTGCTCTTACTGAATAGCATTTGCTCCTTTTGGCCCAGTGAGTGACAAAAGGTTTCCCTTTGAGGAGAAACGGAAGGGGACAACATGGGAGTAGCCAGAGTAGTATTTTTATACTGCTACTGGCCTTCTTAATTGGAGAACTAAAGATGAGGGGACCAGGCTAAACAGAGCACCAGAGGTGACAACTTCAGGTGTTGGTCTTGGTTTTTCATGGTTTTGAATTAAATGCTGATTAAAGCTGTTCTGCAAGAAACAGCCCTGCTGTGTTTAATATGTCAGATCGAGGCACAGACAGCAGGCGTTCAGCCAATACATGTAGGCACTGGTGTCCAAGAACAGGCTCATTTCTGACCATCTTCTCTCTGTCAGCCTCCCTTACGGGATTCCTTTATCTGCTGCTTTTGCCGCAGTGGCTGGCTGGGCTGTTGCAGTACCAGAAAAAGGCTGAACATCTTCAGAAAACTGTGGTAGTAATGTGTGGCGATACCGGTATCATGAATCCTTAAGTGGATAAAGAACCATAAAAGGTGAAAGGATTAAGTTCATGCAAACCTTGTAAACTTTCCAAGATGAAACACTCTGCTACCAGATGTTTGGTAGCAGACCAGATGTTATCTAAGAATAGTTTCTTTTACCTGCTTACATTTCTAACCTTTAGAAAATCCAATTACTTGCTTGGCCTTCATATATTCCTGGTTGCCAGTCCTAGCTAATCTGGTGCTTTAAACTGAGAATCATCCAGCTTCCATATCTGCCGCAGATATCTGTTTCACCTTGACAAATTGTATATTCTCTCTGCTTTAATTCTCCACCTGTACGGACAAAATTAATCTTGAAGTTCCAGAAGGGCTGCAAAGATAAACGTACCTGTAAAAAGTTCTTGTTTCGGTATATGCTATGTCATTTGCTGGGCAAATGCAATCACTGCATCACCTGATGCAAAGGCACCAGAGCAGCTCAAAGAAACTGGCATGGGATTGGGTAGTAAACTGTTTTAAGCCAGTTCAGCATACATTCACGGTTTTCTTGGCAGAGATGCTTTTATTTTGGTTTGTGCAGTTTCTTTCAGTGTAGTTTAAACTTGTCACTGGTCGGTTTAGGCCAAGGCAGGTGAAGTCTCCTTTAAGTTGGTGCAAAAGCTCTTTGGAAAGGTTATTTAAATGGCTGACTTGTTCGGTTAAATCACTGCAGTATTTTTCATCCCTAGAAACAGCAGCTATCCAGGCGAAACTTCAGCTTCTTAACCATCTTTCCCTATTGCCAAGCGCACCCTCCATTAGCATTTACTTTCATGACAGTTCTTATGATGGACAGGAAGTGATTTAAAAATAAAGTAATTTGTTTTGCTTGGTTCAGACTTGCTAAGACTGGACATCCATCAACAGAGATTTTAGAGTAACAAGGATTTTCTTGTATTTTGCAGTCCATTTGGGATTTAACAATCATTTTGTAAGACCTTCTGTAGAAGCGTGATGTGAAACACAGGGTGAAATATCTGCTCTTTGATGAACTTCATCGGAACTTCACCTGCTTCTCAGTTTTGGGCTGCATGCCTGTTTTTAGATCACATTCCTGTTTCCAGTCTGGGATTTCACTTCCCCCCCACTCCAACACACACCCCAGGTAGCAAGCCTCCTGCTGGGCCCATCTGTACTCTCCTGAATTTATGAGTTAAAACAGCTTTCTAGATTTCTACCACAACAGCAGGTTAGAGTTTCCCAGTTCTCTTCCCAGATGCTGATCCGACGTTATCTCTCGCACACATGACTTTCTAGCTGTTTGAGGTACCTTTTAGGGCATTGGTTGGAATTTGAGAGCTGCTGGGTAGGACTCAACTCAGACCAGCAGTGTGACAACAAGCTCTGCCACTAATCCTGGCTGAGCTCCAGTCTGATACCAGGGTAGTGCTCCCTGATTCCTGTCGGTTTACCAGTCTACATCACCTTACCTCTTGGCTGCTGTTGTCATGAGATTTTCCTTTTGCTGCCCAAATCATCACCTCATGTTTTTCTCAGCTTTCGCACTTAGGTATCCATTACAATGTCATCTAAGTGATCGTAATTTTAAGAAGCATGAAGTACTGAACTGTGCTTGGACAGGCTCAGATAATCTCTGTTAACTGAAATTTGATGTTGGACTATCATTAAATGTTATAATAGATGCAGTTAGATTCTGTAGGACATCTTAGATGCAAGTCCTGTCCTCCCAGCTTCAGTACTACCCAGAGACTTCTAACGGGAAATTTGGACTTTCTTTTACCAGTCTTTGACGTATCTGGCCATGGAACTCCCTGGAAATACCCACCTCGTAGCTATTCCTGGTTTTCTTGTGCCCTCAACCCCCACCCCAAGTTTGTTATTGACTGACAGAGTAAGACAGTAGATTAATAAATACTCTGACATCAGAGATGGTTCTTCTTGAGTCTTTGGCATTTTCCAAAGATGGGGCCCCTCCTAGAGGATATTAGCCAAGTCTCCCCCATCTTTCTTTCACTCTTGGTGTTCCCAGATGTGGCGTGTTTTCTGGGGTCTTACTCCTATGACATGTCTCCTTGAACATTACTTTCACAGAATTCTGCTCCTACAGAAAATTGGTACAGCCACAGGTGTTTAGCAAGTCAAATGAATTCAGATTTCCTATAAGAAAAAGGAAATGAGCTTCATAAGAGCCCATAAACTTTCTATTATGAAGCAATCTGTTAGCCAGCTGTCTGGTTGCAAACCACAGGTTATATTACCAACGTTGCTTCTTCCTGTCTCTCACCTCTTAAACCAAAGCTGTACCAGTGGCCATCCTGTGTGGCAGCTTGCTTGTTCTGGCTGCTGGCCATGAAGGCCTACCTGAGCAATCTTCCCAAAGCTAGCCATGGTGGTAGAGGATATTAATGACCCCAGTTACTCATTGCCACCCAGGTGGTAGAACTTCACCCTTCCCTTGGCACTGCTCTTCATCCACTTCAGTGCAAAACCAGCTGCCTTGAGTTCACCTGACTGAGGTGAAGCATCTGAAGGATGGTAACTTAACAAGCCAGCTCTTTCCATTGTGCTGATCTATGCCTTGGTCTTTGTGTTGAACTTCTCTCTTTGTACCACATCGTGGTCAGGAATTTCTCTGGAAGCTGCCTAGGGGAGCATCTGTATCACAGTAATGCTTCAAAATCAATGATTGTAAAGTCAAGGGAAAATGAAGAGGCGTGTTGATGGTGCACTGTATTCTCACCTCCTCTGCTCCTGTGCTGTTGTTGCTTTTGCTGAAAGAACAAGAACATTTCACTGGAGTTCTTGAGAGCTGCAGGAGTTGCCTTTGTCTTCTCTGCAAGATGTTGTTGACAAGGAGTGCTGAATGGTTTTTCACCTCTTCCCCCTCCCCACTGCAGAACGAGCCAGGAGGAGGAAGCTTCGTGAAGAGCGGGCCTGGCTGCTGGCGCAGGGGAAGGAGCTCCCCCCTGAGCTTTCCCACTTGGATCCCATTTCCCCTACCAGGGAAGAGCGAAGGACCAAGGATCTGTAAGTATGCAGCTGGGCATGCAGCACGTGAGTGCATTGAAGTAGCAAGTACAGGAAGGAGAGGAATGTGATCATTCACAGGAATGAGGAGGGAGAAGTGAGGTTAGAGAACAGCAAGGAGTAAGGTGAGAAACATCTGGATTTCGTCCACCCTCAAGGAGTGTTTTTGATGAGGCCTATTTGTCAGCATTACAGCACTGTGTGGGGGGTGGAAGGTAAGATGAAGTACGAGAGCATGTCTTATATGTCCTAAGTCTGCGTATTCACTGTTGCGCTTCCCATTACAGCTTTGAACTGGACGATGAGTTCACAGCCATGTACAAAGGTTAGTCCTGCCCCAGCTTTCCCCTTTGCATGACTTGCTCAAGGTGAAATACTCCCCTGGGCTTGTGTGGGTAACCATTCACCTTCCTTTTGCTACTACCAGTTCTAGATGTGGTAAAGGCTCACAAGGACTCTTGGCCTTTCTTGGAACCCGTTGATGAATCGTATGCTCCCAACTACTACCAGATCATTAAGGTATGGAAAATGATCCAGCCATCTTGACTGATGCACTTTGTTGACCAGGATGCGCTTTTTTTTGTAGTGTTTTGAAGTTTTGTGGGCTGTATTGCCCTCACAGTCAAACTACATGACTCCACTAGTCCCTTCTAGCCTTACAATCAAGGAAACCAAAGATGAGAGGCTGCCTTTTAGGAGAGCAGCCTCTGCTCCCCATTCTCTCTCAGTGAGAAAACTAGCTATGCAACTTTGCAAGCCCCGCTGTGCTTGCTGTAACTGAAGGGAGATTTTCTTGCATTTCAGGCCCCCATGGACATCTCTAGCATGGAGAAGAAGTTGAATGGAGGTCAGTACTGCACCAAGGAAGAATTTGTGGGCGATATGAAGACCATGTTCAGGAACTGTCTTAAGTACAATGGTGAAGGCAGTGGTAAGAGCAGTAAGATGCTAAGTTTGACTATTTGCAGTGCTCAGTCAAAGCAAGCAGTGATCTCTTCCTACTCTACTGGTACTTGATTTGTGCTTATTCTCTTTCAAGGTATTTTTGGGAGGTTGGACAAAAGAGTAGGAGCTTCTGAGTAATAAAGCCTGGGGTTTTAGCAAGGTTTCTAGCCCAGCTTAGTCATGCTGAATTGGGACATGGCATTCTAAGGGATTTCCATGTTGGTAGATGGTGAAGACATAACATACAATGAGAAGAAAGTCTGTTTCTTTCTGCGCTCATTCCGTCGTGTGCTTGTGTGTATCAGTGTGCCCCTTTTTCTCACAATATCTAACACAGACTTTGAAAAGCATTGCAGTCTGGTTAGCTCCCAGTGTTTTTTGAGTACCACAGAAAAGTAAGAATGGCCCACACTTGCAGTCCTTTGGTTGGAAAACATAGTTTTTAGATTCCTTGGCTATTGAATGAATAACATGAGTCTGCAATGGGAAACCCTGGGTTTAATTGCCATACCAATTAAAACTCTACATGTTAGTTAGGTAAGAAATCAGTTCCCACATGGTGGGTTATCACTGCAGACTGTCTCACCAACACTACCTTGAAAGTGAAAACAGTTAATGCTACCTGGCTTGTCCCTGTGGGCCCCAAGTAAAAGCATTCCTGCACTGCCACTGGGAGAACTCTGTTTCCCAAGGAACTTCAGGGTTAGTTTAGTGAAAACAACTGGGAAGTCATTTGCTTCAAGCTCTTATCATTAATACCTCTCACGTGTCTTTTCCTTCCTATTCACTCCAATAAAAAGTAGGAGCCCCTCTGGGCAAAAACTGTCCTGTGGAAATGACGCAGCGGAGACACTGGTGTTGGCAATAGCTTTTGTGTCAGGGTCAGCAAGTGCTTTAGAAGCTGTATATGGATAAACATGTTTGCTGATTTTCCCCTGTCTTGTAGGATACAGCCGAGATTTGAATGAGTACAAGAAAAGCCTCTGAATGTAATCAAATAGCATTGCTGGAAGTTCACGTTTCTTCTCTCAGCACTTGCTGGCTAACTGTGCAGGTCACGCATCTCTGCAAGCAGAGGTGGTGCTTCTCGTAATGTAATTCTTGGCGCTATGCTGGAACACTGAGTTAATGCTGACTCTGCAGACTGTGCCACTAATGGTACTTTGTCATGCCTATGTGCCTGTCCTCTAGTGAGGTTACCGAACAAACCTGATGTTGCATTGCTTATTGAGTTTGAGAACGTCAGCCAAAGTCAACTAGTTAGAAACAAAAGTCTTCCTCAAAGAAACTTTGTGGAGGGGAGATGATTTATGTGATGGGGAAAGTCTGATGTTGCTTAATTGTTTCTCTCTGTAAGGCTCTGTCCCTGAGGTTGTTGCATTTTTTTGACTGTAGAATATACCAAGATGGCTTACAACTTAGAGAGATGTTTCCACCGAGCAATGATGAAGCACTTCCCTGGGGAAGACGGAGACACAGATGAAGAGTTTTGGATCAGAGAAGATGGGAGACGAGAGAAGAGGAGCCGTCGGACTGGCCGCTCCAGCACAGGCAGTGTTTGGACTCGGTCGCGAGACCCGGATGGACCGGGCAAGAGGCAGCAACGCCTGGAAAATGGAGGAAAACCTCCACCATACCGGGCTACTTCCAGGGCTCCTGCTTCTTCCTCCTCTTCCTCCTCCTTCTCTTCATCCTCTGCAGAGGATCCAAGTGGCAACCCAATGCAGCCTCCTCGAGAAGTGGGCCCTTCCAATGGGAGAGGTTTCCCTCGCTCTCTGCAGTATGGTGGCATGCCCAGCCCTGTGCCACATCCTGGCCAGATGGTAAGGAGCAATTTCTGCTGTTCTTCACCTGTCAGGCCTGCGGAGGGATGGAGGTGAAGGGGAATGAAGCTCTCTACTGTGAAATTCCTACTGCGTGGCGAGAAGCTTTTCCCAGAGATTAAGGGTCAGGGCTATGGTTTCTACAACTGAAATTTGTCAGCCCTTAGAATCAAACTGGTACAGTTTCAGTCTTTGCCACACTAGCTGGAAACAGTCTCCTAACACTTCCCATGGCCAGCATGTCCCCATGGAGGCTTGTGCCAGCCCTGGCTTCCCCAGTTCTCTTCTCTCCTTGGAGAGTTACCCCATTGTTCATGGAAAGCAATCGCATTTCCTCTCTTAACCTCCAGTTTATGATGCTGAGCAAGTCGGTCTTCTTTTGTCTCTTGTTTACAAATGCCTGGTAACTTTGTGCCGCCTGTGTGCTACTGCATTTTGTGCCTTGAATATGTATAAAAACAGTAAATTAAATCAAACACAAGGCCGTCCTGGACTGCAGCAGTGACCTCCCTTTGGGCATTCTTTGAATGCCACCTGTTGTGCCTCCCCTCTGGCCTGTTCCTCACCCATCCTTCACTGCCTTTTCCATTTTAACCACTGATGTCTTGTGGCGTGGTGTATCAGCTGCTCCTCTGAGATCCAGGCTACACTTCACCCTTTTAGCTAGAGATCAAACAAAATTTTTAGTGATCATTGTAATGCAGATAGTGGGAGGCTGTAGGAAAGCTGGAGGCAATGAGTACTTTGAAGGAAATCCAGCACTTTCCTGCTTGCGTACTCTTGTGGTCCGCTCCTCTCCTTGGAGCGAACCACTGCCCCCTCCAATCTTCTTGCTTGCTCCCAAGTAGTTAGGTTGCAAGTGAATGTGTTGTAACCTTGAGCGCAGGGATGCGTGACTGGAGTGTGAGTGAGTGGCTTTGGCACGGGAGCTGCGTCACCTAGTAAGAAAGACTACAGGTTTTGCACGGTATCTCCAAAAAAGCCCACGTGCTCATCTGTGTGGTTCCTCTAGCCTTGGCTTCCCCTCACCTGCAGCAGCTCTGTCGCTTTTCTGCACTTCACAAATTGTTTTATTTCTCCCTCCCACACCCCTCCCCATCCTCCAGAGACCAGCTGTGCCAGGAACGTTTGGTCCCCTGCGTGGATCGGATCCCACAAAACTGTACGGCTCACCGCGAGTGCCTGAGCCACATCCTGGAGACCCAGTCCAGCAGCACCAGCACTTTGCCATGCAGGTAAGAAACGCTGCAGCCAAGGGATCCAGCACCCCATCTCCTCCGCTCCTCAGTGTGACGGCTCTCACCAAGACTGCGTCGCTCTCTCTCTCTCTCCCTTCTCCCCAGCCGGCCGTGGGACTGAGCGAGCACCGTGGGCATAGGCTGGCCGCCCCAGAGAAGCAGGCATGCGCAGGACCGACCCACGTCACCAGCCTTGGCCCCCGGCCCGGCACCCTGCAGCTGGGATGCGTGAGCGGCCCCCCACCCGACACTGTCTACCCACCAGCCCAGTTCCAGCAGGGCTTCCTCTCCCCAAGGCACAATGGGCCCCCCGTGAGGCCGCCGGAGGGCTCGGAGGTCCCCCCAGGGCACATGTACCGGCCCTACAAGTACCTGAACCGTGCGCACCCAGCCCTGTGGAACGGCAGCCATGGCCCTGCCGGCCAGGGTGCCATGGGGCCGGAAGAAAAGGTGCCCATGGGGCCAGGACCCTCGCTCCAGCCCCGTGCACTGGGTCATATGATGGACCCCCGGGCCATGAGGCCACCGCTGCCTCCCAGCCAATGGACCGAGCAGTCAAATTACCTACCTCATGGGGTGCCTCCTTCAGGGTATATCAGACCACCCGGGAAAGCCACCGGCCAGAGGATGCCACAGCCGCCAGCTGCTCTGTTTGGGGGACCGTCTCAGGTTCAAAGAGGGTGCCAGGGTGGGGACTCCATGATGGACAGCCCGGAGATGATCGCCATGCAGCAGCTGTCCTCCCGCGTGTGCCCGCCAGGTGTGCCTTACCACCCTCGCCAGCCACCCCCACCGCACCTCCCCGGACCCTTTCCCCAGCTGGCTCACGCTGCCTCCACCGCCAGCGTACAGCCCCCGAAACCCGTCATGGGGAACGGGAGCTCGCAGGATCCCACCGGTCAGACCATGGAGCCAGAGAGCAACCAAGGTAACACCTTGAGCACCCGCCTGCCAACACAGCAGCCCTTGCCTGTAGCACTTGACCTTCCCTGTCTGCATCTGTCACCTGCATCCCCCTGCCTGCCTCCCCTTTGCTCAGTGCCAGGCATCCCTCTCGCCTGCTGCGCAGCGCCACCATTTCCCGCGCCAGGGCAGACCCTCTGCCTGCCAGTGTGCACTTGCGAGGAGGGCAAGGGAGCACCCCCAGGCGAGCTTTGTTACTCTTGGGCTCCAAACTTGTAAGGTCCCAAACTTTAACTGGCACACAGATGCACAAAACCTGTGTCTGCAAATGTGGCTTTATTTGGATTTGTGCCACTAGAGAAGTGGAAAATATGCCCTGACTTTCAGGCTTACTGGAGTCAATTTTAAACAGTGGCTGAGACTCAGCATGAAAAGCAGAGTTTTTTTCTAGAAAAGAATTAAATTCTTGATTAAGTAGTTGTGGGACAGACATTTTTTACGCATGTCTTTTTATTTTTTAAAACAAAATTGAAATATGTGTTCCGCTCCAGCTATTGCTTAGATTTCTCTCAGGTTGTTTTGTTTCACTGTAGCCTGCCAGGGGTCCCCTCTGTCCCAGCTGTACATGCAAGCTATCAGTTTGCCATGGGGTGTAAATGCAAAGCATAGGCTTTGATGCTTCTAGAGGTCACTCGGAGTTAATATAAAAATTGGATCTGCAGAGAGTTAGGTAAGGAAAGAAGACATTATGTGAATAAATGTTTCAAATATACTCCTTTGAATGTATGTCAGTACAGCTTCTCCTCTGAAATGCACGTGTGCTTTGTGAGCTCTCGACATCTCAAAATCTTCACACAACAGGACTGCCTGAAAGCCTCTGAGCAGCCATGTCAGTTCAGGTGGGATGGCAGCATGGCGTGTGTGCCATCGCAAATCTCTTTCTAGTTGAATTTTGTTCATTCTAGCTGGTAAACTAGAGATCAAAAAAGCCCCTTAAAAATAAAACAAAACTAAAGGAGAGATCAAAAAAACCCGAGAGATCAAAAAAAAATTTTTTTTCATTAATTCTAGCTGGTAAACTACAGATCAAAACCCTTGCATCTTTTATCGATCCCTCGTGTGCCTTGCACTGAGAGGAAACTCTTTCCTTGTGTGGCATTGCTTAAAAGTCATCATCATTTAACTGTGCTGGATATAGAACAGAGATGGGGGGAGGATGTTGAGTGATTGCAGGGCAGAGTAGCCACATCTCCAAATCACAGTTGGTTAAAATATGGCTGCAATTGGCTCCACAGTATCTCAGTGTGTGGTAGCGCTTCTCCCGAAGCTGTGAGCAAGTGGGTTTTGTGGACCAGAATGGGCAATGCAACCTGAAATCAAGCTGCAGTTGCCCTGCCTTTTTATCTTGCTGTCATGTGGACCACACTGCGACATTTCCCAACTCTGCTTCTCCATTAGGCAGCCCATGCACACCCGTGTGTCAGACCAAACCCACATGTGCAATGTTACTTCAGTGGAGGTGTGACTTACTGATGGCTTGGAAACTACAGCATGCCTATATCTGAGGGTTCAGTCCATGTGTGCCATCTTTCCAAGAGAGGTGCAACCTCATGAGTAGTTTTCAGAAGAGCTCTTTTAAAAGAAGCAGCTACTAAAGATCACCCAGTTTTGCAAAAACGCACTTCAAAATTGCTGAAAATCTCAGAAGTGAAGACTGTGTGATGGGTGTGGGAGGGAGGCTTCAGCCCTGCAGAAGAGCAGTTGGCCCGGTCCCATGCTCCAACAGTCTTGTAGAGAGGTCTGACTAGAGGACAGGACATTGTAGGCTTCAGAGTATGTACTTTGAAGCCTTCAATGGAAGGACCTTCATGGCTTTAGAAAGTCACTCCCTTTCCTCTTCCATTCGCACAGTTCAGAGAGCAGGGTGTTCTCACCATCCGGATGTTAGGGACTTGTCAGACAGAGCTGCCGAGCAAATTTGGGTCAGCAGCAAAAGAGGGTGCTGAGAGGCTACTTTGGTAGATCTGGTTAAGCTGGCAGGAATTAGTCTTTGGCATGTGTGCTTTGGGTAAGCATGAGTAGGGGTGTGTATGCTTCAGCGAGGAGGGCCGATTTCCAAAATTAGACCAATATGTGACTTTTTTTCCCTCTTTTCAGTGGAGCCACCAGCAGGCATGGACGAGAAGGCTCAGTGCATCGGCATTCCCGACGGAGCCTACGCCAAACTCCTACCTCATCCCAAGCCCTCGCTGCCCATGGAGTGCACCAGGCGTGCCTTGCCCCCGGACGGAGACGGGGACAGCTCCAGCATGAAGGGCGACCTGAAGGCAGGGCAGAGCAAGGGTGTGTGGCCAGCAGAGAGCAGCTATGCCAGCGGCCCAGGCTGCGTGAGGGACCTGGTGCCTGCCTCTGAGAGAGGGGGTCCTCTGCCTGAAAATGGAGCAGCAGGCGAGGGGCAGGTGGCTGGCATTGAGGGGAAGGGGCTACCAGCCAACCTGCTGGAGAAGCCCCTCTGTGGCGGGGGGAAGGCTCTGCCTGAAGCAGCCGTGCCTTGCATGGGGCAGGGCACCGGCCTCCCCGGCGTGGATGCCAGCTCTGTGGGGGCCACCCCCAACCAATTCCACCCTCTCTATATGCCCGGTCTGGAATATCCAAATTCGGCCGGGCGGTACCACATCAATCCAGGCCTGCAGGCGTTCGGCCCCGTGATGGGGGGAAAACCACCTCCTCCCACCTCTCACCCCCAGCATTTTCCCCCACGGGGCTTCCAGCCGAGCAGCACCCACCCTGGCGTCTTCCCCCGGTATCGTCCTCCCCAGGGCATGCCCTATCCCTACCAGCCACAGCCACAGCCTTCCTACCACCACTACCAGCGACCGCCCTACTACGCCTGTCCGCAGGGCTACTCGGACTGGCAGAGGCCTCTCCACCCCCAGGCCAGCCCCAGTGGGCACCCCACCGCCCACCCGCCCCTGGCCAGACCCCCTTTCCCGGACCGGGGGTCCGCCAGCGGCTTGCAGGGCTGCGAGGCATTGAGCGCCGCCTTGGCCTCTCCCAACCGCATGGACGTAGCGAGTGCCAAAGAGGTTTCTCCGAGCGACGGGCAGGATCTGGGGCCTGAAGACGAGAAGTCCGAGGAGTCCCAGGAAAGGCCGGAGAGTCCCAAAGAGTTCCTTGATCTGGACAACCACAATGCAGCCACGAAGAGGCAAAGCTCGGTGGCAGCGGGGGAGTTTCTCTATGGAGCCCCACCACCACACCTGGGTTCAGGGATGGGATTTGGCCCGTCGGCTTTCCCTCCCCATGGGGTGATGCTACAGACTGGCTCTCCTTATGCATCCCGGCATCCTGCCAGCCATTTCCAGCCCAGGACGTATGGATCACCCATGAATGCTCACCTGTCTCATCATCCGGCCTCTGGCCAGGCCAATGGCCTCTCTCAGGAGGGACCCCTGTACCGCTGCCGGGAGGAGAACGTAGGTCACTTCCAAGCCTTGCTGATGGAGCAGAGAGGCAGTGGAGGTGGCATGGGGGGGCCACCCCAGGACTTGTATAGACCCTCGGGGTAAGATCGTGTTTTCTGCGAGAAGGCAAGGTGGGAGGGGGGTGATGCCTGGGTGATGATAAATGTTGGATATCCTTCAAAGGACATGGCTTGAAGTCAGAGGAGATGGCAAGTGCTGTTGAGAGGCTAACAGATGACTCTTAGACCTTTGGAGTCTTAAGCTGGAGAGAGTCTTCTTGCAGCTCCTTAAAACAAGTAGCAATCGCTATCGTGGAGACCTGTTAGCCTGTCTCATCCATCCCCACACCAGTGCTTTGTTGTATCTGACAGTGTTTTGTTGATGTGTCGTCCAGGGTTGTGCACCTCTCAATCAAATGGGCTCTTGCCATTTGCTCTGCAAGAATTTCATTGCATCTTTCTCATAGAGGGGCAGAGTAGCTAACTAAAGTGGAAGTTTGCCTTGTTATGAACTCCTTTAATGTTGCCCCCTTCTTCCCCTCCTCTTGCTTTGCCCTTCCTCCCTTGTCTCAAATTTCCCTCACAGAAAATTACTTCTCACTGAGACTTGTGCATATCACATTTTATTCCCAGGTGGAAAATTCTGCTACTCCAAAATTTCCCTGTTTAGATTTTATAAATGTTCTTTGACTGTTACAGTTTTGTCATAGTCCCAGCATGACAGTCCTTTTTCTAGTATTCAGGGAGCTTGGCTTACGACTAAGCCATTGGGGGAGCGGCATGGATTAAAGCATGTGTTTTGGGCAGAAGCCAGAGAGAAGAATACATGAGATGCGTGCTTGTATGTGAATGTTTTATGTATGTGTTTAACCAAGTAGACAGGATTTGCTCTTGATGTTCACATGCTAAAACTCTCTCCATTCAACCTGGCTCCAGAATGCAAATGCATCAGGCTCAAGTTCCCTTCCCGAAGATGCCTACACCAACCATGTCCCGGGAAGATTTGACGTCACAAAAACCATCAGCATTGCCTCTGGATCAAGTAAGGGCTGCTAGAGAGAGCAGAGTTGAAATGCGAGTATTTCTCTTCCCACTGGTTAGAGTGAAGTGTTTGATGATAATGGGAAGCACTGAAAGAAGCTGGGAAGTGAACTACAGCTCTGCAGAGGAGTTGGGAATGTCTTTGTAGTCTTGGCTTACTGTAAAACGTAACCTAGGTGGACCAATAGTGCTAGCTTTGAACTGGTTACATGTAATCATGAGGTTAGTCCTTTCTAAAGCTGCTAGTTAAAGCCTCCAACTCTTGTTCTTCCTCTTCCAGAGCTAGTCCAAGGAAGGAAGGACCTCATGAAGACGAAAGCCACACGTGATTTGGACAAGGGGGAGGAGGGGCAGGCATTCCTCCCACCCTCCCCTCACCCGAGCAGCATGTAGCTTCCTGGGTCCGTGGAACATGGTGCCTCAACGGCTTTTGTGTTGGAAACCTGGAGTGGTGCTGGGCCCCAGCCGGCCGAGCAGCTGGCTCGCCAACTAGTGGCTTTCTGTGACCGGAGACTGCGTCTCGTTCAGGGTTTGAGGGATTTTTTTGGGTGGGGAGGGTTGGGGTGGGGGCGGAAACTTTCATTGACTGCTAAACTCAGGTATATTTTTCAGGGTGGAAGAGGACGATGATGGAATTTTACTTGTAGTATTAACATGTGTGTTTTGGAGCTGGATCCAGTTTACAGAATTTAACCTGTTGCCTTTTTAAATAAATTTCTGTTGTTGGTGAATGTATTGTACATAATGGGGGAGGGGGTGGGCCCAGCTTGTAGTGGGCTTAGCACTGGAGGAATCCTTAACTGTTTACAATCATATCACACTGAACTCTTTCAGGATAAGGGTGAGGGTTTGAGGGGAGCGGGGAGAGGTGAGGGAACTTGTGATGGATGACTTGCTGTCCTTCTTCCTGTCCTCTGCAACTGAGACACAACCCAACGGTTGGTTGACTGAATAGCAGGAATTGCTCAGGAGCATAACGTGTCCTCTTTCTCTTGTCTTCTTCCTCCTTCCCTCTTCACTCCCACCTCCACCTCTCTGGATCCAGGGCCTGAGTGCACTTGCAGCTCCTGTCATCATGAGGGAACAAGGAAACCAGGACCAGGAATTGAAACCAGGACAGGACACTCATGGCATTGTCCCTTCTGCTAGTATAGTACCCTTCTCCCTGCCTTTCTGATAGGGGAAATGTATGCTGTAGAAAACAGAAAATGGCATAACTAGTCATCTTAGACTTCTTTCGGTGAACCGTTGCAGCAGGGGGTAGAGCAGCACCTATCCAATAGAACAAATTCTGTGCAAATCTGTACTGCCCTGCTGCCCGAGGACAGGAGCCAAGTCCTCGCCTTTCTTTTTCTGTCCCTTGGCTATATTGACTTCTTAGCAGCAGCAAAATATAAACTACCCCAGGGCTCCTGACCACTCTTTGCCTGTGAAGGAGGAACATGAGACTGCTTTGAGGGAGCGGTTGGTCTCCCACAGTGCGAGCCGTTTGTTGGCCTACGGAGTTGGATTTGGCATTTGCAAGTTGCAGGTGAATCAGAAAGCATTGATTCCAAATCAAAAGTTAAGGTGGCGTGGCTCAGGAGGCAAGGCATGAGGAGGCTGCATGGTCGAGTTGATTTGGTTTACCTTTGTCATCATTGATGACATAGCAGGAAGTCCTACGGGGCTAATGGCAGCTTCCCTCGGAGGCTCTGCGTAGTCTTCAAGGGCTTTCCTCACCAGTTGCAGTACTGCACTGGGGAAGAAGCCCTGCGTACCAGCGCTTCACCAGGCACTGATGTTCAAATCTTGGTTTGACAAATTAGTTTGGTAAGACTCTCATCTGCAAATGTTTATTCACATCTTAAACATAACAAGGAAATACAGCTGATTTTTCTTGGGGGAGCTGGGGTAAAACAAGGTGGAGTTGGTACATGACAGGATTGGGCCACAGCCCTAGTGCAGGCTGCTGGTTGAGCTGAGTGGACAGCAGTATGGTTAAAAGAAGGATGTGGCAACGTGTTGGACAAATTGTGCTAGCAAAAGCACAAGTGGCAGCAGAAGTGAGGACGGAGCAGCATGCCCTTTAGTCTATGGTACCAGCTAGGGGAAGGTCTTTGTCTCCAGGTTTCTGGAGAATTTTTCTGGTTGCTTTGTTGTCTTGGATGGTGCCATCACCCATATCTTTAGCGGGATTGCACTAGTGTGCGCAACTGCATCACCTTTGTCCTGCCATGTAGATCTACGGTGTGCTGTCAAAGCTGGTTGAGCAAATGGCAGGTAGCATCTGACTGAGCCATTATTCCTTCTATCCTAAGCTTTTGGAAGCACAAAAAGTCTAAAAGATGAGAAATACTCTTTCTTGAAACAGAATGAGGAAGGACTGCCATGTTAGTGCCCTCTTACCAATGAGTCTCACAGCTGCAGCATCTTTGCCTCTGAGCTGCATAGGGCCAAGACATTTTCCAAGCCTAACAAGAGTTAAATGTCTTTGTGCTATTCCCACAAGCATGTTTATAAACTCAGTTCTTACCTACTGCTGCAGCTAGGCTGTGAACTATAGCTGCTGTCTACTTAGTCCAGTGAGTTGCCAGGGACAGCTGGCTCCTCTGCAAAGACTTCAATATAATGGGAATTACTTACAAAATCTATCTATAGATGCCATTACATTACAAAAGGGAGGGGGTTTTGGTGGTTTTTTTCATTTGTGTTCATCGATCAGAGAGCAGCCATCACTGGTGGATTGGTATAACAGGAATGGATGATCCTGAAGGTTGTCCTTTGACTGAGAAGCAGGTAACTGCTCTCCCCAGCCAAGAACATTATGCTGTGGCTCATCCAAATTTGTCCCAGATCTAAGGGTTGGCAGCTGGCTCATCAGCTGGCAGTGGGTTTTCAGAGGTGCCCCAACTGCTCAGAAATGCAGGTCTGGATCCTTCCCTGAATGGAGGTATTGAAGCAGTAGTAGGTATTTATGAAAAACTGTGCAAGTGTAACTGCACAGACAATAAACCTGGGACAAATGAAAACGCGGTTGCTTCTCCTTGTAAAGCAATCTTTAGTTCATTGTAGATGTAAAAATAATTTGAAATAGTGCATTTGGAAATAGAGGATCTGTAAAATATAACTCGTAGCAAAGTATTTGAAATTCTGGAAATGTGAATGTCGATTCTGCAAACAACCCCTGCCATACTCCAGCCTGTGTCTTCTGTATGACAGACAATTACCCAAATATTTGAAGTGCCTTTCATTCAGCTCATTCTGAACTTTGTGGAACAGGTTTTTAGAAGCTATAAAAAAAACTTAACCAAGCTGAAGCGCTCTTGGCCTTCAGCTGGAACTGGCACTGAAAACATGCTTCTAGTGGTCATGGTATCTGGATGAGTACCAAGACCAGATCAAAACAGGGGACAAATAAGAAAGGCATTCCTTGTGGTCTGCCCAGAGAGGGTAGTGGAGTGTTAGACAGTGATAAATATCCTGAGGATCCTGTATGGAGTGTGTGATGAGAAAATATTATCCCTTACCTGACACAATGGAAAAGTGGGACAAGGGTTTGACATGCAGATGGTAGACAAAACAGAGTAGCAAAGCTGACTCCTCCTGGGAGGGTCTCTAGGTAAATTGCTTTTGATGTAGTCAGTAATTCTTATTAAAGTGACTAACAAGCTGCTGTTGTGACATATGGTTTATATTAGAAAAGTACTAATATAGCATAGGGAGAACTATGGCTGGGCTACACGGATAGGGCTATCCTGGGGACAGGGCACGCTAAGAGAGCGAGCTGCTTGTGGAATCATAGCTCGGAGTTTCCAGACTTTCAAAACTTTGTTCGTAAGTATGGGGTGGGGGCTGGGGTGTCTTTTTATGATGACATCTAGGGATGCCCCAAAAATCAGAACTCTGTCCTGCTAGATACAACCGGAGCAAATGACAGAAAATTGGCACCCCTCGGAGGGCTCAGGGCTGGAAGCAAGTTGCTGGGGCAGAACACCAGTGGAAATGCACAGGGAGAAGCAGAAAATGTGAATTTTATAGTTTACGGTTTCCCAACCATGCTGTGCAGGGCTGTTTTGTAGATATTGTGAAAGAAATGGGTTTAAGGAGGGATGTAGAAAAGAGTAAAACGGCAGCTCCTTATGTACAGAGTGGTACTTTCTGCCATGGGTTGGCATACAGTGCAGGACACGTGTAGCTGCATTTTAAAATATCCTGGCTTTTGAGTGCCATACTTGTAAGTCTCTCTGCCTTTTCTCTTTTTCCTCGCTTTTGAGGAGGGAGTGGGTTAAGAAAGGGCACCTGTTGTCCATTTAATAGCCAGCCCAGGTTTAAACTGTGACAGTCACTATCTTAAATATTTTAACACAATAGAGAGGAATTCTGGACTCTGATTAGAAGCCCTGTTTCTCATCCCCCAGCATTGTTGTAGTATAGTATATTAGCAGTTGGTCTTTCTTCAGCAAGCATCTTGAACTAGGAACTTTGCAAAGTTTCCTGTAGCTATTACTTTTCCCATACAGAGGACGTGTTTTGCTATAATTACAAATTTCGTGTTAAATGATACTATAATACATAGAACAAATACGATGTTGACTATGCTTGAGCATGCCAAAAATTTCCAATAGTCTTACTAGAACTTTGTACACTACTCGGGCTTTTTAGCATCTCACTGTCCCCACTGCCTCACACTTCGCAAGTGGTGTGTGGCATTCCCAAGATGTTCAATTGCCATTATAAACGCCATTGTATAAACTTCCCCTGGGATTCTGGAAGCTTCAGGCATCTTGAGCACTACAGGCCCTGGCAATTCAACTTAAGTATTTTAAGAAGACCAGTCACTGAGGCTTCACAGTGATTTTTAGCTGTATCCAGCAGTAGTTTGCAGTCTATAAATTCCATGGTGTGACCCACCAAACCATTCAGTAGCAATCCGAGGCACCAGCCTGTGCTGAGTAGGACAAAAGAGGAATGTAAATTTGAAGCTTCAAGGCCCAACTGGTTTGATTTGTGACTTTAAAGTACATGGTGACACTTTTCTTGGAAGAGCTTCTGATCCTTTCTCATCTGCCAAATGCCTTTCCCATGCAGACTTTCTGAAACAAATCTCCTGTGTATATTTTTGTAAGTGTGGTTTCTCGGGGTCTTGGAGAGCTATCAGCTTCTTGATGTCTTATCTGAGAGCTACTCACAAAAGCTGTCTTTCATTCTGCTGACTGAGGCAGTTCTCCTGCAGCTTCTCACCCCGATGCTTCTCCATTTAAAATTTAAGTATAATTAGGAAACAACCTTCTTTTTTTTCACCTACTGGTCTCTGCCAGTCTTCTGTGCATCTCTGTGTTCAACCAGTGCTGTTGCGTTGCTCTCAATGGCTTTGTTCTGCTTTCCTTTTCTGAGGAGATGGTGTCGCCATGTGCATTGTGGAGTTCTGGAGAAGGTGCTGAACCGAGTGATGGGGAAGCACTATCCTGGGGGGTGGCTTGGAGAAGACAAACAGGGGAATTGGTGATGATGTAGTTCTTCCTGGTTCCCCTCACTGCAAAGCAACCTTGCAACTGGGTCTACGCTTAATCAGAGCAACCCTTAAAAAGTTTTTGCTGCGGTGCATTGGTGGTGGAGGAGTTTGCTCGTGCAGAATGCCTGTTCCGCTTTAAGTACAGCGCTGGTTGTTGAAGAGCAGGTGTGTGAGTGTCGTATCCTTTCTGTAAGGCCGAGACTGAGATAGCAGGCTATGAAAGTAGCATTGCAGCTGCAGGCCATGTGACAAACTCTAAGAGCGTGTTCTTATTGTAGCCGAGAAAGCATCTCAAATGTTGACCTTCCAGCCTTTCCGCATCTGTACCTGTTTAACATACAGATGGGGGTAAAGCACATTCGGTCTTGGCAGGACCCCTGCTGCCCATGCGGAAGGAAAACGCTTTTAACCAGCACATAATGAACTACGTGTTCTGATTTTCTTCTCTGCTCCCCACCTCCCTCTCTGAAAAAGAGCTGGGGAGGACCCATTTCCAGCTGTCTCCGCATAGGAGCTCCTGGGACAACAAGAGCAAGGCTCGGTCCACTCCTAGGCAAGCAAATTCAGGACAGGGTTGTACGTATTTAAAACTAGATAGTAACATCCAAGTGTACCTCTGAAGCGCAAAGTAGACAGTGAATCCAGGAGAGAGCAAGAGCTACATCCACCCGTGGGAGAGGGGACGAAGGATTAATTAGGGCTGAGGATTAATTGGGATTGTCAGCAGCTCTAGCAAGTCCCTCTGTCCTTTGCCCTTTTTATTTGGAAACACATGGCTCACTAGCAGAAGTGTAGGAAGTGGAAAATCTTCTAAATAAAAGTGGAACTGACTTTACGTGGGCAAAATACCCTTGTTATGGACAAAATTAGACCAGATAGCCATTAGGGACTCCTTTGGCCTTCAAATCAGTAAGAGGCAAGCACACACCTAGCGCATTCAAACATTGTTGAATATGTTAGGGTAACGATCTCCCTTTCTGAAGCCAGCCAGGCACCTACAGGAGCTTGGGCCTCAGCTTTTAGTCTGGAAAGTCCTCTGATCCCCATTTATGTCATGCGCCAACATTTCTCCTGTCCTTGCTTCCTAGCTTTCAAGTTTGTCTCCCTCTGCTCGCTTTGCTGCAGTCAGTTGCTGTCAAGTGCAGAGATGGAAGTTCGCTGCCCACATAAACAGAAGGGCAGAAGGTGGAACTTACCAGATGTCTCCTCTGCACACGCATATAGAAAGCAGGTGGGGAGCACACATTTACTCTTCTCATGAAATTAAGGCATCCTCAGGGGCTCACTAGTGTTCTCCTGCCTGGCCCCGCGGTTTTCCGCCCTGGCACAGCAAGGTCTCTCCCTCTGACAGCAGAAGGATTTGCTCCTGGCCCCTGTGCAGTCTTCCCCCGCATGATCCTGGCATGTCTACCTCCAAGGGGGCTTAGGTTAAAAATATATACTGTGTACAACCACAAAAACTGTTGCCTCTCTTCTTTGATAGATCAATGAAAACCACTGACTGATTTTTTCTGAGCAATAATCGCGTGCAGCGGTGCAACTTTGACCTCCCCGTATTGTTTCAGGGAGTGGATGGCTGTGAAACGTGCTGGAGGGGGCTTCACAGTTTGAGTGGGAAGCAAGGTGCTTTCTGTGTCCCTGCATTTTATCTGCGCCACATTCCTGCTTTCCCAGTGACTGTTGGATTGATTTAGGTAGCCAGGGGAGAGCTGGTTGCTTCTTCTGTGTTTGGGAAGGTAGAAAGGGAAGGGAGCGAGTTGGTAAAGTTGAGTCTTCCACAAAGCAGAGCACATGGAAGAGGAGTGCCTGTTGCTGTTGTGGAGCTAGGAGTGGGTGCACGACTGATTTAATGCCCCTGGGGGAGGAGAGCAACCCTCTGCTGCTTGACTTGGCATTGACGGGGGAGGTAGCGGGAGAGCCTGTGTCACTATGTCCGTTTTTCTGAAGTTGGGTGATGTTGGGGTTTTTTTGTATTGTAAGTTTGTAAAGAATGTAATCTGTCTGTTGGGGGCACAAGGAGAAAACGGGAGCCTTTCTCTTTTGGGGTGAGGCTGTGCTTATGTTGCTGTGGTTTTTATTGTTTGACGGGGAGTGGGTCTACGGGCCATGGGGGCAAAAGCCTGGCCCTCATCAACTGATTGCAACTGTCCCAGGGCAACAGAACGGTGAGAAGATGCTGCGGCAGAGACCTCCCACACCAAGCTGTGAAAACAACCCCTGTCTGTATCCTTCAGTGAGGGGAATCTGACGTGTGTGGGGCTCTGCACTGGGATGTTTTGCTGAGTAGTGGGACTTAACGCCGGAGGGTTGGTCCTGCTCGGCTTTGGCTTGGTTAGAAACTGAGCTGGCCAGCTGCCTGTGCTGTTGAGGAAAGGCTGCTTTTGGTAGCCTGAAGGTCTCAGTGGAAGGAGTTCATGCTGGAGCGGCTCGCCCCAGTGCTCCTGTCCCCAGAAGGGGCTCAGGTGCTGCACCTTTCCATTGCCTGGTGCCCAGGAGCCCCGGCTCTCACCCTCACCTCCCTCCCCGTCCCGTAGAGCACAGTGTCAGGGATCCTCTTCTCTCTCCTGCTGCTGCAAAGTTGTGTGAACTTTCCTGGTCAATACTGGAAAGGGGAATGCTATTTATTTTTATATTGTGTATATTTTGTCTTGGTCTGCTGATTACCTTTGTTCCCCAAGAGCGACAGTTACCTCAATAGTTAGTTTAATACTGTGTGTTGGGTAATTTTTTTAAAGAACTTTTTTAAAAGCTCGATCCTTGGAGGTCTGTAGATTTTATTTCCATATGAATTGGTTATTTTGTATAAAGTACGTTCTTAAAATAGCAATCACCCATGCTGTGTGTTTTCTTGTCTCTTGGACGGTTTCCCTCTTCCTTTGTAAGGGGGGAGCAGATGGGAGTGGGAGGGGAGCACAGAGGGCTTTTTTCAGAGACAAAGCCCTGGACTGCAGTCAGGCTCGGTTGTACCACCTGAAAGCCATTTACAAGAGAGCACCTGGAAAGCTAATTGGGATCGTTTCCCCTTCGAAACACAGCTGTCTGCTCACGAACAGCCCAACTGTGGAAATGAGATGGTGTCACCGCCTTCCCCTGAGTCCCTCTTGGTCTGCGGGTTTTTCTGCAGGCCAGGTGTGCTGGAAAGCCTGCCTGCCTCCCCAAAACACCTCCCAGTCTTGGGTCGCAGGTAGTCAGTTCTCCGAAACTTGCGCAAAACCTGTCTTTGCTTAAAAAAGGGTGACTGCCCTTGAATAAAGCCCAAGGTGCGATGCTGCTATGAAGGATGAATGACTTTAGCTTACCTGGTTCCCTTTTGTGCTACTTTAATGCTAAGCAGCATAGGGTATGACGGCCCTCAGGGGCTGTTAGAGGAATGGGAAGCCTTTTGAGCTCATGTGCAGTGATCCAAAATCATACTGGACCCAAAACAGTGCTTGCTGTTAGCAGTTTATTAAATCTCTCATGTGAGATGGGGCAGTGGTTGCAGCCCTCCCAGCAGAGCGGTGTTGAAAGACATTCTCACGAGGGTTTTGGCACAAAAACTGGGAACTGGCCGTACTGTTTCACATGGGAAGGCGCCTGCTGTAGGTGTGTGAGGGCAGCTTTCACTTGGCCCTTGTGCAGCTGATCCCTGAATAAATAATTTGCTCAATTTTGCTGATTCAGCAGCTTTTCATCAGGACAAAATCAAGGTGATTTTCCTTAAATGTTGGTGCCAGCGAAAGGGGATGTGGGGGACAAATGGCAGAAGGCTGGGGGCACGAAGGCTCCCAGGTGCATGCTGCATGCCCCTTCCCTTTCCTCTGCAGCTCTAGCTGGCGAAAGTTCCCCGTCTCCTGCAGGGCTGGTAACAGATGCTCTTGTTCCCATTTTCTCCTGCCAAAACAGCTTCACAGAGCAGCGTGTTTATGCCACGGGGTCTGTCCGCCTGTCCTGTGGGAGCCTTGCTGGGGCTGGGCCGCTCCCGAGCCCAGTGTGCTCGCCCGGCTCACAGTACGGAAGCTGCCTCTGCAAAGAGATGCACACAAAAGATTGGTCTGTGACTCAGGACCCCACACTTGCTGGTCAAACCAGGGGCCTCATCCTGTCCCCATAGCTCTTCTTTCCCTGTGTGCACCCTAAGCAGTGAGTTCATCCCCTGAGGTCACCAATATTTTACAAAGACAGGAAAAGGAGCCCAAGTGAATGAATTGTCCAAGAGCTGACTGTAAATCCCCAGCGCATTCCCACTCCTAGGGCCCTTCAGGGACTCATTTCACCCTCCACAGCTTGGTCTGAGAGTGACTTATCCCACCTCATACTTGCATATTTTACGCCCAAAGATGCCCAAAGGAGTGCGTGTTGGCACCTTCCCACTCCTGGGCATTTGGAGAAGCCTGGGATGCAACCTGCTGCACGCTTACGTCTCGAGCACCCCAAAACCACCAGCTGGTTATGGGAGCTGCCTCTGTTGCCCGGGCCAGGCGGGTGAAGCCAAACATCCAAGCAGACGCTTCCCGACGTGGCCAGAGCTTCAGGCCCTGCAAAGGCTGTTTGAGGATGCTAGCCCCTCCAAACCGGGGTGAGGTAAGTTGTTCCCAGGGGTGAGCGAAGTGCTGTTCTCTGTCACATATCCCCCTTCCCCCTCTCCCCCCACCGGGGGCCAGAGTTCGGAGTGACAAGAGCAAGCTGTCCAATTTAGGAAGGGGAGGAATTTGGTCACCCCATCAGTCCCAGGAAGCGTTTGGGTCAGAGGGGATTGGCAGGGGGAACATTTCTAATCCTGGGGCTAAGCCGGCGCTGAGTGGAGCCAGCGCTAATTGGAACCAGTCCTGGGGAAGGGGCAGAAAGTCGCTGCTTTTAGAGCTGCCTTGCAGCCGAGGCAGAGACAGAGCTTATCTGTGCTATAGGAAATGCCACATCCTAACCTTGACAAGATGCTATCGTGGGTGTAACAGGCAGTATCAAGCTAGGCCACGTGTCCGCCCCCCCTAGTTCTTTACCTTTCTTCTTTCTTTCTGCTGTCCACAATTCTTATTTCTTCTCTTCCTTCCTTCCCTCCATGGGTTAGCAAAGCTACTCCCTTGTACTGAGTGAGCTTTCCTGAGCTCTTAGGCTGAGGCGTTAAACTCCCGACTTCCTTTCTATTCTCCCTTCTATTCTTCTACTCTCCTTTCTATGCTTCCCACCTCCACCTTTTTGTCCAGCCATCTCTGAGCAGCTCACTAATCCATGCAGACTTGCATAGGGATCAATTTATTGCCCAGTTTGGGCATGGAAATAAATGGCAGACCCTCACCCTCATCACGGGGCAACCCCTGGGGAGAGCTCCAACTTCAGGAAGGCTTTGCTAGAGCTGATGGACGGTGGCATCTTTGGGGGGTGCCTAGCAGTGAGAGAAGAACCGGAGTGTCCTTGGCACGCATCAGCGTTTTGGGAAGGGTTTCTTTTGGGTTTTATATTTCCCTAAAAAAAAAAATAAATTCTGCAGGTAAAGTTGCCATCTTGAATTTTCCTTCTAGTCACCACACGTTAGCATAGGAAAAAACACCTCACACAAAAAGACGGGACTGAGGCATTTAGGGTAGCTCAGGATTTAGGCTAAAATGAACAGTTTCTATTCACATAAATGTTTAGTTATAAGAAAAAAAATATCCATTCAAAATTTAAAGATTTTGATTCTTGTCCCACGTTGAGATGTAAAATGCAACTCCTCCAAGGAGCCGGGGATCTCTTGGGGGTGAGAGCCCCCTTATATCTCCTCCAGCCCTCAAAGCTACAATTTTTCTTTGGTGGAGAAGACACAGAATGGCAAAGCAAAGCAAAACTGCTTGCCCAGCACTGCGTCCCTGGCAGGCGGGAACAGACCCGAACACCTTGGTCTCAGCCATAAGCTCAGTCTGAGGCTGCAGTGGTGTCGTATATATATTTATACGCACACATAACGAACGTTAGGGTCTCCAAAGCTCTAACAAAAAATGCAAACTTGTTCTGGACCATAACAAGAGCTCTAAAGGCTGGCCCCCAAACGGGTAGCCCGGAGGGTGCTGTGCTTGCCCAGCAGAGAGGAGACAAGCAACTTTGCCGGAGGATGTGGAGGAGAAGGTGGGAAGGGGCAGGGCCGTGGGCCGGGAGCAGCATATCAGGGCTGCCCCTCCTCCTCTGTTGGCACCAGGAAGCCACATGTTCCCTGCCCGCTTTTTAAAATTCCTTTCCCAAAGAGGCTGCCAGGGTGGAGGGATCATAAAAAGTTCACCCCCTTGTCACAAACGCACCCCTTCTTCCGGGGCCAGTAGGCAAAAGTCGTTTGCAATTTCCTCAGGCCGTGACCTTTGTTTTGACCATGGCGGAGGAGGATTGCAATCCATCACACTCTCGTCTGGCCCATGCTGGGGGCAGGGGAGAGGGGCTGCCTTGGACTGGTGGAAGGGGACTCCCTGTCCAAGGGGCACAAGGATACCCCCTTACCCCTGGGGTTTGGTCGAGAGGCGGGGTGGGGGGGATGCCTCGCTGCTCGCTCAGCTGGCAGTTCAAGTTTCCCGATGGGGGATTCAGTGAGGGAAACCACTGTGTTTGCCACACGATATGCTCCTGCTGGAGAGATTTGAGAGAGTTTGCTTTAACTTTCCTTCCCGAGAGGGATGCTGGACCACGGTTTGCTGCATCAGCAGAGTGGGGAAAGACGTCTTGCAGGGCTTGTGCCTAGAGCGAGCCCTGGAGAGTGGCTGGCTGCATACTTTGAGCAGGAGCTTGGACAAAATGGGAGATGCCAGCAGATTTACCACCTCCAAAGCCCCGGCTGCTAATGGTCCCTGACATTTCCAGACTGCGCTGGCTTTTTTGAAGATCCCACAGTACTACTTTTTTCAGGAAAGTCAGCAGCAAACTAGAACCATTCCCTGGGAAACGGTACCCGGCTCCCGTAGGCATCTGCCTCTCCACTCAAGTTCCCAGGGGGGCAATTTATCCCAGGAACACATGTTCCCCTGCACCCCGGTGTCCCCTTTGAAGACATACCTGCATATGAAACGAATCTCCCCTGAGGAAACAGCAGCCGCAGCCTGCGCATACCAGTCTACCCCGCTTCCCTTGGCTGCTTCCCTTGGCTGCCTGCCCCATCTCCCCTCCCTCTGATCTCCGCTTCCCTAGGGAAATGCATCCTACTGCACTTCCCTGCTACTAAATACAGATTCCCTTGGGAAGTTACTCTGTCATGAACTTCCCTTGGTCAAGCCCTTGGAGATCTCCTAGATTTTGGGGTCAGAAGGGAGGGTTTCAGTATTTCACCCGGCCCCTTGTGTAACGCCAAGCATGGCCTTGCAAGATCCTGACCATCCTAGAGCCCAACCACTTGCATGGGAATCAGGAAACTATTTTTTTCTAGGAAGGAGCTGTGTGCTGATTTCCAGGCATGGCAGACCACGATGTGGAGAAATGTGCTGCTCAGTTCCTTGTTTGTGGAGGATCCTTTGAATTTGGGAGGAGGAAAAGAGACAGACCTTTTACATCTTGAACTGAAAACCTCCTGCTGGAGGGGGACACAGCTCCTTGAACATGGAGGAGGAAGAGGGATTCATGCACGAGCTCCCCAGAAAGTCTATAGGAGACAAACCAGACCTCTTGTTAGGCATCACCCTTCTCTCCCAAGTCAGTCACCATCACGCTTTGTAGCCTGTGGATGCTGACACCGCTTCTCTGCTGCTCTCTTCTCGCCCTCTGATTTTCCCCTCTGCACCTGTGTACCCATCGCCTGACTTGCACCAAACCCAACCCTCTTCTCTGCCCTTGTTTGCATCCACATCCCCAACACCCCTGCAGCTCAGCACCCAGCTTCCTGAGAGCCAGCGCTGTCCACCAAACCCCAGCTCCCCTCCTCTGGCTAACCTGCCTCCCGCTATTTGCCCCGTGGGTCCCAGTGGTTCCTGGCGGTGACAGCTAGCTTTGAGGGCATCCAACTTCTCATTGCTTTCCTCCAGCTGCCAGGAGGCTGTTACAGACCTGATACAGCAGTGGCAACCCCTGAGAGAGCTAAGGTCCCCGTCACCAGTCTGTCCCATCAAGAGGACACCTGGGCAGGGCCAGGGGCAGCTTCTTCTCCAAGTGAAAAGGAACGAAGCCTACCACCGAAACAGCCTTTCTGTGGGGGTCAGACCAGGGCTTGCTTTGCTGGTGTGACCAACCGTGAGCCAGATGTTGCATCCAGAGGAGGAGAAAGCAGTGACCATCGCATAGACATGCGTGCTAGCTGCTGTCCCAAGTGTGTGACTGAGAGGCATGTCTGTGGGCATCGTGCAGCAGAGATGCCAGTGATTTGGAGGCATGGTCGGAGAGGGGAGTGCACAGTGGGGCACGATCTGCTGGAGAGGTTCAGGGAAAACTGCCCCTGTCTTGGGGACTTGTAGGGATGAGGCTGTTCCTCTCAGCAGGGACAAAGGTATCCAAATTCAGCCCCCCAAAAGGCCAGAAACCTGCCAGCAGTGCTTATTGCCAGAGCTTGCGATTCTGGCACAAGGCTGGGCAGGGCTGGTTTCTCTGTTTGCCAAGCTGCAGGTGATGTTACTTGACAGTCATCTTTCATTTTAAAATGTTGCCTGTAAAGAAGAGCTTGAATGCCTTCCCTGCTCACACAGCAAGGGGGAAAACAAACTCTTTTCCCTTGTAAGCAAATCTCTTGGTTTTTTTTTTTAAAGTGCTTGAATCAGCAGCGCTGGGTCTGAACGTCTTTGACGTCCCACCATGCGGTGACCACTGCTGCAGCTGTGAACAGGGCCAGCGGCTGCAGGCCCAGGCTGTTGTGCAGCGATTTTGTACCCTGCCCTGGGCCTGCTGGCATTTAGGGTGGTCCCTCAGGGCCAAAATACTGAACACGGCCCCTCCTCACCACCCTGCCCAGCACCATGTTCCTGTTCGAGGGGGTGTGTGGTGCCATCTGGAGTCAGAGCACCCATTTTCAGGCCTCACTGAAATTAAACCCAGGGCACACGCCCCAAAGTTGTTCTCCTTTCCCCAGGCCCTGCTTTAGCTGATCTCCCTCCAGCCCAGGAGCTCCTCGTGCCATGGCCAGAGCTCCCACGTTGACTCAGAGCAGTTTGGGGGGCCGAGGCCGGGCACCATAGTGCTTGCCCTGGGGCATTGGCTGGCGTGGGAAAAGCAGGAAGCCGGGGCTGGACGACACTTGGCTCCACCAGCGTCTGCCTTTTCTCCGGGGCTGATGCCGCCTGCCTGCTTTGAAGGAGAGGCTGCGTGGAGCATGGGAAACAGGGATCATCTTGCTTTGGGTTTTCATCCCCCTCTCCCAGTCACGCATGTCTCTGGGCCTGCCCTATAGGCAGATGTATGGCGGATGCCCACACGCCAGATGTCCTGGGAGATCAAAGTTGCTGCTCACTGCATCATCTATTCACGCGGGCGCGCATACACCCCTGCGCCTCCCAAAAGACTTATAACTTATGCTCTCTATCTTCTCTCCAAGATATTTTCCTTCCCTTCCTTTGTTTGCTTTCCAAACCCCCTTTCGTCTTTGGCACTCCCTGCAGCCCGGGCCGCTCCAGCAGGGAAAGGCATTCTTTGCTCCCACTAACAGCATCCAGCGGCGGGGGTAAGCGTGGGATGCCTTGTGGGTTTCCTGTCCCACTTCCCTGCATCTGGGATTTGCTGCTTCTTGGGGTGGGAGGTGAAGGGACTTGTCACCCGGGGAGGGGGGGGCTCTGCGGTACCCGTGCACCTCCCACCCTACGCAGCTGGCAGGAGCTGAGGGGTGTTACAACTGCACGTGGCGACCGGGAAATCCTCCTCGGCCATCCGCCTTTTTGTCCCCTGCAAATTTCTGCAGCCCTCTGATCTCCGCATAGTCTTGTGCGGGTTTCCCAGTCTCAGCCTCTGGGGAAGCCCTGAGACCCTCAGAGTTGCACCAGGGACCGAGGGCAATGCAATTCCTCTAGCACAGGGGCTGCTATGCCTGCTACATAAACCCTTTTTTGGTACATCAGAGGTCTCCAAAGCAGGGCACACGCAGAATAAAACACTATTGGGGTACAGGAAGAAAATACTGTCTGCATCATTAATAATAAAATAAAATAAAATTTCTTTCATCTTAATCTCATCCTTTTTAAATTTCTATTTTTGTGTATGTTTTATAATGTAAGTAATGTTAGTACAGTAGTAGATATATATAATTTATAAGTAAATATATATGTATATATTGAGGGGTGTATGCACCCTAATATATTTATTTACTTTCATCAATATGGGTGTACAACCAACAAATGTTTGGAGGCCTCTGGCCTAAATCACCAGCCAAAGGTTAAAATCAAAGCAAAGGTGGCTGCCCGAATGCCAGCACCTCACTCAGCAGCGTGGATACTGCTTTAAAGTAGATGAGCTTCGGTCAACTCAGTTTGCCTCTCTCCTCTTTTCCACCCAGCGTTACCTAATGAGAGGTCAGGAGGCTTACGGGGACCTGGGCAAAGAGCCAAAGCGAGCGCAAACCTCCCTGCTAGGTGCTGCAGATGGGGGATTCCCATTTGGGGGTTGTGTGGATGGGGAGGGGGAATATGCACTTTCTCCATGTTCCCAATGCATCGGGTGTCCCCTCCGCGTGAGGCAACGGATAAACCGTAAGTTGAACGGCCTTTGCCCAGCTCTTCTTGCAGAAAAGTCACAGGATTTATTTTTTCTGCCTGTATATTTTTTATGCCTTATTTCATACAAATGCCATGTGCCCAGCGCACAGTGCCGTAGATCCATCTCCTGCCCAGAGGAGGGGCCCGCTCCCAGGTGTCAGGTTGGAAAAGCACTGTCTCCCCGCCCGCTGTAGGTGCTGGTTAGCTATAGTTAACCTATAGTTACAGCCGCCGGGGGACACACAGAGGGCTTAGTGCCCACACTCACTTCTCTAGCCCACTTTAGATGAAAGCAAAGCAGCAGAGGCTCTGGCTGCCACTGGGCACAGCCATGCCCCTCCTGTCTCTCTGATGGCACGGGGCAATGGCGGTGCCTGGGGTGCCCGGGCGGGTGGTCAGTCTGTCTCCATGGGGAACGTGAGGGGCTCTGGCCCAGGAGAGGGGCACCAGCCCGCTGCCAGCCTGCCATGGCAGCAAAGCCAGAGCCAACTCCCAGAGCCCAGCTACCCTACTGGTGCGTGCAGCTGTTGCTTCCAGTCATGTGTTGCCGGTGCCTAATGAAAAAGGGAAACGCGAGATGAAAAAGGAATGATTAGTACAGAGCAATAAAACTGATGAGATGCAGGAAGATATGGTAGCAATATATTAAATAAGCAACAGAAAAAAAGCCAGATGGTTGCTCTGACTTACTTTACAACTCCAGACAACTTCACAAGAGGTCACTTAGTGCAACTGAAAGGCAAACGCTTCAGGTTGGATGAAAGTAAACACTTTGTGCCTGCCGACACAACACATCCGAGGCTGAGGAATGTCCTGCTGCAGAATGGCATTGACACAGCTGGAGTAATAACATTTTTAATTGTTTTTAATATGTTAGCACCTTTAACCTGCATTGCAGCAGTAGTCGCTGTTAACACTGGGATGAAAATTTCAAAATGCAAAGATGTTAGAGCTTGAATGATGAAGTGCTCATGCTCTTAGTTAAGAATGGTCTCCCCCCTTGACACAACATGGCAGAACTTCCTCCATGGGATTTATTGCCACAGGGGGGACATGGATGTCTTCAGTGTTAACAGTTCTTGTGGGCCTGTTCCTAAAGTCCAGTGATGCTGTGAGCTCAGGAGGCCTTGTCGCTCCACCAGCATTTGTTCTCCCAGGGACCAGTTCTGTGCAGGGACTTCACCCACCCCAGCCAGCATTCACAGGATAGCTGAGGGGCCACTGCAGCTGTTGCAGCAGACCTTGCCATAAACCCAAACTTCTCATTGCTTTGTTCTCCCTCCACGTCATCCCGCGGGCAGTTCGGGAGGGCTGCAAGAGCTGCTGCTGCTCCAGAGCAGCACCCACTTAGCGAAGGCTGCACAGTGAACACGCTGGTTTTACATGCACGAATGCTGTGCATGGCTTTGGGGGGAGCGGGTATTTGTATGAGGTTGCCCACACGCATTTTTAATCGCATCTGTGCCTTTGCACCGCAACTGTGTCACAGCGAGTAGATGTAAATATGCCTGTACAGCCATGGGGACAGCTGCACAGTGTGCACACGTGTCTGTGTCCCCACGGTGCAGTCGCGCCTGGGCCGTCCTCTGCAGAAAGTCCAAATGGCAGTGGTTGGGAGAGATGCTGGGACTTACTGCCTGGGATTTACTTGTTCCCTGAAAATGCTGAAAATTCAGCTTCAGGCTCCTGGAGAGGGGGGTGATACCTGCTTTGGACTGGGAAGGTGCAAAGAGACATCCAGGCTCGTCCTGTGGTGCTGTGTCATGAATCCCTTCAGTGCAGGGGAGCACAGTCGTCAATAAGCCCTTGTGCCCCAGCGAGGGCTCTGCAGTCCCACCCCCCAGAGCTCACGGGTGGCATCAGGGATGCCTGGGAAGTCACTCGGGCAGCAGGTGAAAGGAACCTCCCATTTCCCACAGTCCAGCCCTGGCTAGCAATGCTACTGTCTTCCTTCAAAGTGTTTGGAGCTGACAGCAGAAGAACGGAATGAGCACCTGCACTTAAACGGCTCAACATCATGTGCGTGGGGGAAAAAAATACTCATAATTTCATGTTTAGACAGATTAATAGTTTTCTTGTGCTCCCACTCAAGAACTGCTTTGGGACTAACTTCCAGGATTTTGCTGCTGCTAGGGAGGCTCCTCTCTCCTTCTATAGGCCTCTGAGGGGAAACCACCAGCCTTTCTCCAGAAGATGCACCAAGAAGGTTCTGTCCATGGCAGGTCTCCACTCCAGGGTTGCAGTGACCATCTGGGTCAAAAAGACATTTGCTGAGAGAGAGGTGTTATAATCACACCGCAGGCAATGGTCCCAAGGAAGTCAGGTAGAGGCTGTGCATGTGCGGATGGAAGAAGAGTTCTGCAAAAGATAACTGCCCCGCCAAGCACCAGGAATACTTCAACACATCCCTCTGTCCTTCATTTATGTTCAACTCACCAGCTAGGGCAAGCTAAGAGTTTTCCCTGCTCCTTCTGTCCACTTCCAGCCAGACATCAAGGTGATGCCTCCGTCTTTGATGCCCTGCGGCCATGGAGAGCATGGTGGAGCTGTAGAAACTCAGGAGGTGGCAGCTCTATACCCGCAGTTACCTGCTGAGGGGAGAAGGTCAACAGGTAGGAAGAGAAATGGATCTGCGAATACACAGTGCTGAAGAACCCATATGGGCAGCCAGCAGAGAGGGACGAGGAGAAACCGTGAACTTCCTGCATGCCCTGCAGCTGGTTTAGAAGGCAACAAGTCTTTCAGACGTTGGAGGGTCATGCTGTCAAGTCAAAGCTGCTCAGAAACCAACGATTTTCCAGTCCCTCTGTTATAAGACTTCTAATGGCTTCCTGTGAAAAATAAGGCTGTTTCTGCCACGGGCAGATGGTAGGAGGGAATCCAGGATCCTGAGCAGTCCAAGGGGCTGCAGTTGGTGCTAGGCTGGGTAGGTGCAGTCACTTGGTGTTCCCACCCCCCGACAGGGGATGTGTGGGCCGGGGACTGCCTGGGAAAAAGAGCTGAACTCACACACACACTCTCGGATGCAGAATGGAAAAGGGCCTTCAGAAATGCTAGGAGGGACCACCCTCAATAGTTTCACTACGCAGTCTCTCACAACACATCAGCCTTGAACTACCTAAAATAATGCGGTAGCCTTGATTTCCTCAGCTTTTGATTTCCATAATGTAAAATGGGCTGGGAAATTAGATGCTTTGGCACACTGTCAGTATGACTGTTTACCTGAGAATGCTCCTCTACAGATGTTTTTCTTGCTTTCTCTAAAGCAAAGCCAAAGAAGCAGTCTGGGATGCTCTAAAGAGATGCCTAAGGAAGACAGATTTGGGGTTTCCCAGCCAGCTCTACCTTGGCTGAGAGCAGCAGGAACTTCCCAGCCCTGGAAAGGCCTTCTTGTCACAGCCTGTTCTCTGCAAACACGTTTGAGATGCAGGATGGGGGCCCCCACCTGCCTCTCTGAGCTGCGTGTATCAAACAGCAAACACAGCCAAACCGCGCTGCAGTCTGTCTGGGCTCTCGCTAGGGGCTAAACATCTTTTGCCAAGTTGCTTTACTGCAGCCTCAAGTCTTTGCTCCCCAGAACAGCAGCTCAGGGTTCACTTAACCAAGGAAAATATTTTTTGCTTTGAATTTTCCTCTGGGGTAGTTCACTTTTATTTCCATTTTTTTCTGTTCCTCATTTACTGCTATTTCTTTGGAATTAAATATACGGGTAATTTTCTTTTAATCTCCCAGACTATTTTAGGTACAGACCATGGGTCTATGGAGATGGCTCCAGTCTCACTGTACTGCATATACTATCGGTCTGGATAAGATATTCTCTAACACTCCTCTGCTTTCCAACAGCAATGCATTTGCTTCTATTACTTATTTCCCACTGCTTGCTAACATCCAGGTCAGGACAGGGGCACATGACAAGCAAGGTACCCTCCTTCTGCCAGGTAGCCTCCAGCTGCACACTGGGGTCTTCGACCTCTCTGGACACCCAAAGCACTGGGCATTCATGGCAGGATTCACACAAAAGCTGGATTCTCACCGCTAGCTTTTAAACAAGGCTTGTTATGGAAAATATGGCCGTGCTTTCCTCCAAGACTGGATCACAGCAGGGAGCTGGGCACTTAAACAGCCTCCCTGCAGCATGCTTGCCCTGTTGCTACCAGTTTTCTGATGGGTAGCACTCACCCCCTGACAGCCAGCTCAGAGCTTCCTTTCAGAAATTATAGCTCTATCAACTGTTACTGGCTTCATAAAGACATTGAGGCCTCAGCTCTCGGATACTTTCTGGTTGTTTTCTTTTTGTCTTTCTCTCACCTTGCCATTTGTGCGCTCCTCCAGGGATCATTCATACAGCATGTGTCTCTCTGATTAATTAAGTGAAAACTAATAAGAGGTTGTGACTCAGACGTGTAGTAACATTTTAAGTCCTCTGCCTATCACTTTGTGTCAAACCTGCTCTTAAATTTTCCATTGCCAACTGTGCAGAACAAGTGCAATGTTATCTATTTCCCTAACTCCTTTTCCAGCACTAGACAGAACCAGCTCTACACACACCATTCATCTGCGGTGCTTGCCTCTCCCAGCACAAGGTAATTCTTTTACCTGAACCCTGATTTAATGCCTCCTTTGTTCCTTGTATTTGTTCAGTTTCTTAATGTGCTGATCTGGCTTAGGGTTCATTTACCATACCCAACTGGAATATTTTGCATGCTTATACAAAGATGAATAAAGATCAATATCCTCATTGATTTGCCCTAGGCCATCAGGTAAATCAGTACAAAAAAAAATTGTGCATCCTACTTCATTTGCTTAAATTAGCAGTAAAGTTCAAATCATAAAACAGTGCTGCAACGACACCCCAGTAGGAACTCCGGAATCTACCAGAAATTCTACTTTTGTTTCACATATTACTTGTAAAAACCTGTGTCCAAACACTGAAGAGAAGCTTGGATGAAGATACAACAGGGTTGCTAACTACACTAGATAAACCTGGATGAGATATTAAAATTTTTCTCTGCATAAGATAATAAACTTTGGTAAGAGCCCCTATTACCTGGAATGAAGGGCAAGGATGTTCCAGGTAATGCGGACACCATTTTTTGTACTTAAATTCTCTCATGTGGTTGTCCCAAGATTAAAATTTGTCAGTGCCTCCTTGTGGCACTGTGACAAAGGCCAGTGCCTTTGTCAGTGCCTGACACACTTATGGGGATCTGCTGGTACAGGAGGAAGGTCCCCATGACAGCTGACATGGCTCAAGCTAAGAGTGCCTGCAATTCCACTAATGAACTGAGTAAGCACAAGTGCTTCAGTTAGCTTGTAGCAGGAAGGGGGGGGGGCGGTACAAAACCACTAGTCTCTGACTTCAGATGCGCTACACGTAAAGCTCAGACCATTTCTTAAGGACCTGCTTTGAATCACTGCTGCGCACGTGACTGACGAACACTAAACACATTCTTGAGGCCACTGATTTTTCTGTGGAAGTATGACAGTGGTTATTTCTTCCTCTATCCTGCACAGCAAGATATAAGAGGAGATAAAAAACTAACAGAGAACAGTAAGTAGTAAATAGCAACCCCAATATCTTCCACTATGATCTCCACAGTCAGACACTTAACTAGTTATTGTTTTGCTTTTAAAAAATACACAACATCTGGATTTGTGATGGTCTTGCTACCTGCATGAAAGAAGCAGACCATCAGATCCTGTACAAAAAAAATCCCTTCTTGTCACAGCCAAGCATGTTTATGTTATCGGTATCAGAAACAGTCTTAACTTCTAATACAACTTTTTTTAATTGAATAAAACCTACCTGAAGATAATATTCTAGTATGGCCCATCACTGCAGAATGATGTAGAACAGAGCCACCTGTCTCTTCTGTGTCCTGGCTTTTAGCTTATTCTGCCTGCAACTTCTGTTTACATGCATTACATCATTGCCTGTATCAGTTTTGCAAGGAAAACAGTAGCACTAGGACAACAAAAAAGCTACATTTTCAAATGATGATGGCCAAATCTAGGCCGCTCACTTCTTCAGAGATGATCTTATGATCTGTTTGAAGTCTTTTCATCAAATATTAGTGCAAATATATATATAGTGCAAATATTCATATAGTGCATATCACCTACCAAAAACTAGTAACCCCTCGATATTTTACTTCCATACGCTGCACTCTATTTCAACATTTAGTTTCTGTTCCCAGCCCCAGCTGTAGAAAAAGTAAGGACCCAAATAAGTTCAACTGCATTTTCAAAGCACTTAGCCTATTGATGAGTTGGATGAAACCATCAGAAAGGATCAAAACAAAGCTGTACCAAAAAGTACTATTTGAACCAAGAAACACCACAGTTATGCACGCATATGCAAAGGCTTTTCCTTTACTACAGGGGTGTCACAAAACCAGAGCCCAATGCTTAGTCAGGAAGCTCAATCAGTGACAAAGATGAAAGCTGTAACAGTTATCCAAAATATAGAAAGAGTAGGACTTTAGTTCAGATACACTTATTGCCCAGTCATAGAGCCATGTATCGAAAAGCAAAGCACTAAAAGAATGAATACCATAACCATCTATGTGGAAAACAAAAATTGGTACCTAAAGGCAACAGCAAGGAGCAGTAAAACAAAAAAAGAACCAACCTTCATAAAGAATCTTATTTTATAGAAGGAAATCAAAAACATTTCTTCCAGGAACAGATTAAGTAAGTTTGGATTCAGGATTTTCTTAGCAGTCAAATCTCCATTTTAGAGAAATAAGGCAGTAAAAGTCTTATCTAGAATTTAGAGTCTACTTTACATTAGGGCATGCACCTCAGCTTGATAAGAAAGGGCCTCAGGTTAAGAACACTGCATAAAGCAGTGTTGCTGTAGCTTGGCAAGTATTCTTCGTGGCACAATGTAAAATTCCTACCATTCCTGAATCACGACAATACTTAGAGAAGATTATTTCAAAACATATTCAAGCAGTAATTAATCAGCTTCTTATTTCCATGAAACAAGTTTCAGAATTGAGCACTAGGTGAAGAGTCAGGTATTCTGTCAGAGGCTCATAGTGGGGAAAGTCACCTCAAGAACTTTTCTGTCCTACACCATAAAATGTGGAGACAATACTCGTCATCACAGCAGAAGCAAAGGAGAAGTAAGCATTAGTAAAACTTAACAGATTAGGTAATGAATACAGTTATGCTACTATTATTTAACTTAATAGTTACTCTAACAATAGAGAGAATAGTTGCAACAGTGTCAGCTGTTGTTCTTCAAGTCCTGAAACACAATTACTAAAGAAGTATGCTTTGGACCTCCTACACAGAAGGAACAAACCTATAACTGGAAATGGATTGTATTTGTTATATCTAAATGGCGCAGTTGTGTTACTCCAATTCTCTCTTGTAAAAGAGGCTTGAGGGACTAAATAGCAAAACTATTGACCCATTTTTTTTGGGAAGAATGAAGCTTATCCTACAGTCCTATTCAGAAAGCTTGCCTACAATCACACATTACTCAAGCAAATAGCTTGACAGTACTCCATGCACTCAAATTCCAGCTTCACAGAACACTTACTGCACACAGCCCTCAAGTAGTTTGTCCTCATATACACAAGCTCACTTTTCAAAGATCTTTGCCAATCCCCCAGAAAGAAGCTACCAAGAACTCCATACACACACGCATTTTTATTTTAATAAATAAAGTTTTACAGGCTCAGGCTTTTTGTTTTTTAATCACATATACAGAACAGAAAAATGCCTGACCAAGTAACATGAATTAAACTACTAACCCTGGGAAGGAATGCATGCCCTCTATAACACTGAAGACCTTAACTGAAAAGGGATTTTGTATCAGCAACATAGTAATTTACCTCACAGATTAGACAACTTGAAAGAGATATGGCCAAAGCAAAGAGAGTGACCCTAAATGGACCACTTGTCCTTAGAGAGCCACAACAATGCAAGGAAAGCCGAGGGCCCAAACGCCTCCATTTTCTAGTGTCACTTCTGGATGAACATGTATGTCTTCACATCCTTTAAGCAATACATTCTAACCACAAGTAGAGAGACTAAGCACAGCAGGTATGCAAAATTATTCCATTGAAGAACAGATACTGGATGACACGGTAATGTTATGTTTCAAGATTTTAAATCAGCAGATGCTTTTGCATCCCCTTCAGTATGGCAGTGGAACAGATCCCACCTTCTCTCATAGAGGTTTAGTCCAAAAACTTTCTGTTGGCATTAGCACCAAAGAGAGCCACTCTGATTTCTGGCATCATCTGTTGAGAAAGATGACATCAGTTATATGCAATGGCCAACAAAATTACTGTACATTCCTCACTGTATGCACTGTGTAATAGCCAGGCTAGGGATCAAAATTAAGAAGTCTATTCATTCGAGTCTTCTGCAGCCTTTAAGTGATCACACATTGCCTGCTACTCTCACAGACTTAAAGGATTGCTGATACTGCAGCATAAGAGATGCCAGAGCCAGGTTTTTTTTTTCCACTAGGGTACGATAAGTCTCAGCCAAAGTTTTTAGTACCCAAACTAACTTCAGTAATTCAAGTTAGTCTCAGCATTTCAACATCCTGACAGCGGTGTAGTTGTAACAAGTCTTTCGGTGTCATAATTTCTAGAGATTTATGCTCGTGCTTAATTCAGAAGGCATCATTCTGGGAAAAGCCATGTTTGTTGTAGAGAAGCACAAACAGTAGGCAATTTCCTGGTTTCCACTCAAAAATAACTTCTCATCATCCACATTGAAACCTGATCCCACACACTATTGTGACTGTAAACATGCTGGAAACACAGGGATTTAATTAAAAGACAAAACTAGCTAATTATATCTTGTTCACCTTGGTTGTTAAGAGAAACTCACCTGCTGGGCTACAAGGTCCAGCCGACTTTCCAGGGTATTGGAAACCTTAATCTTACCATCACTGTTATAGATTTCAACACCTCCAGCACTAGAAAGGGAAAAAAAAAATTCACGAAAGCCATGATACATCTCAAAGTCAGGATGTCGCAGATTTATTATCCCGTATCAGCGCTTCTAGGTACGTCAGATATATAGATAATGCTTTTATTTAAAAAAAAAAACAAACTTTCTTTGATCATATCTTCATAGAAGTCAGCACAAAGTGATCCAGTGAAGCAGCAGTGCAAAGCATGTTTGTAGTTATTAGAGACCACAGCTACATACAAGGGTCCTCAGCATGATCTAAATGCAAGTGGAACTATGACATTTGTCACCTCAAAACAGCTTCAGACTATATATTTTCTTATTAACAGGCAGCTTTCAGATTTTCAGAAGTGAGGAAGAGTGCTGAAAGTGTTGTTTGCTGGCCCATACATAAAGATCGCTATCAGAATATACAGCTTTGCACCATATTCTTTATCACACTATGTGGAAATAGAGCCTCACAGGCATAACAGACATCCACCCACCCCATCAGGTGATTATCTTGCAGCACCTTAATACTCAATTTGCTTCGTCCCGAGATAGAAAGCACAGCTACATCCATATTGTCTCTCTTTAGAGGACCAATAGTTAAGTTTCTATGTACAGTTATTCTCTTCTTTAGTACTGTGAATCAGACTGGAGGTCACACAAAACTTTTACTGACATTTTTGATAAAGACAGTACTTGTCTGGAGGAAACTGCAAGGTCTGTGCTTGATTAATACAAAGAAGTGCCAAATTCCACTAGAACAGCAGCAGCCACACTGTGGGGATATTCCATACATAATTTTCTGAGACTGTTCTAATAGGACCTGTGGCTTGAAAAGTTGCATTAAGTTAGTGCTCTGTATACAAGATTCCCATTTTCCTTACATTTCCTCTGGCAGAAAGTTGTCTTGGTCAACGTGAACATCCACATCCCTTTTCGTGGCATTTTTGTAGATGGGAATGCTCTTCTGTACAGCAGTCTAGGATATAAGATAAACCTCTAATTAGCATTGACAAACGCCAGTGCACCACTTGGGTTTGGTTACTCATTCATTTGCAGTAATAAAATGAAGGGATTGAGGCCCCCTTTTTTTTTAATTAAGCAAATGTATTTCAGTATGGCTTTTGAGCCAAACCAATTATTCTTAATATTGTAGCACTGTCTAACGTTTCCTAGGTAATATCCAAGCAAGCAAATGATCCCCAGCTTGAAAAGCATACTTGTTCTCTTACATTGTATCTGCAGCAAAAGTGCAGCAAGCAAAGCTTGTTTTCAAGTCACGCAGATGGGATCTGAGCAGCAAATATTTGCAGTCAGGTCCCAGCCTTCATAAGCAGGATACTGTCATACTATCCTAGGTGTCTTACCTTAACCATAGGGAGATCCTGTTTCCTGCACCGAACAACTATTCTGGGCTCAAGCAGCTGGTAGAATCCCTGCAGAAGATAACCATTACAGTATAAGAAAATTAACCTTTTAGTTGTCTTCAAATTATTTAACCCCAAGAAAGGAAAGGAGCTGATCAATTTGAAAGCCAAAGCCTGGCAATATTAGCCTATCTTTTATTTACTTCTTTGCTTGCAAGTTCACCTCATCCAGACATTCCGAAAGGACAACACCAACATATAGGAAAGAGCCTACAACTATGGATTATGCATTTCTTTGTAGCTTCGAGTTTGGCACTTAAGTGCAACTAAACTTATGTAACATAGGACTGAGTTGCCCAGACAATGTACACGTATACATAACAATCGTTGCTGTTTAAGTAGAATGAGTGTGCTGCCAAGCCAACATTCTCCTGTGCAGCTCTTGGAGAAGACATGCAGTAGTTTCAGATGCCTGTTCTGGTAACTCCTGCCTTGCAGTTCCTGTAGTAATGCATTAGAATAGAACATAATAGTATAAAATAGAATAGTTTTAGTTCCAGTTGGAAGTGACCTACAATGATCATCCAGTCCAACTGTGAGTACTGATCCCTCACTGAATTAAATCTAATAAGCCAAGACAGATGTGGCCAGCTTGGAAGAGAGTGAGACAGGTTTGTTTGACGTATGGCAATACCAGACCTAAGTGTGACAAAGAAACAACACTGCATTGGAAGCACAAGCTAGTAGGAAACACTGCTAAGAAAACTCTGCCATCACACAGCGGACAGGGGAGCTCCGGGCTAACTTCTGAGTTCAAAGCAAAAGGACCAATGCACACCGGAAGGTGGCACTAGCATTCTCATGACTGACCTGGCAACGCTCAGTAGAGTTTTAGCAGTTAAGTTTCTGGGGCTAGAAGACCATATACTAGATAAGTAAAGCCTTGATTTCTGCTTTGTATGTCTGTCACAGATGCATGCCGTACTATGCTAAATTTGTCAAACTCAGAAATTAAGTCTCAATGCTGAAAAGATTTTAAATGTGGGAAATTATTGACTTCTAGGTTTGGAGAAGCAGCTTTTGCCAAACGTGCGTTTGATCCAACCAGTTACTACAGAAGCTTAAAGTGTGCATCCTAAATGTGCATGTTACAATGTATGTGCATGTTACAATGTATGTGCATGTTACAATGTATGTGCATGCACCTGCAATTATTCTTCTAATGGAACTGCTGCTTGGTATACCAGGTTTTAAACCTCAAAATAAATGGCAGCCTTATCTGTTCAGAATCCAAGACTGAAAGATACAGCAGAAGTGATGTTTAAAACCCAAAGGCCACCCAGCAACATTTGATCCATAGTCCAACACAACTGTAACCCTCAGTGGGTTATGTTTGAAGAAAGACACCTAGGAGGATAGGGCTGCAATCATCTGCTTACTACAATTTAAATATTTACCTGTAGAACTAGCCCATCCAGCAGTGTCTGGTACCTGGCAGTATCCTTCACCACCTTGGCAAGTCTCTGTTTGGCCTCATTCAGCAAATCCTACATTCAGAAGAAATCAGATCAGTGGAGCCCATCTGTCTGGCATTTGGTTTCATGCCTACCAACTTTCTGTACTCCTGTTATAGCTATCACACCCTGCCAACACCTAAGCGTACACTCCAGCTGGTGTTCATCCAAGCTAGACCTTCATCTCCATGCATGGCACAATATCCTTTCCAAACAGTTCCCTTCTCCCTGCCCTGATCTGAACCCATTACAACCTGACAATAATTCCTTTTCAATGCAAAAGGGAGACCTCCGTAGTAAAATGATAGCGCTTAGAACATTAATTCAGACAGACAAACTAAGTATGTTGTAAATCATTGCCTAATGTAAACTAATAAAAGTTGTCCAAATAACATTTTTTCAGCTTTGTGGTTGAGCAAAGAAATATAATCCATCTTTTTATCAAACAATATTCAGGTTAGGCATTTTTTAATTGTAAGTAAATGCAAGTCAAATTTTAAAAGTGAAGGCTTATTTTTAATTTGAAGTAGCTAGTTTTGATCATCTTTATTCAGCAAATCAGTATCAGATGGGATTGAATTTTTAAGAAATTTAAGTCAACTTAAACAGCTCATAGAACTGAATCATTGTAATTACTTCAGATAAAGACATTGTACGATTTGGTATAAACCTTTCTTTACTTCCTTGCCTCCTGGGGTTTAAAAGAAGAGTGCACGTTAACACAATCAGTACTAGGATATAAGACTATCACAATTTAACATCACAGTCAAACCTAGTTATACTGTCCACCCTAGAGTACCATAGCTTTTCTGGAACTGCTCATCTCTCTTGCTGATGAAAGAGGCCAAAGATCTGATAAGCGAAGAAAGAGCTAGCAGCATGTGACTTTAAACGTTTCAAAATGAGGAAGAGTGTTATGCATTACTCAGAAGCATGAGGTTGAATCAGCTGATAAATGAGGAAGAGATTACCCAGCAGAGACTATCACAACAGAGTTAGCGCTTTAGCCACCCACCTTCCTGCTCTCTGTGAATACAATCTAAAGTTTGAAACAAGGTTTAAGGAATCAAGAAAGTGGTGATTTTCTTCTGCTAACTCCTCTTTTTCATGGTACCATCAACTCAAACATTATCCAACTTTTTATTTTTGACTTTTACAGGTCTCACAGCTTTTCCAATAGCTCAACAGCACCATCTAGCAGAATATGGAACACTCAAACTGGATCTGAGACCAGGTAAGAGAGAATAGGAAACCTGCAAGCTGTATAATGAGCAGAATGAGACTACACTACACGTGGTGTAAGATAAACACAGTAAGCCTGAACTAAGACTAAACATAGCCTGCTCTGATAAATCATCACTCACCCTACATGCAAACACACAGACTGGTCACCTACTAGAACAAGAAGCAAACCTTTTCATATACTAGGGACCACTAAAGGAGACAAAAAACCCCGCAGTTAGTGGTGTTTTGAGCCTACTTGCTTAAGCCATGCCGGCTTTATTGCACAAGTGTTGCTTCAGGCAAACAGAACTTCAAAGTTTTACCAGCTGTGCAAGAGAGAGTTCCTGCTCTTTAAAGAAATAAGCTCTTGTCCAAATAATAGATACCACTGCTGCCTGCAATGTTCCTGGCAGAGAACTGTTTCCCTAAAAGAGCAGGTAACAGAAACTGTGAAAATAAGCTAAAGCAGATTAGTGAAGCTGGATTAAATCCTTAATGACTGTTCAGAGCAGTTGGGAAAGACGTTTTTGCATGCTGAAGCAAACATCAGTCAACATCACCCAATTACAAATCATATTTTTCTTTAGAGAATGGTTAAGAACATTTCCTAACAGATGACAGGAATAGAACCTCTGTGTCTTTACTACAGAGATACTCACTGCAATAAGGTCATCCCTTGCCTTGAGGACCTTCAGTCTTGCTTGATTCATCAGGTTGGACATCTGACTGCAAGTTGCATGATAAAGTCGAATCAATCCATCACACTTTGACAGAAGAACTGCAACATTTAACTGTGTACTTTACATTTAAAGATAACAATACCACAACATTTAATAACAAAGCCTGTTTACCTGTTTGAATCTGTTTCTGAACTTGCACAAATTATTACAATGCAGAATCCCATCCTTCAGTAAAGATCCACCAAAAGTAAACCCGACATGATCACACATGGTGCCACAGTAAAAGACCAGGGTAGAGTTCTAGAGATTAACTACATAAAGAAATATGAAAGATTCTTTCACTACACTTACTAACCGTTATACTACTGTAGGCCACTTTTGACAATTTCTCCCCAGTGAAAACTAGAAACTCATAATTAGAACTAAATACATTGGCTACAATTTGCCCATTTGCCAGGGAAAAACAGTTTCATACAAAATTAACAGTAAAATGAGAGCTCAGGCTCTGGAGCCTGCCATCTAACCTAAGCAACTTACATTTTCTTTTGCTGTTCAATCTGTTTCTCTTTCTTTTCATAATACTCCATGATTTTCAGCCTCTGTGTCTGAACCAGGCGACCCTTCTCGATGTTGAATTCTTCTTCTGCCTACAGTAAAAATTAAATAACTGAAGTGGAAATTGATTCCATGGGCTGAAAAAAACAGAATCAAAATGAAACAGCCATGGTTTCACAGCACATTCATAGATAAGCCAGGATGACACAATTTAAAATTCCATATAAAAAAAAATTCAACCAGTACTCAAGTCAAAGGGAGTACAGGATGTGTTCTGCTGAGCTAGAAACTTGCTAATATACAGCTTATTTTATCAACTGACTGACACGTGTTTCCTTGCAGTATTTATTCCTCAAGATTAAATAACCAAACTTATTTTATTTTTATATTTATATACTGTTAAGCAAAACTCATTTTATCTGAGCTTCAGGCCTGATTTTCTTATGTACAATCAGTCTCCTTTCTGGCTGCAAGGGAACCTACCTAAAACAAGCTACACAGCCCTCAGTGTCTACAAACTTCATTATTTTAAGCAATTCTTACATAAGGAGAATGACAGTATAGCTATTGCTTTTTTATAAAGCCTAGCCAGACAGCATGTGAAAACACATGGCAAATTTTCATATTTATACCTGAGAATCCAATCTCAGCTTCTGACTTCTGTTTGCAGACCATCAGGAATACCTGCTTTAGTATTGATTAAACATTTGTGCAGATCTAAATGTTTAAGGGAGATTAAATATTATTAGCAATACATGTGGAGTCCAATACCAACAAGATATTTCAGTATTGGTATAATGCAGATTGTTAGGGTTGTAAGGCACCCTCACACGTGAACACCTGTGTTCTACCACCAGGTTAATATTAAACCCAGTCTCCTGTGGTTTAACCTAAGTGAAGAATTCTGCAATTAATTGAACTCATACCTTAAACATAAATTTATGCTTTAGTTCCCCAGGATACTTACTAAATCACATCTAGGATTAGGTCTGCAGGTGCCTACACAGGTTTAGGCACAGTTATGAACCTGCTGAAACAAACTTTCACCAACAAAATCCAATCAGTTTAACTTTCACCTTTCATCATTTTGGTACATGTATGAATGCCTATGCAAGATTACTAGCATTATTACTTTGCTTTACTACTAATGTCTCTGCCTGACATGCTACAGAAGTCAATTAAAAATTAAAATTAATCCTTCCGGTAATAGCTTGTTACGACAAATCTTAGCAGAATTCACAATTATGAAAAGAACTTGCTTAATTGTCAGTGATGTCGAGTTGTGTATAGGAGGTGGGAGAAGGTGTTCCACTTAATCCAGTCTATTCACATTTACCACTCAGCTCTCCTGATTGCTTAAAAAAAAGTTAACTTGCGTATGAATAAGTTTATATTTAAGAACCACTAAGAAAACTTTGATGAAAAAAATAGCTCTGACTTGTTCTGATTTGTGATAAGCTAACAAATATTAACTTTATTTGGCAGCATCATTTTTTACTATGTAATAACTAAACATGAGGTAAGCTGTAGCTTACAAAAGTGTTCTAGGACTGCTCTGACTGCAACTATCGAAACAGAATGTCAGATGCAGTTTTGCTTTTGCACTTACTGACGCTGAATTTCCATTTTTACCTTTGCATCTATTTCTTCAGCCTTTTCATTGGCTTCCTGCTCAATGAAAGCCATCATATGCTTGATCTGTAACAAGACAGAGAAAATAAAATATTTTCTATTGGAAAGGACTTGGATGAGAGTAAATATATCTATATTCCTCATTTGTGCATAAGGGTCCCCCATATCCATTTAACTAATTTCTATAATAATCTTATCTTTCAAGGAAATGAAATTGCACATACAAGTCAAAGAGTCAGCTCATCTTAACGCAGATTATGAGAATTTTTTTTTTTCCCCAAGTAATATATATACTGACTACCCTGGTCAGATCTGTAAAACCAAAAGGTCCTTTACACACCTGAGAAATCTTTCTTGAAAAAATATAATAAGTAAAGAGTTAAAAGGTCATTAAAAAAATGCCGCTATATGGTTCAACTCAAAAGGACTTTATAAAAAGTAGTTGCATATTAGTTTGGAGGAGCTGGGGAAATGAGACAGAGATAGCAGCACCAGTTGATCAAGACCACATCAACCAACCGATTTTACTCGAAGAACCTTTTTGAAATCACCTCAAAACCCTATAAAGCGCAGGGCCAACAGCTTAAAGACAACGAAAGCAATTATACCAAGTTCTGCTTATTTATCACATGCTTTTCTGTGACCAGGCCTAAGTTTAGGCTCACATTTGGGGCAGACCATAAGGACTCATGACTCAATCAAATTGCAACTTTGAACAGTCATAACCTTTTCCAAGGGCAGATGGAGTTGTCCATAAACTTGAGCAGACCACAATAAACCTACTGACTTTTATCTTGCACTTAGTGACAAGGCACATTTTGCAGACAATCTAGTCCAAATAAACTTGCACTGAAGATTCTATTTATATAATAAGTTTAAATGAAATATTTTAAAGAGATGAGAAAGGTGCCAATGTGAAAACCCACCAAACGTGCAGAACAACACTGTACCCATATAGATGAAAAAAGAGAAGTGAACAGAAAAGCGGAAGATTTTAAGCATGTGCAGTGGAAGACGTGAACAGTAATACCTACATCCTCAAAATCAAACCAGCAATTTTTCTTTTAATTCCAGTTTGCAGCGCTTCCAAGTGCATGTCCACCTACAGCATCAGTTTCCTATCCTGCTAGCATGATTAGATGACTGGTTAAACAAAGCTTTAGATCTACCTGCATTTCAGAACAGACAAGAGAGGCAGATAAAATAAGGAAATAATTTTGCTGAATAGCTTGTTGTTGAAGGAGCCTAAGAACTTTTGTATAGCAGTAGTAACCCTTACATTACTAAGTCACTTCCTGCAGTATGGTTTCTGCATTTTAGAAAAGTACTTTAAACAGTTTCTGGTGTTCAAGAAATGTCCTCTGCATAACGAAGAAGAATAAGGCGGAAGAAAGCTGATACGGCATCCATTTTCCCTAGTCTGATAAGACTGAACAGCGTTATTTCTTCCAAAATATGTTGCACTAAAATGCCTTTCTGCTTTTCATAGAAATGAAAAGAGATTCTAAGTGGGACTTTCACATCTATAAATAAGATCAGTTACAATAAGACTGACAAAAACATGTTTTTAAATGAGAGATTAATTTTAAATGAAGTTAATAACTCTAGCATAGTAGTATTTCCTACAGAGAGGAAGAGAGGGTTTTTCCCATTAGTAGTAGCATGATTATCCTTTCCACAGGAAGTTCTAGATGTTAGACCACCTTTAGCTAGAAGTGACTAGCCAGACTAGATGGAACAATCTATTAAACACTTTTGACAGAATAAAGCAAGCAAGTCTATCAACTGGAAAAATTATTAATTAGAGATTATTTTCAAAGCAAAAATTATTGAAAGCCCCATGGCAAGTAGGTAAGAGTTCAGATGACTAGTTGGCAAATTCAGACTGGATTTACACACATGCAGAACTGTCATGCCACCAGCAGCATTCTCTTTTCCAGTTAACAGGATCATCTGAGGGTCAGAAGCATAACACAATGACAAGAAAGTTGCAGATGTGAAATGCTATTAGCATTACATGTTTAGTGTATCAACAGATCCTGAACTAAAGCTCAGGTCCATGGCGGCTGAACAATAGCACCCCGATATCAGCTTTATTTTTATTATCTTCATGGAAGAGGCAGGAAAAAACAAGCAAGCTTTGTAGATAAAAGGCAAGATAATGTAGTATTACAATTCTCCTTTTGGAAAAAGGCAAACGACTGATTTTACTTTCAATGTGATGCTTCCTTGCCAAGAGACTATGTTTACTGAATGAGAAAGTGAGACACGAAGCACTTATGCAAAGGACAAAGGGAACTTGGCTGATCTGCTCATCACCTGTAGGCAACTCCATGGACCAGTGCTGACTGGATCTGTGCAGTCTTTAACACGGCATGCCACTTTCAACCCAGCTCAAAGCAGCTTTTTGAGGCAAGGGCAATGTTTACTGTCAACAAGGACAAAGTCCCTTGCCTTAGGAGGAAGTGTCCCCAGCCAGACTTCAGTGCTCTAAGTTTCCACTGCAAGAGAAGCCCAGGTTGCACTACTCTGCTTAGGATATAAAAGTGAAAAAGGGATTCAAGAAAGCTGAACAGCCTACCCAAATGCTAAGTTACAGCTAATTAGATATAGTATAGAAATAAGAAAAAAGAGATAGTAAGACCATAGAGAGCAACACCTAAAAAGACAGTCATTTAGGGCAATGTATTTATCTGCCTTAAAGTGCAATTAAACACTCTAGATAGCATAAAGGCTACTCATGATCCCTTTCACTATAATTCGGCATAATACATCATCAAAACGCTTCAAAGTTCCCCAACTGGCGGGCAATCAACCCCGCCAGGGTAAAACAAACTCAAAACACCACTTTCTTCAGAAACTTTTCTTTCTCCTTAAGATCCCCCGCGAAGACCTCTCCCCTTCACCAACGCTTGCGTTTGCAGAGGAGCCCCACTGCCGCGGAACAGCAGGGAACGCCGTTGCCCAACTGAAGCGTAAACCGGCCGTCGCTGACTGCGGCCGCTTTCGCCGTTGCGGCGTTCGGGGCTGTCACTCCCCGTCGCGCTCCAGGCGGCCTTTCCCCGGCCCAACGGCCCTCTGGCCCACCCACACCGCAACCCCACACCCAGCGCGGCTTCGGGGCAAGGAAGCTGCCTGGAAGCTGCCTCCTCCGCCGCGGCCCAGCCCTCAGTGCCCGTCTCCTCACGCCGGGCCCGTCCCGTCAGTTCCCCGCCGAGCCCCGGGCAGACTGAGCAGCGGCCGCAGGGCCGCCCCGCTGCCCGCTCCGGGGCTACAGGGTCGCGTTCAGGGCTGGGGCCCGCGGCTCTACCTGCTTCTGGACGTCGGCATCGCTAAGCGCCATGGCGACGGCGTTGGCGGCGGCGTCGGGGCTCGAGGGTAGGCGCTCAGGGCCGTTCAGCAACCGCGAGCGGAATCAAATCCGGTTCGGGTCACAGCCGGTGCCGGTGCCGCTGTGTCACGCCGCGCCGCCCCGCCCACCTGCTCCTCCGGGCCAATAGAAGCCTGCGCCCTAGGTGGTTTCACGAAGGGTGGGCCTTTGCACGCGGCAGACTGCCATCTTGTGGTGGGCGGCTGTGGCCGCCGGCCGCGCTCATCGTGACCGAAGCAGGAGGGGGTTGCGGCGCCTTCACCGCCGGGGGAGAGCCCCGGCGCGGCCGGCCGGCACGGGGGGTTTCCTTCGCGCTTCCCTCCGGTGGCAGGGGGTGGCAGCTGCCCCTGAAGCCGAGCCAGAGAGAGGCAGCTGGGTCTGCCCGGCTCTCCCGGCCTGCCACGGCCCGGGTGGCGGGCCTGGAGTGGGGAACAGGCTCGGGCTCCGTCAGAGCTCAGCCTGGGAGCTCTGGGGCACCCGGCGGAGTTAATTTTTCCCTTGCGTGTGGAGTTTTTAAGGCTTCGGTGGGAATGCCGTGGCCAGTCTCCGAAGGAGCTGAGCGTCTCCCAAGCAACGTCGTGCCACGTTTACCTTGTGGCAGAGAGGGACTTGGGTGTAAGGCCGTCGAGTCGCTTCCTTTTAGTAATGCTTTGGGCTCCCCCTGTGTCCTGGTTTGACCAAACGCGGCATTCCATCCCACACACATCATGCTCAGTGAGGACTAAGGGATCACAAAGGTCACTCCCTCTCCTTCTATGGCCAGCGGCCTGAGGGCACTAACGGGCTTTAACAACCCTAAGCAGCCTCAGCTGGTGCTTCCACCCACACCCGTGGCCCAGGAGACTATTTCAGCCCAGCATGGGGCTGTCAGTGGGGTCCTGGTGATGTAGCAGGATACTGCTCTCCAGCTCTGCCCAGCTCCTTGCTCAAGCATTGGAGGAGGACTCTGCCTGATTATTCTGCCTCTGATCCATGCATTCCTGTATCCAGTTCCCACCTGCTGCTGAGAACAGTCTGGGACTTTCCCAGGGTGTGCCCTGCAGTGTCCGGTGGACATACTCATCATCAGGGAGGGGGGAGCTCAATATTGGTTTTGTATATATTTCATTATTATTCTTCCTATTATTATAATACATTATTATTGTAGTGAGATTAAAGCTATTTTAACTTTTCCAACCTGTAAGTCTCTTCCCCTTTTCTCTTTCCCCCCTTTTGAGGATGGAGGAGGTTAACAAAGAGCGTCTGTCACTGGTTTAATAGCCAGCCTAGCTTTAAACTTTAACACCCTTGTAGGAAGCTTGGGTCACTTTCAGGTCTCGCTTGTATAAGGGTGTGAAATGCTGCTTACAAAACCACAGTTTTTCCAGGTTTCGACTGGCAGGGAGAGATGAAACTGGCTGGGGCGAGGTGGGGTTGGTGTTAAGGAGCAGCTTAATCAACAGCCATGTCACCAGTGTTTCATCAGGAACACATGGTGGGGATTCAAAGCCTTACTGCTGTTGTTACTACCTTCTGTCATTTTGCCATGCAGAAACGTTCAGGACTGTTTTCAACAATGTGCTGATTCTTCCAGAGTTCTGTTACTGCTTCCATTGGTTTTTTTATGGCAAAATGTAAAGCAATCATTGTAACCTGTAATAGCGTTTGTTTATTCTAGAGGGCAGGAAGGTTCTTTTTCTATTCTGGGGGTACATTTACTGGAAAAAAAAACCCTGTTCCTTACAAATCGGTGTCAAATGTGGTATTTCTCATGCCCATGCTTCTTCCTCGCTTGTTTCTATTTTGTTAATTTTTACTGTGCCTTTTTTTCTATGTGAAAAAGCTTATTATAAAAATATGTATGTAACTTTTTTTTATTCCAGCTACATTACAATGCAGGGAATCACAAGAGTGGTTTGGGTTGGAAGGGACCTTAAAGGCCATCCAGTTCCAACCCCCTGCCATGGGCAGGGACACCTTCCACCAGACCAGGTTGCTCAAAGCCCCATCCAACCTGGCCTTGACCACTTCCAGGGAGGGGGCACCCACAACTTCTCTGGGCAACCTGTTCCAGTGTCTTGGCACCCTCAACATGAAGACTTTTTTGCTAAGATCTAATCTAAATCTACCTTCTTTCAGCTTAAAACCATTACCTCTCATCCTATCATGACGTGTCCTTGTATAACGTCCCTCTCCAGCTCCCCTGTAGGCCCTTCAGGTACTGACTGGCAGGCTGCTGTAAGGTCTCCCTGGAGCCTTCTCTTCTCCAGGCTGAACGAGCACAATAACTCTCTCAGCCTGTCTGCACAGGAGAGCTGCTCCAGCCCCCTGATCATCTCCAAGGCCCTCCTCTGGACTTGCTCCAACAGGTCCACATCCTTCTTATGTTGGGGGCCCCAGACATGAACGCAGTCTGCAGGTGGGGTCTCACGAGACTGGAGCAGAGGGGAAGAATCACCTCCCTTGACCTGCTGATCACGCTGCTTTTGGTGCAGCCTAGGACACGGCTGGCCCTCTGGGCTGTGTGCATGCATTGCTGCTGGCTTCTGGTGTTGAGCTTCTCACCAACCAACACTCCCAAGTCCTCCTCAGGGCTGCTCTCAACCCATTCTCCACCCAGCCTGTATCTGTGCTTGGGACTGCCCCAGCCCATGGGCAGGACCTTGTACCTGGTGTTGCTGAACTCCATCAACTCATATTTTGGGGCTCGACAACGTTTCACCATTATTTCGGGCACGATCTAAACAACGTTAAACCAACCGGAGCCACCATCGGACTCACCTTCTCTCCCCTCTCCCAGGTGCTCTGGGAGCCCCCCCCCCCAGGGGCGGCTTTTCCTCTGGGGCTGTGACCCAGCTCGCACGCACCTGCAGCCACCTGGCCTGGATTAGGGCCCAGAAGCAAACTGCCACCCATTCTTTTCCTGAAAATCCACGAGGAAAGCCCGAAGGCGTTAATACTAATCCTCCGTCTGCGTTTTTCTTTCGTACACGTGCGCGCCCGGCCGCGAGAAACCCGCTCAGGCCGGGGCCCGCCCCCGAGGAGGGGCTCCCTCCCGCCTTTGAGCTCCGGCGCCGCCGCGCCTCTCCCCGCCCCCTCGGGAACTCACGTGAGGGGGAGGAGAGGCGTCCCGCCCCGCCCCGCCCCGCCGNCCCGTCGCGCCCGGGGCGACCCCAGCGCGCCCCTCCCCAGCGGCCTGCGGGCCGGGCCCCGCGCCCTGGGGTAAGGGGCTGCGCCCCCTCCGCTGCCCGGCAGCTCCTGAAGGGCGGCGCCAAGGAGAACCGGCGGCTCCTCCGCTGCGCGGGGGCTGCGGCCTTCCCGCCCACCCGCCCGCCGCTGGAGCGCGTAGGCTGTGGCTCCGGCGCGGACCCCGCCGGCTGACGCATCCCGGCTCATTGCTCCTGGCCGTTTCTGCCCGCATACGGAGCTCTCATTCATCGCCGTAGTAACCTCGTAGCTTACTCTGCGCTCTCGCCGGCTGCTCCGGCTCTGCGTTCCTTCGTCTGGCGCCTTTGAAACTTCGAGCGGGCGCAGGGCTTCTGCCTTAACTGCCTCTCCTCTCGTTCGCCTTTGAATCCGAGTAGCGCTTGGCAAGTTAGGAAAGAACGTGAATAAAAGCTTGTTAACGAAAGCTGGGTTTGTCGTGGCTTAATATTGTGGTGAGACGGTTTAAAGCTGCAAAGGATTGAAAACCTTTGTAGTAGCTAACTCATGTAGCTTTTGTTTTTCTTCCTAAAACAAAAATCGAGCCGTTTGCCTAGAATGCTCACTTAATTACATTTCCCTCTAAGGTCAACTAAAACCACTGCCCAGATAAACTGCTATCATATTTTCCAGTATTTCGATCCATTAAGTGCCACTAGAGGATCAGTAATGGATGCACCATTGATTCATCTCCAGTAGAACTGACATGTTCGAACTCAGCACTTCTCAGTTTATTAAAAACAGTCTCCTAGTCATACCATCATATGTTGCTGGAAAAGTACTCTGAAGAATTTATCTTCCAACTAGATCGTGATCAGATGCTTTGGAAAGTCCTGCCTGCTACGTGAAGTGTTTTCAGAGACAAAATTGCTGCAGGGTTGAACTAGTCCACACATGCAAGTCTCATCCAAAGTAAAGTTGCAGAGCACTTGAATGTTTTCCATCTTGCTGGTATGGGGTGTGGTTTTGTAGACCTGCAACTCCTTGAAATTCAGTACGTTTGGATAAAGAGCCACCGTATAAATGTAAGGCTGTAGGTGGGAGTGAACTGAGAGTGGTTACCTGTTGCGGAGACTGGTATCAGGAGGGTGACCCAGACCTGTGGATGTAACGGTGGCATGCTGCCCTAAGAATGATTTGAACTCCAGTGCTACAGTTTTGTTGCTTCTCTAAATCTCCCTGTCCGTGCTTGCTGCCTGGGAACACGCATGCTTTGAAGTAATTCCTCACCAGCAGCAGAAGTATTCTGCTAGAGTGGCGGTCTAGGATGATTAAGTTTGTAGCCGGTAAGTGAGGCTTGGTAGCCCGGGCTGTAGATGGGGACTGTGTGCAGCCCCAGATTGACTCTGTTTTCAAGTGGGACTTAACTATGGTCATGATGGCGGTGTTATTTGTAAAATGAAGGCAATCTGAGACTGCGCTGTTGTTTCTGGATATGTGTTTTTAGCGCATTAGAAATCGGTAGCAATATTGATCGCCTACTGTTTTGTTTATAAACATGCAGCAAAATATTTGGTAAGGCTAGGGCTCTGAATGCAAGAGGCAAGTCTCAGGCCTGCAACAGTCAAACAGATGCACAGTAAGTAGATCTCAGTGGCAGTTGGTGAACTGTTCTTATGGGCAGTATCCATAACGTTGTTGCATTTTGGCTTTTGAATGATGCACGGTAAACGCAGCTTGATGCACGGTAGGATTTTGCAGATAAGGACTAAAACATAGCAGAGCCTCATCGCTAGGGGATTATATTCACCCTATTCATTGGTAGACTTGCATTGCCAGTTATCTAATGTATAACTCTTCTGTGGATTAGGATGTGACAGATTGCGTGAGGAAATGTCAGTCTGACTGAAATGCCTGTTCACAGGTTGGTTGAGCAGCTCAGCCCACATGAAACAAAGTGGCGGCAGGGTCAGAGGAGTAACAAGCTAAGTAACCTTAAACAGGAGTAGCCTTTTATTCCTCCAAGGGTGCAGGAATTGAGAAAGGTGACATTTTTGGTAGGGAGTGGTTGGTAATAATTTTGATCTCTTTAGCTTTTTAAGAGGCAGTATTATTGCAGTGAATCTCTTACACCAGAAATAACCCTCTTGCCCTTGCTTTGAGGCTTACGTAGTCTGTATAATGCTTTATTTCCTCTAATCCGTGACATCTCCCATATAAGCCTTTGTCTTATTCTCTTGAGCAGTTTCTGGATTCTCTGCCATCTTGCTCCTGTAGTGGAAAGCTCTCCTTCCTCTGATCTGATTTCTCAAGCTGCATGCCCTTTTTAAATCCCACTCATTCCTGAAAAATGGCCTTTTCTGAGATATTTACAGTATCTGAGTCAATATTTTTCTTTTTTTTTGGTGAACAAAAACAGTCATTCACAATTCAAAATGAGTAATTCAGTTGCTGTGCTGTGGGCTTCTCTCAGAGGAGGACCAATGATTCTGAAGTGCATTTCCAGTCTGACATTGTTTTATTTGAAGCTGAAGATACTTCTTCCAATCGAGTTCTTAAGTCTCCCTTCTCATTTTAGTATAAATTACCTCTCAGAATTTATTGACCGAAGTGATTACTTTTTTTCATCCAAAGCTCTTTTCCTTCATTCTTTTCCCAGGGAAACATTAACCACTATTTAAATGAGCTGTGGTCTGATTCTCTATTTTTTTTTTTATCTCCTCCCTTCAGAGATGCTGAGCTAAGCATGCTGAAATTTTCATGAATTATTCCTCACTGTTGCACATGGATTGCTGTGCTGGTATGGAGTCTCATGCCTGTTTCGATCAACTGTTTTTTTCTTTAATTTTCTGCATCTGTTTGGAATTACAGATTTTGAAGAATAACCTTTGTTAGATATTCAGGCTTGTTCCTTGATCCACAACACAGTGTCTGGATGTCTCCGGACCATCTGTCAGACTGATTCTTTAAGGACAGATCGGTTCAGGTTGTCTGGAAGGGCTCCCATTCACTGTGTAGGCACTGGGAGAAGTGTGTTGGCTTCAGGGCTGTGAATCTCTACTGAACAAATCAGAACTGAAACATGCTGGGGAGCTTTTGCTTTTTGGTGAATGGCGTCTTTCACACCTGGTGATGTGGTGATGGCGTCTGGGGATCTGATCTGAAGAGCAGGCCTCTTGTTGAAGGATCCTAAAGTCTTCTGAGCAGTTATTTTTTCCAATCTCGTGCTTTCTGAAAGTCTCAGTTTGTGGAAGTGGCTGAAGGGTAACTGTGTATCGTGCAAAAGCTGTGCTTAACCTCTGCTATAATTTCTTACGTTTCTGAAGTGTGATATGTTGACTTTAGAGCACTCTGGGATGAAAGAGGCAACATAAATGTAGGATTACTGCTCCAGCGGAAAAGGGATGAGCATTGTCTCAAAGTTTCGACATTGATTCCTTCCTATATAAATCACTACTTCGGTTCAAGCCATAGCAAAGAGTCAATCAAATCTTTCCAGTAAAGGATTTCAGGCATTTTGAAATGCATGGCAAGATGCAGAACTTCCAGAGTATGGTCTTCATGAAAGAGTCCTCTCCTGTTTCAGAGTTTCAGAAACTAGATTTGCTAAAGATTAACGGAAGAATGCCTTGCCAATTTTACACCAACTCTTTTCCTTTTGCAGCTTTTAGTTTGATGGGTAATTTTTGCTTTGCCAAGCTACCTACTCACACAGTAACCATGCCGCAGCACAGTTGCAGTGCTGTTTATCCTCAGTGACCAGTTGTACTGCTATTAATGTAAATTCCTTTCCAGGGAGGAGGGGGCTTAGAAGTTAGCCCAGACATCTTGCATAGCTAGACAGACTGATGCTTTTCTTTTGCTTGCTCTGTTTATTACTACGATTCTTAATCTTGAGGCTTCATTTTGCAGATTGTGCTTTGGTTTGAGAACCTAGTTCTCTCAGTCTCGAGGCACTTCCAATGTAATCAGGAACCCTCTTGAGATGTTCCAGTCCTGTTCTGTGTATATAGCATTTTTCTCATTTAAACTCCTTTAAGCTTTAAGCTCAGTTTGAATGTTTATTCTACATATAACTGCACTCTCACACCATTAAATTGTCTGGCTCCTTTGGTATCTCTTAAGTAGCGGTTCAGTAGCATAAACTTCTCTGCATGCTTGTCAGTTGGCATCCATTCTGATGGCCAACAGTGGACTACTACTTGCTTGGGAATGACTCTTTGAAGTGACGGAGAACTTAATTTTGAGAGTTTTATCTTAAAGCCCTAAATATTGTTATTTGATTCATCGAGTGGATTGTGTGTTGGAAGTAGTAATCCAGACTGTTCCTAACATAAAGAGCTAAAAGATGTTGATTAAGCTGAAACTTTCTTTTGATCTGTTGTATGGCTTTTTCCCCGCTTCCATGTTGCCTTCTGAAGTCCGTTCCCCACCCCCACCCCCCTTGTCTTTTATGGCTGTTTTTACTTTCTCTCTACCTTAGTTTTCCATTATTGGAAAAACTTCTTATTTGGATGTGTGAAAAAAGTGACAAAATAAGTAAAGTAAAACAGGGAAGTTCTTTGGCCAGATGTTGCTGGTAGGTGTGGATTTCTGTTTTATAAGTATTAATGTCTGGGTGAGAGATCCAGGACACACAACCATCTGTTCTTCCAGTCCCTACAATGAATGTGGAATTTCCTCTGAGCATATGTTTTCCATTGTTACTGGAACAGTAAAATGAATTTCAGGCAATCATGGTCACTTTTTCTGCATTAAAAATTTTAAGTATCATAAGAGAGAATCTGAGAAAGCAGAGAATTGGGAAAATACTCATCCGAGGCTCAAGGGAAGAGAGACTCCTCAGAACCTGTCTTCATACCTCAAATTGTAGTTAACTAAGTCTTCAGAATCCCTCAAAACCTCTCTGCATGAATACATGTGTATTTTCGTTTGTGATCACGTTAGGAGGCAGACACACGGTGAGGAACTGTTCGATTTGCTTTAATGCGAGAGTACGTATGCCAGGCAGGGGTGAGAAATGCCATTGCTGGGAGCAGGCAGGCAGGGCGCTGGACTGGGGGGCAGTTGGTTTTGCTCCGCAAGGTTCTTATTAAAATAAGAATTCATGGGATATTAGGGCAGAAACCTGGATATTACTTCACGATTGTTACCTAATTCCTTATTACGTATGAGTTCATGACCTATTGCAGCCTTATAAAAAAACCAAACAAAACACTGTTCTTTCCTTACAGTCTTCCTTAGTTACCCAGAGGAAACCCTACGCGCCCCATAAAAGCACTGCCACATTGCAAGCCAACCCGATGGCGTCCTCTACTGCTGTGCCTGTAGGATTTCACTATGAAACAAAATACGTAGTTCTGAGCTACCTGGGACTTTTATCACAAGAGAAGCCACAGGAGCATCCTCCTCCTTCAACTCAAGGTAATATTTGCATATTCATCTGTACCTATTTACGTACACAACTGTGTTTGCAATTAGTTCTTCAGCTGTTTGTGCATGGATGCAGAATGTTGGCCTGCTGTTTAGTGTAATGCATATCTTACTTTTTGCATTTAAAATAATGGGAAGAGATGCTGATGGAAAAAAAAAACTGTTTGTATTTAGAGTACTGTTTTAATTTGAGCTATGCCAGGGCCAGCTGGTGTTTATGAAGCAAATAAGTGGTTTTAGTAGCTGTCTTGAGGTTAGGAGGGATGGATACGTATTATCTTTGTTGAGTCGTCTTGAAAAATCTGAGTCCATGCTTGCTTTTTTTGAGACGCAAGTGGAAATATGCAGGGGTGAGGTGGTGTTTACTGGCATAAACTCTGGGCGATGACTTGAGCAATCTCATGTGCTAAATAGTTTTGCCCTGTTATGTTAACACCGCTGTTGTTGTCAGTCAGTGGTTGGTAGCGCAGAGATGCAAGGCTTAACCTGGGCTATGCTGCATCCATTTATTTATTTATTTTTAAGAAGTCAAGGACTGCGTGGAGTCAGATAAAGTCAGATGTTTCTTCTGGAACAGGTTTATGCATATAGGAGGTTAAATAAATAAACAGGAGGTAGATTAAAAGAAGTTTGATAGGTTATGTTTCACATAAACCTAGGTAGTAAAACTTCCTTTATTTTGTGGAGACAAGCACTTAAACAATGTTGTTTGTCAAGATTGTTTTGGTGGCTTGTCACTTCTTAATGATGTGTCAGTCACTACTAGTTCCTGTGATTCAGAACTTATTCTGATGAAAGGCATTTTTAAAAAAACCCAAGTCTTCAGAATCTCGTTTTTTTAAACAAGCATTTAAGAATGCATACACTGTCACGTACTGAACTTACCTGTCATGAAGTGAGAAATTCCTGAAAAGAAAAGATAGCATCAAAGTTATGATAGAAGTTATTTTATCAGTTTGGCACTCAAGCATATAGCATATGCTGGTTATATTAGATACAATTTATGAAATTAATCTTAGCGTATTTAAGGTAGGTCTATTACTTCTACTTTGACTGCGTCTGTGGTCCATTAAAGGAGAGGCACCATAGTGCCAAGATGCTGTTTCATAAAACCGTTTGTTGGAAAATGTGCTTATTTCAGCAATAGCATCTCATTCTGAGTATCCCATATGGGATAATTGGGCTATAACTGAAAATGTATTGAGTACATATAAAGCTACAATGTGGAAGAATCTACTTTGTTCTGTAAATGCAAGATTCAGAAAGGAAACTGTTAGTCTTAAAGCTTATTTTTTAATAATTTGGCGGTAGTTACCTTTGAAATATTTGCAAACGGAGGGGAAAGTTTTCAACTGATTCTTATTACTGAAACCTCTAAGAAATATTTGAATTAAAGAGCAATGTTAAAACTTTATAAAGAGGAAGCTACAAATGCTTAAATAAAAATGTTGTAGTCAGTTAAGAGGACTTTTAAGCTCCTGAGTAAAGATAACTGTTGAGTCTACTTTTCAGGTATTTAGATACGTTAGCTTGTGTGACAGCAGGCTGTAGTTGGATTTGCTGTTAAAATACTCTTAAGGCATTGATACTTTCCAAATCTGTTCTGTCATCCTCGTTGCTCTAAAACCTTCCCTTCTAAACAGGAAGTTCTCCTACATTTCCCCCACCCTTACTCCCAATACCAGACAGCGACCACAACTTCTCCTCTCCTGGTCATCTTTGACTGTAATTAGATATCTCTTTCAGTGTTTTCTCTGCTTTCTGATCAAAGCCTCTGGATAAAATAATTTTCCCTTACTTTTAATCTGCCATGTTGTTTCTCACTCTGTTTTGTAATGCCTTGGATGGACCTCAGGCTGTTATTGAACCAAGGGCAAACACTTCATCCTTCTGCTTCAGGATTTGTTTCATTCTTTCTCAACTGACTTTTCCTGGTGCTTTTCTGCTTTCCATGCTTCAAATGGCTTTCATTTGTCTGACAGTTACTTTGAAAACAATCCTTTCTCCTACTTCTCTCGTTGCTTCTAATTGAAGTTACTTCAGCTGCACTCCCAGGGTACGTGTGGTAACAGCCATGTGTTTATTTTGAAGTACTGTATGCATCTTCTTTGAATATAAAGTAGTTTATACATACAGTCTGTATCTCCATGTTGTCTGGCACGTGGCTGATGCCTACTTGCAGAGAGCTGTACCAAAGCACTCTGCTCTATATGCTCTATATTCTCCCCTAGGGAGGCAGTGAGAGAAGCAGCAGCCTGTAATGGACGTTACTTGCACCATCTAATGCACTGCTGGAAGGTCGCTGGGTATTACAGTAACAACCGTGGTCTGAGAAACCTGGTTAGAACAAAAGAGATGTGACAGCCATTAAACAAAAATGAATAGTCGTTGTGTAGAATCCCATCATGAGGGGGAAACTTCTGGGTTTTGGTAATGAAGACATATTAGGGATTATAACAGTATGACATCACATCGTGCTCGTCAGTGTGGATTTCAAGCACTGCCATCAACGGTTGGTACGATACCTTGACTGATCCCAAGTTCCTTTCATCGATGATTTTTGTGGTACTTTAAAATGCTGCTCAGTAGTCTTTGTATGGCTGAAGGCTGTTGGTTTATGAATTGAGAAGGTTTTAATACAAAGTACCTGTCGCTTAATCTCACGTTGCTTTAATTTAGTTTAGACAGACCCTTCATAGGAAACAGCTGAAGCAGTGATTTTGGCTACTGCCTGATCTTATTTTAGTTGCAGAACACTTATCTGTGTTACGTGTTTTATTCATACGAGGTATTGACTCTCCTATGTGGTACTTTCCCTTCGTATATTTTCCTTAGATCCAAATAAGTCCTTACTCCTTTGTCTGATTTCTATATCCTGTTGCAGTGTAAGGGGAGTATCCAGAAAGGCTAGTTGTATTTGCCCGCCTAACGTTCATCTCTTTCGTCACCTTCACCTTCAGTATGGGAGAGTGAGGGACTCCTCTAGAGGGCAGTTCAGAGCAGGAGCCTCATTGCAGCCACCTTCTATCAACGTCTAGAGGATCTCCTCTCCTGCCCTTGCACACATACAGGACATGGGGAAATAAGGCAGACTAGGTGCAGTTAGTATTTCTGTACCTCCCTTGAGTCTCCTTCTGCAGCAGTCTCCCAGATTTCAGTGAAGTTTTGACACTCCGGTTAAACTGGAGCATGTATCTGATGGGTCAAAAAACGATCTTTCCCAACAGGAGTGGTACTATTTTATCTCTGCTAGAACTGGTAGGAGAAATTCAGTGCTTTTGTCCATTCCTCTCTCTTTGCTCCTAGGGTCAACTCCTGCAAACCTCTGCTTTCCTGCATTTTATACTAGAGAGTTCTTTTTCTGATGTATGTCTTTTTGTTCCAAAACCTCAGATAAATCTTTAAGGTACATGTTAGATTTCATTTTTTGCAGACATAATACGCTTTACCAGACCAATGGTTTTTAGAGGGATTTTATTTACTGAAAACTCAGACAAATTACATAGACAATTACTTTATGGTAATTTCCTTTTGGATCTCTTGGTTGGTCTTGATTTTGTTGCAAGAAAGATGGCTTCAATTACAAGAGCTAAATACACTTTTGGCTTCAAGCAAAGAAGTCCTGTCCAAGTCAACATCAGATTACTACTTTGAAAGTTTTATTTAGATAGCTTCTCTTCAGTGCAATGACTGAAGAGAGAACCATCCACAGTATTCCAGGCTCTTGAAGAAAAGACAGTTATATTGGACAGCTTTGATTTATTGGACAGTTTTAATATTACAGCTCTACAGTATTCTGTAGTTGATTTCTGTGTAGTATTCTGTAGTGGATTTCAGTGTCTCTAGAGGAAAATTCAGCAAACTTAACTGGGCAATAGTTTGAAAGATTATTCCTATTACAGTTTTGGCAGAATAGCGATTCTGCATAGCACTCACTTCAGTTTATTTAACACGAAGTCTGTTAGCAGTAAATTCTGTTACTTTTTGGTAGGTTTTCAGGTAGGTGAATAATGCACATTGCTTGGATAAATCTGATAAAACAGGCACAATAAGGTATCATCTGCGTAAGTTCGTGTCGTTTAAGGCAACAGACGAGTACAATGATTTAAAATGTGTGGAAGGTCTCAGTTATCTGCTCGTTAGATTGTGGAGGGGTGCTCTAGTATTTTTCCAGAACTCTTGAGGTATCTATAACTACTGGTTCACACACAGGAAATAAATACCAAGTATCGGAAAACATTTCTACATTTTCCCCCCTGAAGTTCACGCTCGTTATAGAAGCTTCCAGTCTGCTGCTACTTACTTTTTAAGTGAGTCAAAGTATTTTGGTTTTGTGATTCAGTATCTTTGTATTATAAAAGCTTCTTTTTGTTTCATCAAGGAGTAGCTTTTAGTGTATTTCTGGTTTTTAATCTACTTCCCCATGGTTTGACTCAATCCCATGAGCCTGTGGATATAATGAAGATTCTGAAGGAAAGTAGTTTTTCTGTGTTTTCCTTCACAAAATGAGAAATCTTAAACAATCCCTTAGCTCACTTAACATCTGGAAGATTTATAATTGATGCCACTACTGCATGGTGGCATAGATTACTCAAGAGGTAAACAAGGTTTTGACAGTTTTACAGTTCCCCTGAGGTGCGTGCTATCCACAGTATTTTAATCCAATTATCGTGTACAATTTTCTTTTGACAATTTATAATCTATTTTGGAATTACTCTATGAAGTGCTTATGTAGTCAGTGATCGAGGCATTTTAGTGGTTTCCCACACACATTTCTTGCAGCTGAGCAGTGTTGAACTGGGTTACTGGGGGAAATGGGTTTTACGTGTATCTGTTCCCTTGCTTCGGTTAGAAGTGAACTCCATTACATCTCAGGAAATACGTGTACAGATAGGCAGAGATGGTCAGGCTTAATGCATTGTGGGTGACCTCAAGGCTCCTTAGTGGCCATCCTAAATCTAACAGTAGTACCTCTTTTAGATGGGTTTGACCATCATGGGTTGGATACCTGTCATTGCAAGATTTTCTGTCATCAGGTGACACTTGGACTGGCTGTTGCAGAGTATCTTAGTTTTCTTCGTGCTCCACCTTCGCTTACCCTTCATAGGTACCTACTGTTGGTCTGTAGGAAATGAATGAGTTTTTGAGGTGTTTTTAGCTTAGATGAATAACTCATTGCTTAGAAACTTTCCTCTTAGGGCAAAACATACCTACTTTGGCTGGAAAGTCATAGGCTGAAAAGGTACACATTGTAGGTCAGACCAGTCCAGTTTGTGGTAATGAGGGAGCTATTTCCTGAACCAAGGCAAGGAAATGGAGTTTTTGGGGTGTGACTTGAAGAAGAAAGGGGTGGTCCCTCCAGGAATGTGAGTTCCCACTTAATTAAGCCTCCTCTCTGACAGCAAAAAATTGACTGCTGGTTGGCAATGTCTCATCTCTTTTTGGGTCTTTGTATTTTGGGCTTTTTTAGTTTATTTCAAGCTGAGCCTTCTTATGGTTTATAAAGAACTTCTTCTAAACATTTCTCAAATCAAGGTCTACTGGGGTAATGGATATACTTTTTATTAAAGGAAACGGATGAGTACGTTTGTAAAGACATTTTGTATATTTTTGTCAGTTCTTAGCGCTTGCAGAAATTTTAGACATTTATTCTCATTGTTTTAAAAAGTCTGAGATCTTAAATACAAGAATCATGCTGAAGGTAGGTTTTTAAGTCAGTGTTGACTATACAAAAGTTAATATAGAGACCTAGGAGAACTTAAAAACGGAAGTATTGGTAAATTAAAATTACAAGCATGAAAGAAAAAAAAAATCAGGAGTAATCTGTGGCGTCAAAGGCTTACTTTTTCATGGATCCTGCATTCACTTGAACTAGAAAGGCATAATACCTTTTCAGTCTCTCCTTATAGTTGCTGTTGTCTCGTTAGCCCTGGTTTGTCACAGACACTGTAGAATCAGATGTGTGGGCTCTCTAGCTCTGATGAATGACTTCCGTCCCTCCTCCTCCCAGGATCAAACTTGGGGAATGGGTTAGTCTTGTATTGTTACTGAACTTCTGGAATGGCCTTGTTGGTGGAGCGTTACTGAAGTATTACATTTATTTAGTAATCATAACACTGTCTGATTGTCAGTGATGGGGTGTTTGATGGACTTTTAAAATACATTTTCCACCTCTTTGCAGGTTACCGCCAAATACCTGGAAACAAAATCTCGACAAGAACACGCGCAAAAGGGAACATTTCTTCCATAAGTAGAAAGTAGAATGCACTAACTTCTTTATGTAAGACTGTGTAACAGGGGTTTGTTGCGGGAAGGTTTGGGTTGGGGAAGAGGCCTTTGAGAGTCAGTTTACCAAAAGCCCGTAACAGGCAAACCCATGTAGTCAGCATAAGAAAGCATTCAATGTGTATGGATCTTACAAGTACCATTTCTGGTGTGACCATTTGAATTATTACACAATGAAAATATGTTCTCCTCTACTAGAAGCTATTTTCACTGTTTTATTCTGCCTGCTTGCAAACTGACTTGGAAGTTGTCTAACAGAAAAAGATACCGCTCGCTTAGGGACCTTTGCTATTGGAATATGCTGTTCTCCAACATAGGGTACAATTTTTGTTGGTAGCGGTCAACATACAGGAGATGCAGAAAGCTGAAGTCCCGTTGATAATTAGGGGAATAAACAGTGCAGTTGCTGGTCTGGGATGGGTAGGTTTTTGATGTTTTGGCACAACTGAAGAGTCAGGTGCTATTGAAATCAGCAGCTGCTGCAAAGTTGTGGGTGTTACGAGATGGAAACCATTGACTGCAGCACTGATTATCTAAACAGCTCTTTTGTATGCTGACAGCAATGGAATTTCTCTTCCTTCCATTTTCCGGGTGACTTATTATCAAGTATGACAGCTTGTCATGTGTGATCATCATCACACTAGTCCTGTGAGAACAGGTACTCTTCTGAATACCCTCATGCCTTCCATATACAGGGTGAAGCATAGGGTAAAATAAGTTTGTACTGGCATACTTGTTGCGCTTGGCTGTGAAGCAGTGATTCGGTCACTCAAAGAGGGGACCTTAAAGGGACTGACAAGGCATTAGTGAGTGTCTGTTCATTAACCAAAAGGAGGAACAGTTTGCTCCTCTCTGGAATTTATTGTTCGGAGTAGCAAAGAGAGACCATTTCAGAAGGGATTTAAGAAGCTAAATAAAGTTACCGTGAACATGATGGTGGTGATGATCTAACTGTGCGGTTAAGTAAAATGGAATTAAACTGACTATCTCGTTACTTTAAACTCTTTATAGAAATAAATGTTAACATCTTACACTGACTTGTACCTTGGTTTAGAAAGATTTTGTCTCACGGGTATCTAATGAGCGCTGAATTTTTAAGCATTAGCACACATTCAGTGGGTTGATTTTGAGGATTTTTAACTTGTTCTTCATATGTAGGAGACCTTGCAAGCTTGTTGTCTAGTGTTTTTTTAAAATACAGAAAATGCACAGTATGCTTTACTGAACACCTGGTGTGGTTAACTAGTTTGTTGCTTTTATGGTTTTCGCACACTCTGATACGAAAACTAGTGATACTGTGTGTCCATTATGGAGGAAAGGGGAAGGCAATACAATGCTTAAAATGAGTTCAAGCAGAATTAAGTAGAGATGAACTGAAGACAACAGGCAGTTGTTCGTAAGACCACCAAATTATGCTTTAGTGTCTTCAAAACAGGAATGCCAGAAAGATACAATGGATGTTGCAGGACTTACCTGTAGATTTGGATGTGAAATGTAAGTGATGAGGAAGAAATGAAGTCAGGTGGTACCAAGATTACAGATATAAATCCTTTCCCTTTTTATTTTCTTCAACCGAGTGAAAAACGTCTGTAGAGCGGAACAATGTCTAGATGCACAGGTAGAGCTGTAAGCTGTTGGTGTAGGTGCAGAAAGGGAGAGATGGGTTGGAGAGTCATCGGTATTTGGGTGCATGACTAAGAAACGGTGGGCATGGGCAACGTTATCAGAAGGTCGGCCAGGAGATGGTGTTTGAATCGTCTCTCTCACGAGAGAACATGAAGTCCCAAAAAAGAATTCTAAGGAATATTCAGAAGTAAGAGAGCTAAGAAAATGTGTATTGGGTAACCCGGTCACTGATACCGTTTAAAGTAGCAGAGTCCAGGGCTAATGAGGACTGATAATTGACCCAAAACTTAGGGAAGGAAATGGCTGGAAGGGAGTGGGATTACTTAGCAAAGGAAAGTTTTGTGGTCAATTTTATTTGTTTATGTATTTATTTCAGGAGTAAGTTGATACAAAATTCACTTTTATGTTCATGTGGATATAACAGAGATCCATTTTTTCTCTGTGTGGGACATTTTAAGGAATTGAAAGAATGGAAGAAGAAAATTTCAGTGGGAGGCTATTGGTTCAGTGATGTTTGGTGAAAATAAGACAGCAGTTAACGGAACAGTTTTTGTAGTGTGCTTTAAGAATGGAATTTGAAGACATGCTTGAAAGCAAATGGAAGAAACAAAGATGAGCAAACCCAAAGAAAAAGCAGCTAAATAGCAAGAGTTCTGAGCTGAAACTCTGTCCCAGATATCTAGTCTTTCTATTAGTACCCATGCCATAAGGCAGTTTCTTGAGTAGTTACCTTACCATTTGGCCTTATACTGGGAAGATTGACATTCAGATGTCAGTCTTGAAGATTCAAATGTTTTAAATACCTTTGCTTGTTTGGAACTGGTTTTAGGTCTCTCTTTTGCTGCAGCATAATAATTAAGATGATTGAGTGTCTATGTAATCCTGAATGTTATGGCTGAAACAACTTCTTGTTACCAAGTACCTAGAGTCAGCACACATTCGTGATCCCAAACCACGGCATGTATACTTCTGGGGAATTCTGTACATTCCAAATTCCTAAATGACTTGATCAGGAGATGAGAATTGACAACTGACTGACAGTTCTGGGGTCCTTTGCGTCCGCTGTTACTTGTGAACCCCGTCTTAAATTATTTCATTGTGGACTGTGGACTCCTCATGAACAACGAAATAATGCACAGTTAATAGATTTTGGCACTCTTCATTGATGTCATTACATAGTTGCTCTGGTATTTTTGTAGATTTTGCAGGCATCAGTTTTATATTTTGCTACTAAAAATTAAGCTTATGCATACGTCTGCTTTGTTTTGGTATAGTTTAATAATGAGTGTATTAGTTTTAATGACTGCTTGTTTATGTGCCTTGGTTTGATTTTCATCTTAAATTTAAAATAAGTTTGTTTTTAAAGATGTTATTCTATTTGTGGCTTTACAGTTCTATTTTTTTTTTTTATATGTTCAGACTTAAAGCACCTATTCTGTTTTGAACAGGGCCAGAAGTTTATGTGTTTCTGCGTTCATATAGTAAGTCTTTTGTAATAAGTGCCCTTAAGGCATCATACTTCTTATATTGCTGTCTGAAATAGAACTTCCACCTTGAATTCCTTTATGGTTAATATTTCAATACCATGTTCCATTATCTACCTTACTTGAAATACTACATTTGAATAATTTCTCTGGTTTCTTTTAGGAACTCAACAACAGCTTATGGCACAACATGCTTCAGAGAAAGAGGCTTTGGAGAAGATTAAAATAGAAATCGAGGAGGAGCTAAAACGTCTTGATGAAGAAATCTTGGAAGGTGCTCTTCAGATTTTCCCGTTTCAGTCAATAATCTCTGTGCGCTATAATGGTGGTTAATTTGTAACTGATACTCTAGTTAAAGAGATTTTTGGACGCATGGAATCTCTTTACCTTCCTGCCCCCACAAGATTTCTCCACCTTGTCACGTGAAGTAAAATAGTTAAACTTTACCATTTGGAGCGGTGGAGTCTAGCCAAAGCAAACAATTGAATGACATTTGATAGGCTACAATATATAATGAAATGTAAGCAGCTGTTAAGCTGCTGCAGTTGGTGACAGAGGTTAAATCATTCCTCAACAGCTAACATTCAGGGGAGTGTGGACTTAAACCATCAGATTTCTCAGTTCCACCAGGTTTATTCTTTGTGACATGCTTTGACCTATAGATACGGCTTTTATAGGGCTCCCAGCAAGGGATGATTTGGAAACAATCTTTGCTTTGCATGTGTTTTGCAAATTGGAAATCTGAAGTAGAAAGGCTCTAGATCTGTTTACGTTCACCCATATAGACCTTTCTTAGAAGTTTTAAACTGAGAAGGAAACAGTTATATGAACAAAATATTATTTTAAAAAATGATACTCTAGCACTGCTGCAGATTTGTGGGGGCAGATTTTACCGTGGAAAAGAGGCTCTCGTGCTGTTCCATCAGGGTTGGCATCAGGTTAAGATCGAGAATAGGTGCACATTCAGCTAACTTGATGGTTAGAATGCAGTTGTGAAATAAGAGCTGAAGGGGAAATGTAGCTCGAAGCAATCTATGGCTTGTAACTATCACTTCCAGAATATATTTGGACTACACTTGTTTTGCTATGATTTGTTCATAGCATGCTTTGACTATAGAGTTGTGATTTTTTTCATCCCTTATGTAAACTGTGTTAACTGGTAGGACAAGAAATCTGAGACTGTTCATGTTCTTATATGAACCTATTTTATTTTATTTCGTATACTTTTTTCTGTTAGCATTTACCACCACAGGATTTGACTGCCACACTTCCCCAGTGTTCAGTCCTGCCAACCCAGAGAGCTCAATAGAAGACTGCCTGGCTCACTTGGGGGAGAAGGTGTCCCAGGAATTGAAAGAACATCTGTACAAAGCACTGCAGAGCTTGCTTAGCAAGTGAGTTTCCATTTGCTTTTTCAAAGGGAAGGTGTTTCCTCTTGCATTGTGACTGCTGCTGAAATGCTAAAAATGGGAATACGTTTTGTGTGGCATTTCTTTCTTTTCCAGTGTTCCTTTATCTGGCTGGTTTTTCTGTTTTGTATTGTAATGTGCAAATACCGCTTTGTGGCATTTGCTCCTTGCAGTAATGCAAATTCTAAAATTTTTCTAAGCTTTTATCATGGAACTTCTGAGACCAATTTGAGTAGCTTGAGTTGCTAGTGAAGCAAGCTAGCAGTTGGCAGCTGCCAATTGCCATTGCCCATTTCACAAATGCTGGGCTGTAGCCAGATTAAGTTCTTTTACCTTACAGTTAAGAGTGGAGCTGAAGGTTTGTTGGTGGTCTGGCTCAAGATGAGTGGGAGAGTTTCTCTGAAAGGATGGTAGTTAGATGCTTTATGACCGCTGTTCAGGCATACATCTGAAGCAAATGTGGGCCCCTAGGCTAACCTTGGTACCTTAAGAGTTGTCCTTCCAGTTTAAGCTTATTGTTTAAATAGCACATTGTACTTAGCATGCTACTATCTTGATTAATGTCTTTTGCAAATTGGTAAGATTGTTGTGGTTGCTTTTATTTTTCTATTATAAATTACCAGCTTGATTTTGATGGATCCACACGAACTACTTCTGGCTGTTCGGAGTGACCTCCAAAATGTATTTGCAGAGAGCTGGAGTTGGCAGGTGCTGCCTTAGGGACAATTACATAAATTTAGTTGTGAAGGCAGCATTAGCAAATAGCTATCTAAGTCTGTGTTTCGTGGATTGGTTTAAATAATATGGTTCAAAAGAAGCTGAGAATCTGTAGTACTACTCTTTCAGAGTTTGCGTAGCTATTCATGAACTGTTGTAACAAGAAGGTACTGGAAGCCTAGATATCAGCGCCTAGTGTAAACTTTGGGATGCGTGGGGTTTAAGCCTTCCATACATGAGATGCATTGGAGAGGCATCTCATGCCCTTGTGAAGGTAGCACTTTTTATGTCAGACTTCTGGAACATGACAAATTTGAAAGTCATTCCATCTGAACATCAGGAAACACCTTTTTACTGTGAGTGACTGAGCACTGGCACAGGTTGCCCAGAGAGGTTGTGGAGTCTCCATCCTTGGAGATACTTAAAAGCTGTCTGGGCATGATCCTGGGCAGCCTGCTGTAGGAGACCCTGCCTGAGCAGGGAGGTTGGACAGGGTGTTCTCCAGCAGTGCCTTCCAACCTCAACCATTCTGTCATTCCTTAACTAGACCATCTATTCCTTAACTAGCTCCCTAGTCAACAACCAACGGTTGACTTTTTATTACCAATATAATTTAAAACTGACTGTTCAAAGTCGGGTAGGACGGGGCTTTGGGCAACCTGATGTAGTGGAAGATGTCCCTGCCCGTGATCTTTAAAGGTCTCTTCTAACCCAAACCGTCCTATGATTCTGTGACTCTGACTTGGATTTCACAGCAGAGGTGCCATGTAACATCTGGCGAGACAGATGAAGATGGTTGTCTCTTTTTCCATGAGTCATCAAAGGGGAAAGTACATTCTGTCAACTCACAATTTAACTTTCAGAAACTAATATATATACCGCCCGCTTCTATATGCAGTTTCTATAGGGTCAAAAAGTAAGTTCAGTTTTGTGTAAACTAACAATTATTTATTCACAGAAAAGAGTATGTGGCGTACAAACTTATTCTTAAGTGGCAAAAGATATGCTAGTGTGTTCCTCCAGAAACAGCAGAAGCTTATCTGCCTTTACGAGCCAGACATTTGCCCCATGTGGCCTTAAAAACTTGTACTTGGTGTCTCCTGAAGAGCTGAGGTTTTGATAAATACCTTACTATACGCTAAAAATACAGACTGGCAATGAGTTGGAAAATTAGCAGTAAGCCTTGCAAGCCATCCTTTTTGTGTGTCTAAAATGGTAAATTGAAATAACGGCATTTTAAGTTTAAATATCTTAAAGGTTTTGGGTAATTGGCTGAATGCCTGACATTGAGGGGTCATAACTGGTGCACTCTAGGTTGATTCTTTTCGGAGAGTTCCTGAGATGAAGTCTTTGAAAATTAAGTGGTTCTAGCTTGTTAGTAGCCTGCTGTTCTAGGCTTCTTGTATTTTCTGTGGGCAAACATTTGCATTCTAAGTATTTTTTTTATTTACATACACACATACGTACATAGAAAGTCTGAAATGCCTGTGAAAACGTGTTGACACGCATGCCTTCTTACAAGGCGAGCTAGGCTACTGTTTAATCTCTTGATCATATCCTTCCTGCAGCTGTTGTTGCTCTTCTCATCCCACAGATTCATTTGGATTTGTGTTTTAAAGGAACTAATGTACCAAGGAAGTTAAGAGAATGCACTTAAAATGACAAACCCAAATTAGGTTTTCCCCAGCATGCTTTAACTCTGTTCTTTTACCCATGTTTGCCACAGTACTGCTATTTGATGCAATACTTACTTATTTTGCTTATATTTTCCTGTCCTCTTATCTGCATATAAACAAGTACGTTATGGTACAGTAGGCTGTTAGGTCATGACAGGTTCTTGGAGTTCAATAAGCAGTCTTCTGTCCAATACCAGTTACCACTATTTCCCTTAAACTAAAGTCTGAACTTGCGTTTCGTGATGATCTGGCTCAGGACAACTGCTTTTGAAGCAGTACATCTTCCGCTGTCACTGGGCAGAAAGTCGTTACTGTTAACTGATTCTAAGATACTATCTGATCTTGAAGGAAAGAGTGTGGAAGAGGGGAATTTCAACATCCCAATTCAGAGAAGTAGAGGTGCGGTGATGAATCTAAAATAGAGGCATCTACTGAAATACAAAAGAGTTTTTGTGATCAAAAGTGCTGTTTCTTGCAAATAAAGACATCAGCATAACATAGATGTGTCGGTTCACAGCCTGTATTGTTTATAAACATTGTACTCTGCCTTGACCTCTGTTTCACTTGTGAATTTCTTGGTGGAATTTTTTAGCCTTAAAGTCTTAAATTATAAAAAATTATATGCAAGAGCTTAGAAATTTTGTTAGCTTATCAGAGAACCTACTTGTCTAATGTTCTTTAAGCTGTAGACTATCAAATTATTATGAAATTCACTTAATTATATGAAATTCTGTAACAGGGATAAGGTGATGCCTTCCTGATCCTGTCTAGTGCTGGTGTTTTATGTCCTGAAACATGAGACTTGTTAGCTCTTGAAAATTATTTGCTGTAATATATGTGAAAATATTTTGTTCCCTGAAAACTGAGAGTTTTATTTTATTCTTGTTCTTTTGTTTCCTTTTATAACTTTCAGTGTTGGTTTAACTTCTGCAGGCCGGTGACATATCAAGAATATCGAGAGCGCACACAAGAAACAGCTGCTCACGCCAGTGGATGGAACAAGGTACCAAATAAGTGACTCAAATGTATTTAATATCCACAGTGATTTTTACTATGTCCAGTTATGCTTCAGAGACGAACAAGAATGAAAAGAACCCACTTGGTTTTAGTATGAAATAATTTTCACTCTCAGAATGGCAAGATGTGGACTGAATATGTAGCTTTTAGATAATTTAGCCTTTATATAACATTAGGTAATAGTTATCTAATGGAAGTATTAGGTCAATCTTCCTTTATTATAGTAAAAAGAAAAGTTAGAGTTGTTGCTTGACATATTTTTTTTCCATAATCAGTAAACATTTTTAAATTCCTGAGAGAGACATTGTTTTAGCAGTTTGGTAATGAATTCTGAGCCAGATATTTTCATAGTATTTGCCCACTGTTTCTTTGCTCCCATCTCAAGCTCAAAATTTATGTAAAAAAAGTGCTAAACATGGTGAAAATAAAAATTGATAGTATCTTCACAATATTTGAACGGTTCAGAAAACATAAGGAAGGTGTGCCTACCTGGTTGCAGGGGTGCTTGCCTCAAATGATACGAAGCTTCTTTCTAAAACAAAATGCAAATCTGTAAATTAACTATCTTATAATAGTTTCAATGTAGAATGAGTGGAATTACTGTTCCCAGATTAATCTTTCATTAAACATTCAAATTCATCATCTTAATCATTCTCTGATGGGTTCAGTGTGCGTCAGAAAAAGAATGAAAGAATGAAATAACTATTTGCAAATTTAATCACAAATTGAGTGTTAAAATTTAGTCTTAAATTTAAAATGGAACAAGAAATCTTTTTTTTGCTCTTTACAGTTTTTTTTCCCAGAAATACTTTTCCTTAGCTAGATTTCCCTGCTTACTTCAGAAACTGATCATCTAACCAAGGGTGTGGACACTTGTAAAGCAGTTTATTAGAACATTGCTTGACAAGTACTGCCCGTGGCTCCAGCAATTATAATTGGTGCGTGTGTGCTTTCAGTTCGTCATCTTGTGATTCATAGCATTTTAGTTTAAACAGCCATGAAATCTGATTATCAAGAAGGTGGCTTAAGCTAGCACATTTTACTTTTCAGTTGGTGAAAACTAAAAACAACCATAAAACCAGTCACTGTGGCTCAGCTGGCAAGGGGGGAGGTGGATGGAGCTTGTCAGTTCCCTGCTACATCTCCATATGCTATTGGTACACACCTCTTGAAGATACAGCTCTGGGTAGATGGATCAGCCACGTTTGGGGTTTTATGATTCAGCCTTCATTGCTGCTACATTGGTGCAGCCCCTGTGGCTAGTGGATTTTGGTCCCCATCAGCTTGTGATTGAGAATATCACCCAGAAGATGTCTTTGTCGTCACCTGTGACATTTGTTGCTACAAAACTTAAGAGTTCACAAGCAAACCAGAAGGGAAATTTTGCAGAATAATACAGCATCTGTCTGTTTTGGTTTTGTGGTAGCTTGATGCTTCAGGAATGCCTAGCAGTTCCTTTAATAATACTTGTTTTGAGGAGATGGAATACATTTATGTTGGTTTCATTTCCTGTTAAATTCCTTTATCATCTTAATCAGAATTGTGTTTTGTAACAGAAGAGATCAAGGTATCTTTCCTCCAAGCTCAACCTAGCTTAATTTTCACTCTAAAGAAGGAGCTGTTGGAAAAATAACTTTTAAACGTAGCTATAGACAGAGTGTTAGGTCTAATTAGCAGGCATACGGCAGGAAAATGAGGCTGTGCTGGCCTCAAGTTTGTGAAAATCTGAAGGATGTATATTTAAATCGGCTGTTGGGAGAAGTGAAGCTTACTCCCTTTCATGACTAAATCATAAGAAAACATGCAACTAGCTGAGCTAGCTGAACAGAATTGTAAATTGTTCCCTGTTATACACTCATGGACCTTACATATCCTATAGTCTCTCGGGTGGAGCAGAAGTTGAAGATGCACAGTAGCTGTGGCAGATGTCAAAGGGTTAAAAATGTGGAAAAGCCTTCCCACAGACACAGTTCTGTGTGATCAAGGCTGTGATTTCATCTAGACTAGAAGAAATGAAACAACTGAGGCGAGTAGATGAAATGTGTTTTCAGTTACACGTAAGCTGTATCTGTTGTGCTCAGTAGTGGCATCCTGCACAGCAAGAGGTTCGTTTTGCTTTCAGTAGCCTATGAACTAGTATATAAAATCTCACTTTCAATTTCTGAGCCCTCGCTGTTGTAGGTATGTATTATTATATGTATGTATGTATGCATGTATAAAAGCCCCACCTATTTCGTGTATTGGATGTGATGCACCCAGAGAGCCACTCTGATCCCTTAAAGGCCCAGTATCTCTGCGGCACAAAGCAGACTCAAAGGAGTCTTAGCAAATCTTCCTTGATGTTATGTATATGAGAGACATGGCATAGAGGTAAGCATGTCCTCCTGGGAGGTACTGCCGGGATTACCTAGCTGGCTAGCTGGGTGGGGGTTGAATGTGGGCAAAGGCTTCATCTGTCTGATTGACAATTGGGAAGGTGTCATTTTTCGTCATACCAGTTTTCAAAGAACCTATTCGTTGTACAAGCATAAGCAGAAAGAAGACATATATTCTAAATATAGCTGTTATTTTTTCCATTGAAAAATGTGGATCTTTTCCAGAGTGCAATGGTATGTTTGAACTGCTGAAGAGATTTGGTTAACTGACTAGTGCGTGGGATGGAAAGGAATGTTTTTAGTCACTGAAACATGAATATCGGTCTGAATGAGGAAATATTGCAGGGTAAATTAATACATAGGAACATGAGTTCTTCCATTAACATCCCACAAAAACAAAGTTTACCCACAGAGATTAGAAGTGCTGGTTCACAGTAAAAAAAATTCAGAAATTATTTCATGTATTTCTCAGAAATGGTGATGTGAAAATAGTACGGATGATGTTGGATCCTGTAAAGAAAAGGAGTCTCCACCTTGTATTTGAAAGGAGACTGTTGTTAAAACAAAACAAAACCAAAACCTCCTCAAAGTTAGGGCAAATTATATTTCTGTAATAAAATACATGTAATAAAAAATTGAAATACTCCACTGTTGAGGTTTTTATGCTTTTTGCTTAAAATTGAGTATTATATGCAGGCTCCAGAATACGTAATCCCACTATTGTGCATCAGATAAAAGGATAACAAATACTGATACTGAGAGTCAACTGAACTGGTAAGTAGGTTAGCAGTCATCCTAATGTCCCGTTTTTACTGATTAATGGAGCCAAAGAGTAATACAACCAAAATGTAAGAAATAGTCATGTAAAGAATTAGATTAATTTTATGTTGAAATAGTCGAAAGGTACACAGAAGTGGCAATTACTTTGGGTATAGCTTCTTCAAAGTCTCTGAACTTTCTTTGTAATGGTTTTTTTTTTTTGCATACATTTAAATTTGTAATACTGTACTATGGGATTGCAATAGTGTAATTGATAGAAGTCCTTCATTTACATGATTAATCAGAAATCTTCTGGTAGTAAAGGTTTTTTTAATGATTCCCTAGAAGTTTTCTCCTGCCAACTATTTTCTGGCATGCTGTGCTTGATACCGTGTATGTTTTTCTTCAGTCAGAATATAAATAGCCCGTAGCATTCCTTTCCAGGCGTACTGGTGGGGGGAATTGCAGTTGCTTTGAATTGCTAAGGCTGTATTTTTACTTTGGTCTAGTTGAATCTCATCACCATTCACATAGCTACGCTTATGTACAGAAAGCTGTTGTTAACGTTTATGGAAGTATTGTGAAGGTAATTTCTTTCATTAATTTAGGGACAGTGTCATGCAAACCTGTTCCTACTGGTCTCAAAGGCAGAAGTGTCAACAATTTCAGCAGGAAGGGAAAACCAGGTGGTGTTTGTTGGTCTGCATGGGACTGGATATTACAGTTTGAATTTGGTCCCTTGCTCCTGAGGCCTGCAGAGGCTTGCTGAATTTGGGAGGGGTGGATGGATTTTTAAGTTGGCAGCGGAAGATGGCAACAGTCATGTTCAGTATGCCAACAGTTGAGCTCCCTTCAGTTCCTAAGCAGCCTGTTTTTGCCTTTGTTTCTCTTGCCTTCAGCTTAAAGTAAATGTCAAATATTTTGAGATCTCAACGTTCATGGTGTTCTAGAGCTATATGGGTGTGCCCAAAGCCTCTGAAAGATGCCTGGTCTTGACAGCGTGCTTTTTTCAATTTGATCCAAAATGACTGAAGTCTCTTCTGACACTTACCTCTCCTTGACCCGCTCCTTATGTTTGTGCACTGTGAGCTTGCGCCTCTACTGCCTCTGAGTTGAGATTAATGACGAGAAACTCAAAAAACCCCAAGGCTTTTCAAATCCAAGGACCATCTCATTCCTAGTTAAGTGACCGCAGTGTTAACTGTTTGTCCCAGGAGAACAGTACTATAACCTGTCTGCTATAGTATTGGGCTCTCTCAGTTGTTAACCAGCTGGAACATCTTAAATTTATCAGATTACAGGCATTTTAAGGCCCCATCTGTTTTCAGTGGTCCATCTCAGTGTGACTCCAACACAGACTTAGTACAAATCTCAAACCCAGCCTACATTTCCTATTCTTCTTCCCCCAGCTTTGCATCCTTAAGGTGTGATTTCTGGGAATAGTAACGGAGGATATTTACGGCAAGAAAATCAGGCTGAAGGAGGAGGAGACTGGGGAAAGGAAGGAGGCATTTGGAGTTGGGTCTGAGCAGTACCGCTAGCCTGCATCTACTTTGTGCAGCTGGGAAACAATGTTCTTATTTGCACAGTGAATAGATGTGCAATGCAGTTGTCACAAACGAGGTGCAGTAAAACTTACAAATATTTTTCTCTTGTATCATAATGGCGATTTTCAGATGCTAATGACTTCAGTTCATACCAGATTCCTGAACTTGGCAAAGTGCTGCATATAAACTTTGCCCAGAAGGCCACTTGCGTGCTCTAGGAGAATAAAAAAAAGTTCAACTGCATGTTGTTTAGGCGAACAAAAACAAAATTTCAGAAGGAAGTCTCTAGAACTGTATAATACGAAGGAGGTGGGTTCACGGGGTCTTTCTTGCATCTCCCGGAGCAATTCCCATTTGGGTTAATTAAAGACAGAGGGTTTGGAAGGAGGAATGGGAGTAGGAAATGAGGGAGGGAATTCTGTAGATGTTAAATTTGGCATGGGAGGGAGAGTTTAACATGCAGAGGGGTTTGTGTTTGTGTCTGTAATGTTATGCTGCTAGGAGGAGTTGTTTGTTTCTGTCCTGTCAGAAAGCCAAGTGTGAACTTGTAAAGAGACTGTCTAGTGCAGTGTATCTGTTCCAGAATGTATACGAGTTTGCTTTTTAAATACAATTTGGATGCATATCCCTTCAAACTATTTATAATGTTGCATCTTTCCACTTGTGGGGTGGGTAGCAAGTTCTGGACCTGTTCTGCTTCTTTACCTGAATCTTGTGTTGGAAAAAAATGGGGCTTAAGAAAACTCTGCAGCCCTGTTCTGTGAAACTCTCAAGTTAGGCTGTGGTGTTTTGCTTACCAGATTAAGCGCTGCTTTCTTACTGAATTGTATTGTGTTTCTGCCTTGTGTCTTCACAAAAATGAATAGTCCCTGATATCTTTGGACTTGTAGATTCAGACCTTTTCTGTGGACCACATGAATTCTTCTGTTTTACCTACAAAGTAGTATTGATAATGCTTTTTGTATTTATTCACGATTCTTGTTTTTTGAAGGTCTTGGTACCCCTCGTTCTGCTACAACAATTTCTAATGGAGTTAACCAGACAGGGCAAGGAACCACTGAGTGCACTTGTGAACTTCGGGGTGACCTATCTAGAAGACTATTCTGCAGACTATATCATCCAACAAGGAGGATGGGTAAGAAGACAGTGTTTCATTTTCATACTTTGTTCAAAGCTTATTTCTATATGTGATACTAGTCTTAATAAGAGTGAAAGCTAAGAGGGGTTGCTAGAAGTAAACAAATGAGAGAAGGAATGCCTGAGAAAAAGAAAATAAAAACAGCAGGAGGTCAGGACCCTGTAGTTGGAAAGGGATCTTGGGCAGTCATCTATTCCCCAAGGCAAAACTGACGTTTACCCATTCATTTCTGATGTTGACATTAAAGACCTGTGTGAGAGGACTCCACAGTTACCCCAGGCAGTGTCTTCCAGTTCTTTGCTTGTCTGGTTTGTTGGATTGCCATTGAAATTGAAGAGGTCCTCAAGTAACAGCTAGTTTTCATACGCTCTGTGTTAAGATGCTAATTTGTTGCTGTATGGTGAGCTTTTGTTTGTATGTTCTTTCCCATTAATACACACACAGAATTGCATTTAGAAGCAAACACCTGTAACAAGAGATGCTGTGCCTGAGAGGCTCATCTTTTTAATGTTATCGTCATACTCTGGTGACTGCTGGAAATGGTATATGAGTTTTTTCCTCTTAAATTTCAGAGGGTTTTTTAGCAGATAAGTAATTAGGGAGCACTTCATAAAGAAATGTCAGTAGGTACTAATTTATTTTTATAATAAGTGATAAAATAGCTAATGCATATTGGATTTTATAGCTATGTAGGAACGTGGATAGAATGAGCAATGAAGATTTCTTTGTGCTGCATTTCCTTGTGGAAATCTTTGATTCGTGGTAACCAATGCTCCCGAGTCGTGGCATGCTGAGAAAGTTTCATTTAAAAATACATCACAGAGGCAGCTCACAGGCAGTGGAGCTGGGTCTTCAAGGTAGAACTGTGCTAAAGGAGGCTGAGCTTTAGATTGCTGGGTTTGGGAAGAATGCCAGAGTCGAATGGAATTAATCCAGGATTAGTGAAATGGCTCCAGCAAGTTGGTTTATTCTAAAAAGAAAAGCTCTTCAGAAAAATCCAGTGATGAAAAAATGCTAGTAGGAAAAACCTCATTCAGGCAGCTTCTCACACTGGAAGACTGTACCTGAAGTTTTTCTTAAGAGTAGTTTGTTCCAGAATTTCTGCACATCTGCACCTTCTTGTATCTTTCCCCTTCCCGGCATTCGTAGATAATGTTTTTCAAAGCCTTTGGGAGGGATTGGTTGTCTTTAATGGACAGAAACACTACCAGCATGCAGCCAAATGACCTTAGGTCATTTGATAAATGCACTCCCAGTTCAAAGTATTTTCATCTCAGGGAAGGCCGTTACTTGCAGCTTTAAGACAGATGGATGTTAGTGCTATTTTGCTTTTCTGCGTTTTTTTTAACCTCAGAAAAGGCTGCAGTCTGTTCTCTAGCCCGTCTGAAACCTGCTGTAAACATACTCAATACAGTGCAAAGCCTCTGAAAACAAGCAGCTTTCCAGCCTGGCCTCCAAGGGAGGGGGCTGTGCTTTGTGTTCGTGCGGCTGTGCATGTACGTACAGATCCGGGTAGCTGGTGTTTAATGGGCTACGAGCTTGTCTGTATACATCCAGTCAGGCATAAAATCAGACTGACATAAGCGGCACAGCAAACAAGCCAGAGCTATTTTTGAAACGGCAGAAGAGGCGAGGAAGGAGACAAGGTGATGAAAATCCTTTCCAGCCAAATTAATGTAGCTGCACTAACCCTGTGTGAGTTGCTCTGGGGATGGAGTTGGGGACCCACTAGGCTTGTGGGTTTACTCAGAGGAAGGGAATATATGGTTTTATTGTGGAGGGGGGGCGGTCCTGGGTCCTGTAAGGAAAATGTTCATTTTTACTGAGCGGCATGCTTCTCTGTGTGTTCCGAGTCTGTGGGATAGTGTTCAGGGGATGGCAGTGCTGGGAGCAGGGCATGGGGTAAGGGTGGGAGAGTTTGTGTTTCTGAGAAGGGCTGAGGAGGAGCCGCCTGGCAGGTTGTTAGCCATCATGAAAGAGGTTTGCATTTTTTAAGATAAGCATCTCTGCCACAGGGGCTCTGTGTGCCGGATCAAGTTGTCAGTAATACTTTGCTAGAGCCATAAGGGCAACGTTTCAACCTGGGAGTCTCCAGTGAATCATGTTGCTGTGACAGTAAGAGGTTCAATTTCTGTGTTATTCTGGAGCGGTGTGAAGATAGGTCTTCCCTACAGCTGCTAAGAGCTTACTTAAAACTGAGAAGACACTAGAACAGCCTATCTGTTTTTTCATGGATCAGGAGCAGAGGAGAGCTTCGCAGGAGTCAGCTTTTCAGGGGCAGACCTGAAAAATTCTGTGGTGTCTCTGGTGCTGTCTCCTCCCTTGGCACCACGTAATTCGGGATCTTCCTCAATTTTTGGATTGAAGTCAACCTTTGCCGGGAGGGCAGTAACCAGTCGAAGGTAAGGGGTCAGCTGAGCCCCTCCTATGCCCTGCTGCGGATCTGTGGAGTCAGAATTTTATAGAGCTGTGTCATCCAGTGGGTCCACTTGCTGTGTCATGCTGTGCAGCTACGATGCGGCTGGAAAAGCTCCCGAGGTTCTGCATGTGTGCAAGACTTCAAGTTGTTTTATGGGCTAGGGAGGATTGTAGGTTCAGGGAAGCATCTGATTGAGGATGGTGGACAACAATTAACTAGAAGCAAAATTGGTAGCTCAAGGGAATAAAGGTTGATAAATTGGATAGCTATGCAGTAGATGTCAAGAAATCAGCGTGGCTTGTGACGAATGGGACATTTTGGATGCTAGAGGTAGAGCCTCTGAGAAGTCGCTTTTTGATTTTTCATCCCTGTCCTGCAGAGACATGGTGATAACATGATGTGTTGAAACAGTGAGTGTTCCCCTCCCATTCTGCCTCCAGGCACTAAAACTGTAATTCAGCTAACTTTTCGTGGTAGGGTAGGACTGGGATGTAACGGTTGGTTGCGTGGTTGATGAGAGAAGGACTGGCGTATTTTTACGTGCAAGTGCATGCAATATTTTGATCCTATGATTCTGGCCGTTGTGTATGCTGTTCCCCTTGCCCTTGGTCTGTTTTACTGCTTTACAGTAATAGTCTTCCAAGTAGGAATGTCTGCAGCGCACTACATACTGTGTCTGAATGCAGCTGGCGACATAAACGTGAATGACGAGGTGAAATGACTACTCAGTCTAGTTTACAATCTCTTAGATTTGCTGATAGACGCAAGTTGAGTTTGGAGGACTGTAGGAAAACAAGGAAATCTTGCTTTCTTCTGCACAGGCTCCCACTTTCACTAATTGCAGTGACAAATTTGGCTGCAGCTCTTACATTTACCCTGCTTGACTTTTAGGTTTTAGTATGATGTCTCTTTCGGAGCAATTCCAGGTTCTCTAAAGAGCCACATGTGGGGGGACACATTTCTTCCTCCTGACTCTGTTTTGAACCCAAATGGTCATACTAAGATCTCGTTCCCTTATCATTTTGAACCATGGCAAACCAATTCCCAGCCTGATTTAGCAGTAGCAGGAAAGCAACGTTAGGGCTCAACAAACTGACGTGCAGTGTACATGCTCTCCCCTCCCCTTTCCTCCTCTTCCCTCCCTTCTCCTCTTCTCTCCTCCCTTCCCTCCTGGAACCTCCCCTCCCCGTTTGCTCTGTCTGACTTCTCCAGGGCTGAATGCTGCTGCATCAGAAGCAATTCTTGGTCTCCTGGAAAAGTGCACAGTAAGGCCAGTCAGTTGGTAAGGCTTTTTTCCTCTTCCTTTCCCACCCCTCCTCCCAAATAATTTCTTTTTTCTCAAGTTGTGTGGATCCTGTTTTCCATGGTTAGATGTAATCTATGTTGAAATAGTCTGGGAACGTCTTTAAGGAGGAAAAAGTGTGAGATTACTTGGAAGCTAGCAGCTCTTCCTTTTTTCTCAGATTCATGTTCATGTTACAAGCCCNCTGTGGATCCTGTTTTCCATGCTTAGATGTAATCTATGTTGAAATAGTCTGGGAACGCCTTTAAGGAGGAAAAAGTGTGAGATTACTTGGAAGCTAGCAGCTCTTCCTTTTTTCTCAGATTCACGTTCATGTTACAAGCCCATCTGCTTTTCACTTTTTTGAAAGAGGTGAAATAAGTGCATGCAATCAGTGTTTATCGATACTCAGTTAATAACCTTTCTTCTCTCAGTAAGAGTCTGGTATTTGTATTTGTGACCTGTAGCTGAAATTGTCTCTGCCTTCCCAGGGTTCTGGACTCACGATGTTCAGACCTGCATTTGAGTTTAACTAGTTATTTGCCTGTGTTGAAGAGAGTGGAAGTAAATTTGCTTGAAATATGTATAATGTTTGCAGTTTCTTACCTCAGCCTTAGAAGAGCTGCTCTCTGTTTTCAGTGCTTTGTCTTGGGCTTTTCTGCTGGTTTTGACGTTTTCATTGCTGCTGGTGATTGAATAATCTACATACTAGGTTCTGTTAACAATCTGGAGGAGAAAAAGAGTAAAAAGACACTTGTCATCCTGGGGAAGCGAGGCAGCCAGTTTGCTTTGTGCTACTGGAAATAAAAATTTCCTCCTGCAGCAGTCCAGGTGTCTGCCTTGAGAATGACAATGCAGAAATAGAGAGACATGCTCCGCTGGAGGACAGATAAGTGAGTTTAATATGGTACAGATGCAAGAAAGGACAATCTGATTAGAGAAGTCCTAGAAAGGAGTTTTCCTTTCAAAACAATTATGCTTTACGCTTGTGTCACGGATCGCAGCGGTGAGACATCTGCTTTTATTTGTATGTAACTTCTTTGGTACAGTAATAGATTTTTAGGCACTGTGGCTGAAGGAGAAGGAACTTCAATGGTCAAGGAGCGACTCGATTTCCTTTCTTTTTTCCCTTCCGACAACTTCACATTGGTCGGTCTGAAGAAATGGTTCTGAAGAATCTGGATTTACTTCACTTTAAACAGTTAAGACTGAAAACTTAAAGGGCATTGCTTTGGTGCTGACTCTCTGCAGGTGGTAGAGGTTACGTTGGAGGGCAGGGGAGTGAATAGGGTTGTTTTTGCAGGGTGTTCTAGCCAAAGTATTCTTTGAAGGGGATGAGAGCAGTGCCTGCAATATTGGTGTGCTTTGATTTGGTTCACGTGACTTTTTTTTTTTTAAATCCCCTTAATAAAAAGTACGGTCCTATTTGTGGACTCTGCTCTGTTTTTCTTGGCTTCACTTATCTTGACAGTTTCACAAAGGTGAATACTACTGTAAATGCCTGAGGGCTTTTTGTTACTTTTGTTTTAATGTGCTGTTCTAAATCTGGGTGTTGTCAGCTGCCCCTTTTATATAATCTATTTCTCTGAAGGATTAGCAGGGTAACGCTGTCAGGTCTGGCTGCAGTGAGGGTCTGAAGAAACATGGCGCAGCGGGGCTGTGGGTGGAGGCTTGGAGTGGATGGAACTGCAGCCCGATCGGCACGGGTGGGAGTGAAGCTGTCCCGAGCTCAGCAGCCGTCTGTGGGCACAGCCTTAGCCTGCTCAGCCCTCGGCACAGGCGGCACTTCACCAGCACGTGGCTGCTCCACTATTATAGCTAGAAATCACACAACAAGCGCATTCCCAGCCCTGGGGAAGTTTGTTATTGTGGGAAATTTGCTTATTTCCCCAGGGGGAGATCTCTTGGGATCCCTGGCCACAGACCAGTTCATCACTCCTTGCCTTTTGTTTTTCAGACACTAGATTTTAAGCACAAATAACATTTCATGGGTTCCTCATTCTTGTGTTGTTGCTGTGACGCTGTCGGTGTGAGGAAAGTAATGACTGAACCTCATTTCTCTCTGATAGGTTATGTTACAAGGCAAAGTCAGTACTCTCACTTGAAAAACTTCTCAGCTGTGTTGAGTGTTCTGATTTTTTTTATCACGGTAAAGATTGCTCTCCTGGAATGTTTATGTTCTGCCAGCATTTCCTCCTAGACCTCAAGTTTTTCTTGGGAACCTCAAGGTTCTCTTGGGGATTTTATGTGGGTCTATTTAGTTTCAGGGGGGAAAGAAGTTCAGGGAACATTGATATTTTTTCCCGCGAGGTGGCACTCCTCTCTGACCTGTACGCAGAATTTTTGCGTCTGCTGGACAAAATCAAGATCTGGGGTGTATGGGTGGCTTGCTGGGCTGTACAGCTTTTCTGGGGGCTTTTTAGAGGCTTTGGAGATGAGTTTTGTATGAATTGCCTATCTGCGTCGTTACTTTCGTGAGCAGACTTAACTGTAACCTGCCTGTTTATACTTCTCTGAGAACTGAAACAGAGGGAGCAGTCAAGCTCTTCAGAATTCTTGAAACAAAACTAAACCAAACCCTAGAAGACTACACACAGCGTCCACAGCAACTGGACGTAGTTGGTCTGCGTGTGTCTGGTCTTCGGAGCTTACAGCGCAGGGCTTTAGAAGTCTCCTCGAAGCTGCAGTAAATGCTCTGTTGGACACCTTAATGGCGATCTCTTTCCATTCATTATCTAATAACATCTCCATTACAGATTCAATGTGTACTACTACTACTTTTGTGGGAAGAAAAGTTACTTTTATCTTTAAGACGTTCAGAATTTTGATCTGAGTATCTGTTTCCACCAGAAGCAGCTTTACATAAATCAGGCTAAAATTACTATTCTGGTAAATAAGGATGGTTTTTTCTTATGTGTAGTTAAAGTTTTTGCTGTTTAGCAAAAAATAACTACTGTAGTTAGTAAGTCAGCTTGTTTGTATGCAACTAACAGAGTTATTAGGAAACTATGAAAAATAGTATAGTCATTGTGACAGTCAGTTTCCAAAGTTGTTTTTTTTTTTAATGCTTGCTGTCTTTAAATTGTATTTGAAACTTGGCAGGTGTTTTAAGTAGCAATTTCATACGGTATGTTAAAGGTTGATAGTGTTCTGAATCCACTGCTGAGAGTGACTTTCAGGAAAGTTCAGATTCCAGACACTGGCAGGACCACAGCTGAATCCAGACTGATAGGTTCTGCTTATTGGAAGACGTTTCAGATAGTTTTTTCATTATTTTATTACCAATTTACAGTTGTCTAGTGTAGCTCACCCTGTAACATAATAGCTATAACCTATCTTGAGGGCTAGCCTAGCACATGTGTTAGAAGTGCTTTCTGTCAGTTGTAGAAGCCTTACGGAAAATTTCTGAATTCAAAGCATAGGTTGACGACAGTGATTGACTTCTGGAGCTCCTTTTTTAGATCTGGAAACACCACCTCAGCAGAATTAGGTTGATCTTCTCCTCAAGACTGCCTCACATGCGGTGGACCATCCTTGTTGTGTTCTACTCAAGAAGGGAACTGTTCTCAAAGGAGCAGTTCTCCTTCTTATCCTAACTTGTGCCAACTGTTCCCTCAAGTGGCAGTGGTTGGGATCAGGAGTGGCAGGATGCTGCACTGAGGGACCTACTCTTGCTTCTCTGGACGTACATGATGTGGTTCTGTGGGTACGCTGGATGAGGAAAAGCACTCCAAATTTGCAAGTCTCCCATCCCAAATTCGAAAAAGAGGAACTCTGTTTTTTCTTGCCTGGAGAGGTAGACTATCCGTTCACAATAAACAAAGCAGATAGATAAAGAAATGCTTACATACATTCTGTATTTACAGTTAAATCTAAAGTGTAGGGCTTATATAAAGCCTCAGGTTATTAAAAATCCTGGCACATGTTCCATCCTGTCCTGAATTAATCTGTCTGCGGGAGCTTTGCTTCTGGGTCACATCTGTAGATGAATCAAGAGAATTGTCCTAAATGTCATTCAGGTTTTGTTGTAGCTGCTTTAAGAGGAAAAACCAAAACAACAATGAAGTGCAAACCTCATCCGAATCAGCACAAAATCCTAGCTTTATCTTCTTCACTTTCTGAGTTAGCTCTTAATTCAACTTAAGAATTATTAATCATGTATCCTAAATAATGCCTATTACTGCCTGGCTTTTCAATTAAAACTTCATCAGCTTTTAATGAAAAAGTGGTGAAATTACCTGTTGACGCTCAGTATGTTAGCTTTCCCCCAGGTTTCTCAACCTGGGGCGATCTCTCTCTTCGAGCTTGGAGAGTTGTGTCCCCCAGGCACTGACATGGAAGTTAAATTGTCTGTGAAGACAGAAAGGAGTCAGCCAGGCTTCATAAGGCTCTGATTTATAGGAGCCAGTGACTGATAACTCTTTTGAGGTCAGTACAGTTGGCGTGAGAAAAGGAACAATGAAATGCTTGAGCCCCTTAGGCCCTCCCTTCTGCTGAAGGCAGGATGGGTGTGTAGTGTTAGTGCACGTATGAATGAAGCATTTGAAATGCTGAGGATTGCCCATGTTCCCCTGTTACCATCCCTTCATTTCCTTACCCTCTCCAAAGCAGTTTATCCTGCACGTTACCCTCAGCATATGCCCAGATCTTACCTGTATTTTGTGAGAAGTGTATCTCTAGCGGAAGTGCTCCGGCAAAGCACGTGGCCTTTAAAAAATGCCCTGATACGTGGGAATAACTAGAATAACTAATGCCTGTTCCTTGTATGTCACTGTTTGCCTCCCTATCTGTTTGTTAACCTGCTGAGGAGCTGGCATTGCGTCATACTGAGCTAAGATATTTTGCTGGGCCTGGGCAGCTACCGGTCCGTGCAGTAGCTGTGGTGGGACTTTGTCTACATTGCTCGTTCCTTTTCATCATGCTCAGGTCACCTGTAGGTTCCCCCCAAAGAGCAACTTTGATTTTCCTTATGAGAGGAAAAGGAAAAGTTAGGAGCGGTGGATCAGGAAGAGAGCAGAAGCAGGGGCTGGAGGAATGCGTATTAGCAGTGTCAGGGTGGCTTTAATGTCACCGCAGCCTCTCTGCCTGGTTGTCCCCACTGACTAATAGGTGCATCCCTACCGCAGGCTGCTGAGTCACCGCTCAGGGGCGCTTGGCTTTTGCCACTGTGCGGTATACGACTTCAGGGGAACTTAGGCCATCTGAATACGGCCCTGGTTGGTGCTCTCTTCAGTTTATTACTGAAAAGAAGTTTGCTACAATCGCCAGAGCTCACAAGCCCGTAGAAGCATAGTGTGGCTTTAGAAATTTTTTTGTGCGTTTATGCTTCACGCTGAACCAGTCAGAGCAGCATGGGTGCCCTTCCAGTGGTACATTAAGAGAAGAGCTGTTACCAGTTGCGTGCGTCCCTGTTCTTTTTGCTAGCGTCTGATCACAGAAGTGGTCTGGTCTGTTGTGATGTGCTGCAGGTGGGAAATAAATTGATTCTGACCTGTGGAAAGGTAGAGCTGAGCAGAGAGGAGGGTAGTACAGAGCTTCATGAGATGGTAGGTTTTACCCTTGGTTATTTTGTTGTTTAATTGCAGTTGTTCTGAGGCTGTATCACCTGTGGAAATAAAAGATTTGCTACCATTGTAAGCGTCTGTTAGTAGCTTATGTTACAGTAGAGAATATTTCCTACTTAATCAACATCCAGAGAAAATCCTGATGATCAGAGCAAACGTATGATCTCTCAGTGTCTGGGCAGTGGGCAGCCTCCCCACCCTCAACATGGGGCGGTGGAAGGTAACCACTGTGACCGACTCCCTGCTGCACTGCTCTCCGCGTCTGCTGGAGCAGGACAGGTCTGCGCTGCCTGCGGAGTCCTGCCCTTGCGTGCTGTGCAGCAGCCCTGGCCCACGCTGCGCAGTATTTGCTCTCCTTGTTATGTATTTGCTATCCGTGTTATGATGGGACTGAAGAGGGAAAAGCTTGGTAATCGAACCAGGAATTGGCAGGGAAAGGGTTCCCCGCACTGCAGTACTTGATAAAATGTTCACATAATTTTTGTTAGAAGCAAGGGATTGATTGAATCTGTCTTAATGGTTTCACATACTTTTTTAATATAGCATAGCAAACTTTGGGGTTTCTCTGTGCTCCTGTCTCTTGTTCTTACGGTCTTAGTATTACACCCATCTTAGGTTCTTCTGCACTTAATTTTTTCCTCTCAAAATTTTCCCCTTGAAGCAAATCTCTTGTGTGTTACGTACTCAGCAGTCTCTGTGTGACTAGGATCAGCAGTGCTGTTCTTCCTGAAAGAAAGGAACGGGTCAGTATTTTACACTTGCAGTTTCTCTAACTGGAGCCCACTGTCACATTTTTAGGATGTCTACAGATTTTCCCTAGCTAAAGAAAAACAAGCAAACCCTGTCAGCATCTTTGGATGTCTGTGCTCGGTCGTTTGTTTTAACTTGTGTGGCTGAAGTTACAATGCTGGTCTTGGAAAGTGAATTCGTTTAAGCATAGCTATATTTGTTGTTAGTAAATTACTAGAATTACTGTAGACTACAGGTTGTTGGTACAAAGTAGAAATACAGGCTTCGGAGGGCACTGAAAATGCAATAAAATGAAGGTAAGAGAAACACTGTTAGATGAAAATGGACAAGCGATACAGGGCATTTGAACAAAATGGAAAGGGGGGTGGTCTCCTTTGTTTCGTTTCGGACTTCAGTATCTGGTTCTCTGGTTAATAATGCCCACATGGTATGTTTCGGGGCTGTACTCAGTGATGCAGTAACATCAGGGAGAGGAGGAGCTACCAGCAAAGCTTTTACAAGTAGTTCCATTCTCTGGAAACGCGGGCTGGACCAGTTGTGTTGCGTAACCTCTTCTAAAATGTAGGTCAGACAGCTGCTGCTCCTGCAGAGGCGCTCTCATCTTTCCGCCAGCCCCACTAAGTTTCCAGGTGTACTGTTCCTTCCCATACAGGGGGGGTTACTGCTGAAGCTGTCGCTCACGTGTTGTGTCCTCCTTTTCGTTTGTAGGGGACAGTCTTTACTTTGGAATCCGAAGAGGAGGAGTACCCCGGGCTCATCGCAGAGGACAGTAATGACATCTACATCCTGACCAGTGACAACTCGGGACAGGTGAGCCCCCCGGAGTCCCCCACGGTGACCACATCTTGGCAGTCGGAGAGCCTGCCCGTCTCCCTGTCAGCAAGCCAGAGCTGGCACACAGAGAGCCTGCCTGTCTCCCTGGGACCTGAGTCCTGGCAGCAAGTGGCCATGGATCCTGAAGAAGTCAAAAGCCTGGACAGCAACGGAGGGGGTGAAGAAAGGAGTGAGAACAACTCTTCCAACTCAGATATTGTTCACGTGGAGAAGGAAGAGATACCGGAGGGCATTGACGAAGCGGTGGTGTCAGCCATTGCTGCAGAGACCACACAGGCAGGGTTTCCAGAAACCCCTGCTTCTTTACAGGAAGTAAAACCTCAAGCTGAAATTGCTGCTGTAGAAAAAGCACATCCCTCCGCGCTTCTGCATAGCAAACAGGAGGAAAAGGGAAAAGCGGCCGAAGAGCTTGTTGAACCTGAAACCCCCATATTAAGTCAACCTGTCCCAAAGTTAGCCCCATCAGAAGAAAAGGCTGCACCAGAACCTGAGAAAATACTGCTTCCAGGGGAAAAAAAAGTGGGGAAAGAGGGTCGTTTGGAAGAAATAGAAGAGAAATCCTCCGCTGCAGAGGAGAAGGCTATCTTATTGCCAGAAGGGAAATCTATATTGCTGTACGGTGGGGCTGCTGCAGTAGCTATATTAGCTGTAGCAGTCGGGGTAGCGCTGGCGCTTAGAAAAAAGTAACGGAGCTCTCTTGAGGAAGAGGAGGGGAGGGGAGAAGAGAGCACGATCCAATTTTTGTAGTTGTGTTACTAAAGGTTGAGCTGCCTGCTGTTTAATTGGACATTTGAGTAACTTAATGGTGATGGGGTGAGGTGGTTCAATAAGCCTCCAGCTATGGACAATCATGTTTTTAGTAGAATTGGGGCGGGGACTGGTTTTTCGTGATTAAAGTACAGGGGTATTTTTAAAAAAAAAAAAAAAAACTGCAAATTTAAGAACTTAAGTGCAGGTGCTGAAGAAAGGGGTGCTCCTCGTACTCTAGGAACTGGAACAGAGAATCCCCAGGGGAAGGGGAGAGCCAGCTGCTGCCAACCCCTGGAGTTTTTGGCTTCTCAGACTGACCGCTATCGCAGCTGTGCTGTCTTGTCACTTCCCGTCGCGGCCCCCGAGCCCTCCCTAACAAACATTAGCCAACCTGAGTCCTGTAGCGAGAGGCTGGTCTCCCTTTTGTCTCAGCTTCCTCTCAGGTACAGCACTGCTCCTCGTAACCTCGCAGGTTCCTCCTAAGCCCCAGTGGGAGAGTGCTTATTCTTACCTCTTCGCTCACACCAGTCTTGGCCCCTGACATTTACCGGAGCCCCATCCTGTATTGATGCTGCCTCTCTATAGCTGTATTATCTCCGAGCATCCTGGTGTTCCTGGGGGAGAGGTGCGGGAGGTGGGGGGTGGGAGGGACACTGCTATTGCTGGTTTGAGAATCCATTTGCTCGGCTCCTGCCCGGCTCACTTTACTGCCACCCTCGAGTTACCAGAGGTGCAGAATTCCCGCTGGACAGGGTGCCCTCCTGATCCGTACTCTGACACCAGAGCATATGCAGCAAAGATACCGCAAAACTACATGGAAGTGAGGCCGATGCCTCCTGTGCAATTTGAAGGTTAAACGCGATGCTGTCCTGTATCGTGCTGCAGTCTGTATCGCCTTTCCCAGGTTAAGAGCAGAGTATATTTAGTCCAGACTTGGTCTTGACTGTGACAGAATCCCAATGCATAAAGCAATGGATTCTAGTAACTGAGCAAAACAGCATTAAACATCTCTATCTGCCTGTTCCTGACCTGACCCAGAGTGTTGTTCGGTGCAGTTTCTTTTGCGACTCTGAATCTGTACTTAGCTAAACTTACAGGTTCACAAACAATGAGAAAGTTACTTTGGCAAAAGGTAAATCCCTCTTCCTGCGGTCACAACACTTCAGATGTGTGTGAAGAGAAACCTTTTCAGTATTGCCGTACGTGTTAGTTACGTCAGATCCTCTTCCGGTGTGCGTTTGTGTCTGTCCTTTCTTGTCCGTACGGCAGCTCTGTGGGCAAAACCTCAGGCTTCCCAAGCAAAACTACCAACGCATCTGTGAGGGTTCATGCTGGCACTGTGGCTTAGACCAGGTGCAGGTGGGTGAAAGGGAACTCAAGATAACGTAAAATCAAAATGTGAGCTTACGAGACGCTTACTCTTCCTAAAGGACAAAGACAAGGTACTTTAAGTAACCTTATCTATAGTACGTCTCCTAATGAGCCTGTTCTTGAGTGATCTGAGAATAAAGATATTTTAGCACATTATTTTAGGATATTCCTGCTATGCCCGTATTTCCTATCCCACCCCTGTCCTAGGATGCTGGGAAGTCAGTAAGAACCTGTCAGATTCTGAGGGAATTTTTTTGTTTAAGCTTTTTTGAGAGTGGATTTTTTTTAGAAAACTTCTTGAACTCTGTATGTGTAAAGTTGAATACTGGGAGGAAGGATTGTCACATGTGTACTGCTGCTGTGAACCGAACTCAGGAGCTCTGGACTTCACTGTTGATCACTGATTGCTCTTTTTCCATGTACAAAAGGTAGCAGGTTTTCTTAACAGAAAAAAAAAAAAAACCAACCCAACCACAAAACCACCTTTACCATGTTGCAAACTGGAATTGACTTTTTTTTTTGCCATTTCCTGGTGCCCCGCTGGTACTCCCATTGCTGTGCTGTGTGCCCAGAACGGGTCACTGGGACCTCCTCACGCCATGCACTCTCTGGTGTCTGCCTTCCCACCACCGCAGTTCCCTCTCCCGACCCCTCGCGTGGAGAGAAGCGGTGTCTTTATGCTCCTTTTGTCACAGGTGTGCACGAATGTTTACAGTTTTACTTCATTCCGTGTGTTGCAACAGTGCTTATTGACAGTGACACAATTGCTACGGGTACCTGTTTGTTTCCATGGGCCAAGGGCTGCTTCGTTGCCCCATAAGTTGGGTGGCCCTGCTGCTTTGCTGGCGGCTTCGGTTTCCTCTGTGGGCGTGTTCTCTGTGGGAGACGGGCCATTCTTAACCCGACCGACATCCTCGCTTTGCTGAAAATGATGCACCTACATTTGGGACATCCCCCGTATGTAGCAACACAGCAGGTTGCACAGAAGTACCCACAAGCACGCTGAAGCAGAGGTGGATTTTTTGGATGCTCTAGATAACTTGTGTACAAATTGAGGTGTGGGGTGTGTGTGTCAGGTGTTCTTTTAGCTCATCTCCGTGGATGTTTTTTTCAGTAGCGTTGTGGGATGGGTACAGGACAGGCGAGAATAAATCCATGCCAGCTAGGGAGGAAGACTGTAGCTTGTTGGTGCAAGGAGCCCAGTGGGGTATTAAAAAAAAAAAGTCTTCTTCCACGTGCAGCAGTGAGGAGTAGGTGGCAGCAGTAGTAAGGAAAACAAATGACTTATTTGTTAAGTATTTTCATGGTGTGCCGAAAGCCTTGAGTATCCATCTATCTATCTAATCTGGTGTGTTGCGACATTTAATGGAGCATCACCTGCACCATGTGTTTTGGTTGCATGGTCCTTTCTTTATATTCTTCTCATTTTAGGGTCTTAGAGATTTGACAAGGCAGCAAGCATTTGTACCCTCTTCTGCCCCCGCCCATGCACTTAGAAAATTTATTGTATGCGTCTTTCCTCTGGGCACAATCCATTAGCTAAAAAGGTCGGTTCTGGACCTGAATTCTACTGAATTTTGGAGTCCTGTGGTCAGAGGTGGGACAGGCCCTGTGGAAGTCACCAAAGGGCAGGTAAGCTCAGATGATGGCATTCTTACAGACTCGAGTGCCAGGCTGCTTGCTCTAGTATAGGTGTGAATTAGAAAATGGAAGGGGTTCCCTCCCCTCCCTCCTCCCCCCCCATCTTCAAGTATATTAAAGTAATCCAAAACTGCAGGGTCTAATTACCCTGAACCATGCGGTGCAACCTCTCTCTAGTGGATCTCTTGCAGCTGGCAGAGGAAAGGCAGTAGCTATATACTTACAAAAGGGCATACAGAATTACTCTCACTTGTGTTATCCCCTTCCCAAAAGTGCCTCAATATCTGTCCTCCAGTGGCCTGTACCTTAACAAAATATCTACCTTAGACCCATTCTTTCTTCACTTTATCCTTGTCTGGAGCACACCCTAAAGCTGAGATGCTAGAACAGTGGAGGACTGGATCTACAAAACATACTAAATGTGTAAGGGGCCTGCAGGGGGTAACGTGCTAAATAAGGCACTCACTCTCAAGGAAAAGGCTTTCAAGATAAGGTACAACTCAAATTTCTGTCGTGCTTTAACCTATGGTCAGTTGGGTGTTGTGGCTGGCAGCTGGGAAAGGGCTTTCTTCAGCAAGCACTCCTGCACCAACAGGCTGGGAGCAAAGACTGAAATGCAGAATCCCTCTGTTGCATGAAAGCCCAAATGACAGACGCAGAGCCCCATCCCTGCGTGTCACAGCCGTGGGCTGTGTGAGAGCCTGCTGGACTCCTGCCTCCTGTGTCCCTTTGACATGAGACAACGCAGAGGCTGTGGGGCTGTAGTTGGCACAGTAGTGCTGAGCCACTCAGCTAGGGCAAAAATCAGAGTATTACTGGGCACGCGTGGAGAGGCAGCCGGGAAACTTAAGCTTTTGTTTCTTGTTGGGGTAGGTGGACGCAGAGTAGGGCTTCTCAGAGTGACAATTTGGCTGCTGAAAAATACTGAAAAGCATTAAAAGATCTCAAATACAAGATCTGGCCTAATGAAACAAACCAGACACAAGAAAGCAACACTTTTCCAGCCTCCTGTCCATTCAGATGTGAGTCATCAAGCAGCTGCCTGGTCCAGGTAGTACCAGTCTGAACAGAAGCACAGAGAAGTCAGATGACACAGTGGAAGCATGTTCTCCATTTAGTACTGCAGCTGGTTTTGGACACCAGTTTATCTTCTGGCAGGAGGTGAAGTGCCTGTTGTGTTTGTATTTGGTTGTTTCTTTCCTAACCTGCGTTCTAGAAAGCAAGTTACCACTACAGGAACGTATCCTTGCTGTTTGTCCGCAAGGGCTTGATTTTTCATTCTGGCTGTGCTCAGGCCTCTGCAGCTTGAGGGTCAGTTGAAAGCTGTAGTGCTGAGTGCTCTCGCATAGGGCAAGGTCGGTTGCCAGAATCTTGTTTCCTGCTCTTCACGTAGCTCTCATCACAGCTAGGCTAACACTTTGGACTGTGTTTTGAAACTAATCAATGCTTTCTAATGATCACAAATGAAAAGTTTCATTGGTACTAAACAAATGATGTTCTGACAGTTGGTCTTTTTTCATTTTGATGATTGTAGTAGACAAAGTAATCAGAGGTCATAAGCCTTCCCTACATTTAATTTCAGCTATTGTGATATGGCAGTACTAGCAAAGCCCTAGTAAGGTAGATATTGCTATTTTGGAAAAAAAAAATGCTTCTAGCAGCATAGTATCTCATTCACTGAACCAGAGCAAGCTCACGCTACAGAATTTTACAGAATTATTTACAGACTAATTTACAGAATTACTAGATTCTTTTGCTGTGAAATGTGGGGGGTGGAGGGCAGAACACAGCTCCAGCTGCCATGCCTAGGTAGAGCCCAGCTCTGCAGGAGAACATTTTATTCAGCCCTGGAAGGTCAACAACTCATCATGTGCATCTATTCCAGCAGGTTATGCAACAGGAGAAAGTGTTTCCCAGTGAAACACAAAGAGGTGAGGCACATTAGCTCCTGTACCTGTTGAAGGCAGAAACTGTACATGACTTTAATTGGGCCTGGTCTGCTTAATTTCAGCAGTAGACAAGTTACAAGAACAGTACTGCTTGACTCCATGTACATATCCATGCTTCAAGTGCAAGCTCTGTATTGTCACAAAAAAAAAAAGGGGAGGGGGAGAGGGTTTGTAAGATTTAAGCCACCACTACTTTACTCGTAGAGCTAGCTCTCAGGCCCCTACAGAACAGGGTCTGCAGGGCCAGCTGGCATGACCTCTCTTGACTAGCATACTCAGCCAGGGAATGAGAACTGCACCAGCATGGAAGGGGTCAGCTGTAGTGTTAGCAATACAGCCAGGGGCAACACAATGCAACATCACTCACAGCCACCTCCTTACATTAAATAACTCTATCACTTTTTTTTCCTACTGAGCTGACCCTCTCTTGGTCTCTTAGGTAGGCTGACTTGCTTCCTCCTAGCTAGAGGTCTATGGTTATGCTGTAGAAGTGGGGGAGCTACAGTTAGCTTCCAGTGGAAGCTGCTTTTGATCTCCCTGCAGTATCTGCAGGGGAGGGAAGGAACACTTAATTTGGACAGACAGAACCTGCTGCAGAGGAGGCATCTTACTGTTACACCTTTAGGGGGTGTCACCCCAGTCTTAACTCACAGTGTAAGCTTTTATTCAAACATAAAGCTAAAACCCACTCCAACCAGAAGAATGCCACTTGATTTGTTAAGTAGCAAAGACTAATGGGACGGACTGAAGCATGCATGTTAGAGGGTATCTTCTACTAGGCTTCTGCTGGGTGTGAGCAGGTAGTGACAGACATGCAGGGATTTTGGATTCTGTTCTCAAGAGGCCTGCCTAGGGGAAGAGACCCTAACTGGTCCTCGAGTCACCCATTATCCAAGGAACTGGGCATATCGTTCCTTTTAATATGCAAGTGCAGCCCTCTTGGGGAAAACTGTCTAAAGCTTCTTGTGCCATTTGGTTAATAAAAGTGTTTCCACCTTTAAAAAAAAAAGGTTCTTTCCAGCTTCATTGTTCTATATTCAGTTGAAGTGAAGGGGTATGTACATTTTATCCCCTCGGCAAATGGGACACTGCTGTAAGACCATGCCCCCAGGTTGCACTTTAATAAATGGTACAGTTTTCAAAAACAAGCTGTAGACTACTTCTGTGCTTTTTTCCTCCCCCATCCTTGTTCTAGTGCCAGCACCAAAATTAGAAAGAAAGGTGGTTTCACTTATGCAGGGTGCAAGGCCAGGACCAGAGTGTCTCTGTTGCTGCCAGCTGCATCACAAGCAGTAGTAAATTAGAGGAATGTCATGAGCAGTTGCACACAAAACTGACAACACCGAAACAATCCAGGTGGAAACTGAAATTTAAGAGCTGTATTGCCACAAGAACTGACAATTTTATTTAAGTTAAAAAACCCCACAAAATATTTACACAATTTCAAAACTTGAGGCAGCTGGATCACAAGTGAAGCCTTTGCCACCTTGTGTGCAATTACAGGTGTGTATCAAACAACCTGAGTCCAAGTTTGTTGAACCTGAGATGTGACTGCAATACACTGGTAAGAGTGTACTCTTCCTCATCCAAGGCCAATACCTTGTTTCTCTTTCTAGCAAGATAGTCTAAAGCTAAACACTTTTCCTCAAGCATATCCAGGTTGTGTTCCCTGAAAGGATTTGCGCTGTACCCACCCCTGCCCACTTCCTCACAATTTCTCATTCTCTTATTTTTCAGACATGCACAGATTCATGGCAATTGATACTGAAGCATCTTTACTTCAGCCTTCCCTGGCCAAACACCTCTGCTTCCTTTAGGGTTCTTCCCTCTTTCTGCCAGCTCCCCTCTAAGATAGTCCTGATTTGTTGTCCCCTCCCCCCTTGGTGATCTGTGCTGATCAATCACTCTACAGCCCGAGGTCTTCCTGGGAACAATTAACACTCAGCTTGGCTCAGCTGCAGCACCAGGAGCAGGGCTGAGAAGAGAATAACTAAAAGCAAAATGCTACAGCTTATCAGGGAAAAAATACTGAGAGGGCAGGCTCTGTGCCCACAGCACATCCTCCAGAGGCACAAGCCAGGGTCTGCACAAAGCCTGCTACTGCTAAGGAAAAAACTACCGTAAAATGAGAGAGGGCAAGCACTACTCCTTACAGGTACTGGCAGAGCTGGCGTGCAGCTCACACTACCATCATTGCTGTGCTAGTCTACAAAAGCCTATCTATGAAGCTCTGCCTTCCCTTTCGCAGCTGTGTCTCAGAAGAGCAGAAAAAGTGATTTGCATACATCAAGAAAAGTAGGAACTCCCCAGGAATCCACATTCTCCACAGAGGGCTGGCGAGCTCACTCACGAAGCTAGAGGGAAGGAAACAGAACCAGCATTAACAGCAGCAGCACCATCCCCCCACCACAAGCCCCGTGCCTGCCCAGCCACCTGCAGGAAGAGCCTGGCAGCTCCAAGGGAGGGTGAGCAGCAGCAACTGCCTCTGCACATCCCCAGCACCACAAACCATGTCACACCTCTGCCATCACCCCCCAGGCACCCTTCTATGCTAACAGCAGGGAGAGAGCTGGCACTAGCAGTCCCAGGGGAAGAGTGTGGAACAGCTCCTGGTGCCCAGCTCTGTCTAGCCCCCTCCCAATGCTGCCACACTGGGGTGGGTGGGCAACCATCAGCCCAGGGCCCTGTGCCATTAGCCTGCTGTGGCAGCACTCCACCGAGCAGTACAGCAGCACCAGGACTGGTGTCTTACACTAATGACTGGTTTCAGTGATACCTCAGCACCCTTGAGCTGAGTGAAGGGGAAGACAGTGCTGAGCAACACTTCGCAGTGACACTGTACCTCACTGCAGGGCAAAGAACAGGGGTGCTGTGCGAGGCAGCTGCCTAGTCTGGCAACACAGGGTGAGCCAGGCCCTTCTGCAGGTTGCTGCCAATGCTATGGCAAGGCTGCAGCACAGAGGTGTCCCACAGACCTGCCACACCCCACAACTGGGTCACCACTGTTCCACAGGGTGGCAGAATCACAGCCCTGACCACTCTCAAATCAAGGAGTACCCAGGCTTAGTATACACATGTGTGCACATGCATGAACACAGAGGGGTTCCACTCCCCTCTCCTGACAGGTCACTTAATGAAGCTTGGTGCCAAATGCCCTGGCTCCACTGCTAGCTGTTTAGTCTCCCCACCTGTGCTGCAGCTCCAGAGAACAAGAATGGAGCTGCCATTTGACAGTTTCTCATTGTTCCTCTGCTGGTGCTGTTTCTCAGGGGCAGTTCCTTTCCCCTTCCAGCTCTGCCAAGCTCTAGGTAGCCCAGGAAGACAAGAGCAGAGACCTCAGGCTTACACCTTTGGGAAATGCAGCCATCAGAGTTTCCCTGAGGGCATGATTAACCCAAGACTTACCAGCACAGCTCCCCAAAGAGACTGCAGGGAGGAGAGGAGCAATCACATCTTTCTCTGCCCTCAGAATAAATGCACTCTGTTCAATGAGCACTGGGCAAGCAGAAGCTGTGACATGTCCCCCTCAAGTCCCCCACCCTCAGCACAATCTGCAGAGCACCACAGACTGGCATTCCCTTCAGCCAAACCCCCAGGGCGTTACAGGGAAACCAGGAGACCACACGCAGCTCAGAGCTAGGCCACCCCTCTGGGAATAACCTAGGCCAGCTAACAAGCTGGCTGTGACTCCCCAAACTGTTTGACAGCACTCACCATTCTGACAATGTAGTTGTGGAGCTGCTGGCTGATGTAGTTCACAGTGGTGCTGAAGACACGGTGTAGGAGAGAGGGCATTGTATTTGCAATTTTTTTAGTCAAGACCATTGCTAGCACCAACATGGCCTTCTCCTGTTCCATGTCTGAGGGGATGGCTCGTGCAAGCCCTTCCACTGCCTCTGACATGCGCCGGGTTATCTCCTGTATGGAAGGAAAAGAGGGATCTCAGTGCAACAGCTGCAGGAGAAAGGGGTACCGACACAGCCTGCTAGCACTCTGCTGGTAAGCGATGTGCTTGTTCTAACACCTCAGAATGCCATTCCTCTTCCTCCTGGGCACAGCAGCCTGCCTATTACGCACGCTGAGTGGCAATAAGAATTACTCAGAGCTCAGCTGCTCACCCAAGCCAAAAAGGAACAAAAGCCAACACACACATCACTGGAAACCTTAGATAGCACCTTACACAGTCAGGGTGCAACAGCCCCCCTTCTCCCCAGGGTTTGCACCTAGCCTGCTGAGTCCTGAAATAGCACAGGAATCCTGGGCTCCCAAGAGGGCAACCCCACCTTAGACACAGTGAAGATATGGGGTGCAAGCTTAGGTGGGGACCAGCAAGACAGCAAAGTGAGCTTCACAGAAGAGCCTTCACATAGGCAGGACCTAGAGAAGGTGTCCAAGCACAGAAGAAACACTGCCTTACTCCAACATCAGTGGAAGATGGGTTTCTCAAGAGGGACAATGTGTGTATGCACACACTAAGTTACACTACTAATGTGAAAAAGCAAGGTCCACTTAGTCAGGAGTTAGGTTTGTCTCATCTTTATCAAGGGCTGAAAGGTCAGGCAATAAATTTGAAGGCCTGAAACGTAACTGGATAGAGAACAAGACAGTGGGAGTGGGGAATTGTCAGACTTCACTGGAATCAGTCTGTGGAGGTGATAAATCCTAGTGAAGAAACCCACACCACAAAAAAAAAAAAAAAAAATTGTTTGAAGTCATTAAATCCTGCCTTTTCAGCAAGAAGGTGGACCCTTAATTCGAATACAGCATTAGCTTGTATAGCATACAAAACGATCACAGGCAGAGAAAGCCAAAAAAAGCCAGAAAGCCACAGTTATCTTGAACATGCCAAAAAGGCTCTGTGGAAGCAAACTGTGGCTCTTGATCCAGATGTGGATCCCATCCTTACAGAGAAAAAAGGGAGGTCTAATACAAGGGACCTCAAACTGTACTTCCCTTGCAAAGCAGGGAGGCTTAGAAGCTGGGCCAGGGACTGTATCACATCTATTGGCAGGAGAGCAACTGCATCAAAGAGGCCAAGATGCCACCTAGAGAGGCCTTCTCAGCAAGTTACCCACCCAGGCCTAAACTCAACACCGACAGCCTGCAAGCTGAACAGTTATGGCACTAGAAAAGGGTCTCACTACTTGCTGTCTCTTCAGTGTTCAGTAACAAGCACAAGTCAAACTTCTGGCACTAACGCTGCTCAACTTTTGCCCACATGATGAGCAGACATACAGGACTCAGCACCAAAGTCCAAAGATCTTAAGGACAAACACTAAGCCTTAACCAGACAGTTGATTTTCAAAGACAAGACATTTAGCCAACAAAATGAGGACAAAAACACCTCTGAAAGTCAGCCCTTCTCCACAACTACCTCAATTTCACCATCTGCAGAAAGGAGATGAGCCCAAGGAACTCAAATTGCAGGGCAACAGCTGCCACAGGATACAGCATCATCTCCTACAAATCTTCAAAAGTGTTTGGGCTGAATTTTAAGATGCCAATAATTAAATCAGCAAACTAGCAAGGATACAGAAGTCACAAGCTTGCAGGAAGGTTCCACAACATTTAAAAGGGCAACTGCTAGTTACATTGCTTTTAACTCACCTCTCCAGACAAATTCTCATTCAGAAAGTGCTGCACTAGATCATTTACTACTCTTGCTTTGATTTCTTTATCAAACTGGTCTCCAATCTCAGCAAGCCGAGCAGCAATGAGCCGGACAACTTCTTCATTTACCTCAGGGCCAGACACTGCCAACACATACAGCAGGATTTAGTTCACAGGCTGTAGTCAGACTAGGTTCAGCACAGGTAAGCTGACCCATCTCCACTAACAATCTCCTTGCCACCCCACCCCCAATCATAGTGCATTCACGATGGCTATGGGCACTACAACTCCCTTGTCTGCACTCAACTTAGTTACCAGAGACAGTGTGAGAACAGGGATTTTTTTTTATCTGCAGTTTAGATGAAGTGCAGCCTCACCCTGCCCCAAAAACACTACAGGGCAAGTTAGAACATCTCCAACCATAACTTGTACAGAACAGCTATGGCCAACACCATGCCTAGAGAGGGAAAGTGAGAGCGTGCACAGTTTTTTGAAGTGACTGTCAGGACCTGGCTCTCAAGCCCCATCTAAAATACAGCACCTCAGAATCATAGAATAGTTTGGGTCAGAATGGACCTTTAATGGTCATATAGTCCAACCCCCCTGCAGTCAGCAGGGACACCTTCAACTAGATCTGGTTGCTCAGAGCCCTGTCCAACATGACTTTGAATGTTTCCAGGGATGGGGCATCTACCACCTCCCTGGGCAACCTGTGCCAGTGTTTCACCACCCTCACTGTAAAAAAATTTCTTCCTTATATCTAGTCTGAATTTAACCTCCTTTAGTGTAAAAACTTGTCCTACCCCTTGCCCTACCTCCCTTTGGCAAAGCTTCCCATTGTCACTTGGGACATGAGTCCTATGCATATTTGTATGAGAGAGGACTATTTACTATAGCAGTTCCTCCTCACCCTACTTAGGCTGAGGTCAATGTGCCAGGTGACACATCCTGGGCAAGGTGCAACAGCCATCCTGCAGATAGCTCATGAAGCAAGAACAGTACCAGAAATTATTTGAGGAACAGTTTCCACCGCACTGGTAGAGCAGAAAGGGATTCACTCAGAACAAGAGCTGTTCCAAAATCCTAACCCAAGTACTGAGGAGCAGTGTGAGGTCTAACTTAACTGCTTAACATCTCACTCCTTGAGGACAGCTATCATTAGTACCAGCTTTGCAGCCCTTGCCTGATGCACTGCAGACAATACCCCAGGGTGACAGGTGCTCTAACAATCCATGGGGAGATAGAGTGCTAAGCACTAGCTGTCTTATCCCACGTGTTAAAATCCCAACCAACGCCATTGCCAACAGCCACACTGTGAAGATCCTCAATGGGGAAAACGTTGCTCTTCTAAAACAGACCAGCAACAAAAGTAGGAAAATGGGGAAGGAAAACACCACTCTCAGAAACATACAGGAAGGAGAAAAGAGCACTCACCTAGCTCACCATTCTGCAAGTGGCCACTCCGATTGCCATCGGTCTGAAGTTCCATCTCATCATCATAGCAGTAGCTGCCTTTCGAGAAAGATACAATCCCCTGGCTTTGCAGGGACTGCAGCTGCTCTCTGAACTTACAGTCAGAGGATACATCCAGGAAGGTGTACAGCAGCGCACGCTCCACCTGGACAGATCCATTGATCTTAAAATAAGAAAATACTGTTTAAGCCCACACTAGGAAAAGTACCTCTCCGAAGGTCTACACACATGTTGTCTTCCAACCCTGAACACATTTTTCTGGCCTCCTTTGGGCATCCTGAATAGTGTTAGCCAGGGAGTCCACAAGACTTCAGCAAATGCATGCTAACTCGTGAATGCGTACCCACACAGAACCATCTGATGGTGAGTGACAGACAGCTCTGTTCTTACAAACCAGTGGTGGAAGTCAGCTCACCTTCTCCTCACACTTCCAGCTGTGGCAATGTGAGAAACCTTGATCAGAGCTCCTCTTTAGAAACAGTTGTGTACTCAGCACAAATTTACCCCTGTATTTGTGAATTGGGTATTCTACTTCCTGTGCATAGCGAAGCCAGCAGCTCCCCATTAAAACATAATCAGAGCATAGCAGTACTAAGGTGAGGAACAGAGATAACAGACAGCATAAGCCTGAAAAAACCTCCAGGGTTCACGTTTTTTCTCCCTCTTCAAAGGAATCCAGCTCCATAACAAACCTGTTCAGCAACCTGTAGGGAGCCAAGCAGCTGCTCACAAGACTAGTGACAGCAAGATGGCAGATCATTGGTGTGCGGTATCGTCTACACTGGCATGCTCAACCCAGTAAACATGCACATGCTGCCTCCATGGCCACGCACCCTGCTGCCTTCAAGCAAGGTGGCACAGAGTGGCCCAATTAGTTAGGCTGAGGAGGTCCATGAGGCAGTCAGGTTGATGTGAGCAAGAAGTCCCACTGGAACACAGGGCCTCAACCAACTAAGGCCTCTGTAGAAGACCAGGAGACTGCCCAATAATTTTAGTTGAGCAGCTAAGAGCAGCATGTTGTGTAAGCACAGAAATTAAGTGAGAAAGAAAATCCTTACTCTGGTATGAGGACTGTCTGCCTACAAGGTAAGAAAACGCCTAGGCTTAATTGTAACTAAGGAGAAGAATCAAGGCTGAAGTAGAATGGTTTGTCTTGCCAACTACATAGGGTAATCAATATGCAAACCAGGATAAACCTGATAATTGAAAGGGAGTTTCAGGTACCTTTCAGTGAGTGGAACTTTGCCAGGCCACCTATGTCTACATAACCATATCAGTAATATCACACAGGACCCATATTGCCCAGGCAACAGTAGCAGAACTGGGACAAATGTATAAAAAGTAATTAGGGAAAGGTCATTCACCTGAGAGGAGACTGTGCAGAGAAAGGGAGGAACAAAGGCAGTAAAAAGGAGAGTCCAGAAATGGATGGAAAAGAAGGTATGTGATCAGTCAAAGATCAACAGAAGGGCAAACCTTCCATGATCTGAGGATAGATGTTTACAGACAGTAGCAAAGCTCACCTCACAACCCACGCTCACTGGGACACCAGGGGCAATCCCCTTGAACAACCCACCAGACTAGTCCTCAGGTTTACGTTCAAAACGCTTGTGGGAACGCAAAGCAAAGAGGGTTAGAACTGTATCCTAACACTAGGTGGGGTGGGAAGGATGACAGACATTTCAATAGCAGTTCAAGGTTGTTCATAAGATTGAAGTATGATAAATAGTAGCTTCATAATTGTGTTTAATATTGCACAAAACAAAGCATAAATTGATCACAGTGGTGTGTCTATTCATTTGACTTATTAGTTTTAGAAGTTTGTAGCTTAATCAACATTGTAGTCTCTTAAGGGCTGTATCTCCAACCTGCAGTTTAAAAGGTGAGTGTCACACTGCAAGGTAACAAGAAAGGAGGTTGCAAACTAAGTGGGTCCATCCACTTGTCTGTATTCAGAGCAGTGTCAGGACTGCTGCGTAACTCTGGGGAAGATGAGGACACGAGACAGCAGGTTTTGAGACCCAGGCCCTTTGAGGTATCTCGAAACAAGTGCAAAGAGAACCACTGGTCACTGTGAACCACTGACTGCAGTCACATTTGACTCTAACCTGTTCCATGATGGATTCAGAGACAGAGCAGCTTTTGTCACCCTCTGCTTCAGACCAGAAGTCCCTGCCCTGCAAAAGAGGAGAAAGAAAAGGATGAAAGGAAGGCACGCCCATAAACCCACATCTTGCAGCAGTGCTTGTGGATTTGGCCATCTCTTATAGAAAATGACCTTTCTAGTGACACATACTCGTATCTCTGGAGAAGGCTGCCCATCACGCACTGGCAGTCATAAAAAAGGGCTGAGAAAACCACAAGTGTACCAGCAAGAAGGGCCCTATTGACGTGAATGAGGGTCACAAAACTCCTTCCTGCCATAGACACACAGAAGACAGTGGAGTGACGTGATCTACAAATGGGGCTTTAAAGTTAAGAGGTGGCGCTGGGGAAGGACAACTCTTCAGTGCCAGAGGCTGGAACAGAAAGCAGCATTATTACAGAGGAGTTCCTGAGTACCTACTGAGAGCAGGTGAGCTGCTCAGGTCTGTGCACACAGCAGCGTATTCTGAAGTGAAACATCCAGCTGATACTGCAACACATCTGCAAGACTTCAAGTGCACCTCTCCCCACCCCTCCATGCAGAGACACATGTATAGTCAGGCTTATTTCAATACTTCCCCAACAAGTATCTAGGGATGGGGAAGCCTGGACCAAGTACCATCAAAGGCTTCTAGTTATGTGAGCACAACTCTGCTAAGCCACCAGGGAGGCCTACTAGGAAGAAGGGAGAAAACAGAATGCAGGTCAAGCTCCTCTGCCCCCATGGCACATCCTCAGGGTGCTGACAACCCTTGGCCTGTCTTGAGGCTGGGCAGTGCCCAAGGGAAAAAGCATGCAGGGAGGGCAGAGAGCACTGTGCAGAGTGTGGCCTCCCTCGCCCACTAAGGAAGAGGAGCTGGTAGGAGCTAAGTGCTCCCTCCTCATCCAGCCAGGTATAACTGATGGGTGGGTCAGCCCAGCAGCCCAGGCAGTCACATCTGGTACAGGAAGTCCCAGAGCAATAAAGGTGCAAGAGCAGCACATCAAGTGCCAACTACACAAGACTACCTATCAAATGCCAAGGCAGGGAGGATAGGAATCTTGTTTGTGAACCTTGCATTTGCTGCCTTAGATGCAACAGTCCCACAACTGCACACAGAAGTCTCCAGTGCAAGCTAGCTTCAACTTTTGATGAGAAGAGGCTGAATGAAAGTGGGTACTACCTTCCCACCAGGCCTTCTTCATGCTCAGGGCAACAGCCTGGCTGCTGCACCTGTGGTTACCTTCTGACCAAAACTGGGGCAAAAGCACCAGGTATCCCAAACAGATGGCCTGCTGCCCATCAAGGACCTGGGCTAGTGATGAATGATTCTATTTCGTAGTAACAACCCCTCACATTTGTGTTTTAAATAACTAAGTGTACTGGTGGAAAAAAGGGAGGAAGTGAAAGCAGAAATGAATTCAAACTCTGAAGGAAACCACAGTAATAACTTCAAGAGACCACAAATTTCCCAACTTTTCAAAGGCTCTTGGAAGTCCCCGAGACCAAAACACAATCTCAAATATACCCAAAACACACAATAGCCCACAGGCAGCCTCTTAATCATGAGCATTTTTTCTTCATTTAGTTGTTACATATAGACTAATAGCTTCCTGAAACACAGGCTTAGCTTTTGCTGCTTTGCACTCATGTCTGTTCCATTCAAATCCCTACTGCTGCTACTCACCTCTACCCCAAAGAGTGTGCTGGCTGCAGGGAGTGCAGTCCTCTCTGTCCTCTTCTCTGGGACCTGACAGGGCTCTAGAAGAAGTCAAGGTGACCCTTCTCCTGAGCTTGACTTTGCTGGAGGAGAGACAGGTGTTAATTCAGGTTGGAGAACTTGAGACAGAATCCCTGAGATTAAGAGGAAAGTGAGGATTTTAGCATTAAGTCTGTGGCAGGACCTTGGCTTCGTACAAAACTCATCAGGCGTTGTTCACATGAGCAACATTTCTTCTGGAGACTAGGCAAAGCCTCAACTTGCAGATACTGTTTTTACACACAGACACACACACACGTGTAGTATTTATTTTCAATTCAAAGTAATTCAGCCTAAAGCCAGGGTGTTCGTGTTACAACTTGTAAACAGTGGATATCCTCTGCTACTAACTCCTGTTGAGTTAAGCGCTACTTCCTGAACCATCATGGCTTAGACCACAGGAAGTCTGAAGCAGTATTGAGCCTCTGCTGCCTGCATCCCACTTACCTTGAAACTCACATTCATCACAGCAACCTTCTTGTGCTCTACCAGGATTGCCATCCCCACCCAGCTCTAGCCTATGCCAAAAAGCTTCACATGGGACCACAGCAGTACTCTACAGCTTGTCAGATTAACCCATGCTGGCTAATTTGGGCTGGTAATAGCCAGCTGACTTTGTAATGCGAGTACAGGCTGAACAAGTCTCCCCATCTTTCAAGGTGCAAGAAGTTGCAACATCGTCCATTCACCCTCCTCTGGAGGGGCAGATGTTCTCCCCCAGTTCTGGCAGAAGTGTGATGCAACACAAGCCACTACAGCTGCAAGTCGCTCACAAGCAGCCAGATATGGTGGTGAAACGAGCTGAGAAGCACCAAAGAGACTTTTCACTCGCAAAAAAACTTTACAGCAAAACCACTTCCACCCAAACCTAGCCAAACTATGCTAGGATGACCTGCTTGTTCTCATTGATGAGAATTTCAGTAAATTGCCAGAGGGCAAATTGAGCACAGTCAGGTAGCGATAAACAGACTGGATAAAACAGCAGCCTGCAGAGGGACCAACGTAATATTTCTTACAGCAAGAGGATGGAATAGAAATCAAAGTCAAGACGCTTCCTTGGGAGGTTTGCCACCTACCACATCTTTCCAAGGAAAGCTCAGAATGTGGCTTTAAAACCCAGATTCCCTACGTTTTTTGTCACACTATTTCACACTGCCAGGGAACTAATTTGGTTGAGTCCAAACACTCCTGAAAGAGGCAAGCAAAAAGAAATGCACTATTGTCTTTTCCCACTCCCTGCTTTAAAAGAAGAGGCACAGACTACTCCAGTCCAGGAGGGAAGAGGCACCCTGCTCCATTCCCAAAGCAGAAAACACACACCAAACAAAAAGATCCAGATCTAGTCTGGGCACGCCCATACAGCCAGCCCCAGAAAGGCAGGGCATAGCAGCTTGGCACAAGGCTGCACAAGTGCATCACCCACACAGCTTACTACGCTGACTAGAAGTTGTACGAGGTGCTTGAACCTGTCTGCCTGTGCATGTTCCTCACATCAGTTCCTGGAAACGTGCAGGAAAGGTGCCTGGCTATAGCTCTACAGACCCAAATACTGTGTTTTGAAAGTGCTTATGCTGTTCAAAAAGAAGCAGAAGTTTATACGCTGGTTATTGTGGAAAGGTCCTCTCTGGGTGCCCTGCACAGGCAAAACACCTGGACAAGAACCTCGATGCAGACAGAAAGGGGCCGAGCAACCCCTGCCCTGCCAGGGTGCCTGCTGCACCCAGAGGCATTAGTGGGTGCGCAGGGGGAAGAGATCTACAATACCTGAGGGTTCTTCCCTCCCCCTCAGGGGATCATCTCAGCTCAGTGTAAAGGCAGACACTCCTCAGGGCAAGTCCACAGAAACAGAGATACGAAAAAATAAAAATCACGCATCACAGTTGCAAATTGCAAGTCTGTCCACTCCTTCACATGGGCGGAGGTAAGGACTACCAGAAATACAAAAAAGAAAAAACCACCACCCCCCGAAGTACTTACATGGTAAAAAATTAAGACAAGGAGGCTTGAAGATTATAATTTCATGAACTTTTCCCTGAATCAGAGAACTACCAGCCAAGCAGTGAAAAGCCCCTGAGGGGTTCCAGCCCTCTGCTAATAAAGTTCTCCATGGGTGGTCACAAATGCACCTGAGAACAGGAAAAAGGATTCTTCTCACACCACAAAATGGCTCCCTACTATTAGAATACAGGACCAATTACATATACGTATTATATAGATTAATATTATAATTATATAATTATAATGTATAATTGATAAAATAATATATATTATATTTATATGTAAGTTATCTAGTAATTCCAGAAACCTCAAGTTTTAGATAATTTTCTTTGAATCGATGCAAGGGGTTTGGATAGTCAAAGTTCCTCCTGAGAAGTCAAATTCATTAATGGAATCTCAAAAAAAGTAGACCCCTAAAGAGCAAACCTCAAACAGTCAAATGTAATCACGATGATGCCACCTGGAGTTTTAAACCATTAAGACTTTGGAATCCTGGTAGTTTTGGATTCAGATTAAGCCACTTTCTGGTTAACAGAAAAAGTTACCTTATATTGGGTGAAAGGAATCTTTAGTTGGAGAATGTGAAGAGATAGAGATTACAAACACTATTTGCATTCAGATTCAGAGTGAAACCAGACAACTTGCTAAGGCTGCTTTAGGGCTGCTGAAAGTCTTAGAATGAATTTTATGGAGTAAGATTTTTTTAAAAACTGAAATACTAATTAGTTTTAATACATTATTCCTTTTCACACTTTCAATTCACTCATTAGACAACGGAACCTCATATATTAACAACTGCCTCTGAGAAACCACTAGATGCCTTGAAGTGTTCAACAAGTAAGACTACAGCCTGGTTTTGGGATCAGTTCTTTTCATCTTCAAAAAAAAACGGAGAGGGTATTTTAAACCCAAGTTTAGGACCCTTAAACCAGCTCTGAAGAGTCAGTGTGGGGCACGTTCATTCCAACTCAACATTGTGTTGGGATGCAGGACTATCGAGAGGCATATGTCAACTGAACATAACTACAGTCAGAGGGGCACATCCACCAGTGGCTTGTCAGTGCGGAATGACAGACCTCATTCCACCCCAACTCATGACAGTTTTCACAAAAGAATTCTGTGGAGGCTTCCCCCAAGGCAATCAGGACTCTTTAGATGGGGCTGAGTACATCCTGTGGGATGGTACATGCTGAGTACATCCTGTGGGATGGTACATGCTGAGTACATCCTGTGGGATGGTACATGCTGCTCTGGTGCCCCATCTTCTGTTTCTCCCTCTCATCCTCAAGTTGTATCAGCCTTTAAATCTTACAAGGAACTCACCAGAGCAGCTGTTCCCAGCTGCAGCCCACCAACACTATAGCCAAGAGCAGGCAGGGCCAGAATCCCCTCTCTGATTCCAGACTTTAAGGAGAGATGGCACTGCAAGTTCAGAGGGCAGAAAAGAGGGAGAGGCAGGACTGCAAGACAATTTGCACTCTACAGCTTTCTTCTACAACTGCCTCTCCTGCCACATCACTGAATTACCTCTTGTGGTTCTGGGAGGGCTAAGCCAAGGGAAAAGCCTCATCTGCTGTATAGCACTCTACTCCCACAGCCCTTGCTAGTGCTGCCATGCCAACTTGGGAAAAGAGGGAGCACTGGCCATAGCTGTGCCAGAGAGAAACCAAACTAGGACCTCGTTGCCATACCATTGCCACATACTACTTACTTCAAGAGCAAACACTACAAGCACACATTTTATCTTCCCAGGGGAGCTACAGATGGAAACAGTATAGCTGCAAAGCTTGCAAGGTTTCACCTGCTCCAAAACCAGTGTGGGGTTCTGCTGTACCTCCAGGCAGTGCAAGCATGTCAGCAGCAGCACCGCGCACAGCAGCAAGAGTCAGCCGATGGCATATGGTTACCTGTTAGGGGGAAGTATCAATAGCTCCCAAGGCTGCCGTACACAGGACTAGATCCCAGAATCCCTACAGAATCACTGCTAAGACACCCCATAAATCAGCTTTCATCCCTTCTTCACACTTTTGTTACATCCTCAAGACATCTTAGAAAAGAATTTACCCCACAAATAATGCCTCTGCTTATCATCACTTTCCCTCAGATCCTTCACCACTCCTTACAGCTCCACCTGTGAGTTACTATTCTCAGCTATATCAGACACTGGTTATGAAAACATACTCTTTCCAGCAACAAAACCACACTCCTGTAGAACTGACTCCTTTAACAACTTGTCTGGATTCCAAGACACATCCCATACAAGCACCTGGACAGACACACCATCAGTCAATGGACATGTTCTGTGAGTTGTCAAGATACTTATCTTTAAGTCATTCCTAACTCAAATCTGAGACAAAGTCTTCAAAGCAGAAACTGCAATAAAGCATCAGTCATTGACAAGGAAAAAACTTCCACCCTGTGCACTGCTTTCTGTCTGGCAGCTGAAAGCTAAGAACTTTATTTTTGGCAATCAGGACAACACCATTATTGGAAGGAATTAAATGGTGCCTATTTGTCCCTTCCTGGACCTGGTGGCTCTTACCCATCCTGTACATTTAAACATGGAGTTGCAGAGCTCTTTACAGAACAATGCATTATTTTTCAGGTAGGGAAACTGAGGCACTTGATGTGACCTGACAATTTAAATCCACATATCAAGTCACAACCACTCAATTTCACTGTCTTCCTGAAAACTCGCCAAACTAGGCACAACTGCTTTACATAACCAGACACTACTGGAAAGCAAGGAATAGAAACGGTGCTGCAAACTGAGGAAGTTCCTTATTTGAGGATATTCCAAGCTGTGCCAGATTGCTGCCTGTAGAACTTCAAATCATGACAGTGTAAGCAAATCCCGTATCATCCAGCCCAAAGTCCCCAAAGGAATGCCCACCACCCTGCCACACTCAGTTTCTAGCCCATAAACCAAACAGAAACTAAACAGCCCAGCTAGCAGCAAATACTACAGCTTTTCCTCATATTTCTCTGGCTATGGAAGAAGCCTGACTACTCCCCCATGGCAGCTGCATAGGCACTTCAGACTTCACAAGGTGCAACAGCAATAGGGAAGATAGCTTGTTGATCTGCAAAACAGTACTGAGATGAATAAATAGGAAGTTATCATAACCACCGAAAACCTGTCCCCCGTTACTATTCAGCCTGCAAAGGCTAGGCCACCCTGTAACAGTGCTTAGAACGCCCCAAGATTTTGCCTCATCTGAGACCCATTGTCCTCCTAAAGCAGAATTTGATTCAGGGCTTTGGTTAGAAAAGCAGGGTGGTGGGGGAACAGAGACATTGCAATATATTAGCCAGGTGAACAATGGGCTGAACAAGCCCCTTTGCATCTATGGATCCACACATGTGCTACTGTGAAACAAAAGTGAGGGTTTGGTACCACCTGGTTAATACCAAAGCTATTGGCTTGGAGTTTCTCCGGACTTTCCCTACCATAGGGAACGCAGCTTCCAACTACAGGCATTTTCTGTGCATTTGCCACCGAGGGAGGCTACAACATCAATAGCTTCATTTCAGAAGTGGCAAAACTGACAAGCCATGGGCAGAATACTTTGAGATGCCAGCAGGTCTGCAGCCCAGGGCCGGACAGACCCCATCCCCCAGTCACTTGTGATTTATTTACTAGGCTTTTAAGGAAAGATAGCCTGATAGTCAGGAACCACTAGACTGCTTAATTGTACCCCTACCTGCTACTCTGAAGCATGACTGCTGACTGCTTGAGGCTGTCAGCTTTTATTTCTCTTCCTTTCAGCTTCCGATTGCATCCCCCTTTAAGATGTGAATAATGTCACTACCAATCACTCCAGCAACGCTAGAAAAAACCACACAACTATGTTTGCTCATAACACCTTTGATGCAAAAATACATTGAAACATGCTGAATACCTCCTGCTCCTAGCAGTTTCAGTGTATTTTTATCTTCCAGTATTCAGTGGCACTGAAACTCTAAATGGAACACAACGACCCAACACCAAACCATGCTTGTTCGACTACCTCCTTGGCTGGGGCATCTTTACCTTTGCTTCTTTATGCTGCTGAGTGAACATCTCAACCTGGACACTAAATACTCTCAGCTGTACGTTTTGACTTGGAAATACATTGCACAGTTTATCTGATGGAGCTTTATTTTCCCCCTTGAAAGAAAAGCTTTATTAGAGTCAATTCTAGAAACGAGGTTTTGATTTGCCTTTTTATTAGAGATTTATTTATTTATTTGGGCTCCCCAAGGTCTGCCCCTGTTTCCCATTACTTTTTGGGACAACATGAATTGTAGTAATCTTCTAGTTATCAGGGCAGTACCTTTTGGTTTCTTCGGAGGAGAAACATCCAACTTCCTCATTGACCTTTATTTTCATATGACTCAAAACACTCTGTTGCCCAAGCCCTACGCAGCAAGTGAGAGAAATGTGAGACTTGCTTCCAGAATGTCCTGGTCTGAGCTAGGACAGAACCAATTTTCTTTTTAGTAATTTTACTTTTCTTCTTTTAAGAAGATGTCCCTGCTGGGGCATCAACACAGGACACACTTGCACTCTGGCATGCTTTTACAGCTCAGCAGTGACAAAGTGCTCAGTCCCTCAAGCAGAGAGCACAGCCCCTCTTAACCACTTGGCAATAGTGCCTCTGACAGATGCAGGTGCCACTTGGACAGGCTCTGACAAGAGCTGCCAACCAAAAAACCTCAGAAAGTGGGAGAGGATACAATAACTTGTTATGCCACCTAGAGGACAAGAATATGTTCCTTATTTTAAACACATGTACTACTGTTATGTGCCAGAATGAGCACAGACATTCCATCCATCAAAATCAGGAATGCCACTTCATATTGCAACTTAGACGCATTTCACAGCTGATACCAACAGTGAAGAGGAATGTAAATCTGTGTTTTCTTTGCCTGACTGGCAAGTTAGGTAAGAAGAAAAGAAAACTGATCAAGAGCAATTTAAAAAATTCATAAGGATTGCTATACGGACACAGGGGGCCACTAACAGTGGCACTCTCTGCCTTTGGTTACCTTCAGGCCATATAACTAGACAAGAACTTCTCTTCCAGACTCCTAAGTACCAGGAAGAGCAGCACTGCTTTCTGAAAAAACAGAGTCTATAGAGATGCTCACAATGAGGAAGTTTAAACACTGAATCAGAGCATGTCATTTGAGAATCCAATGAACAATACATTGTAAGATAACCTGATCAAAGCTCCCTGCTTAGTTAAAACAAGTATGCTGATGCAACAGCCAGGATGGCATTCACGATGCTACTAAGCCACAGCTCAGAGCACAGGACAGCTTACTTTCAAGAGGATTTTTACAGACCAGGTGGTACTCCCCAGAACAATTTCAGTGGACTCTGTTCACCTTATCAGACTCAGAACATTCACTACACAGAAAAGACTTAAAGCCGTTGTGGAAGAAGGGGTACAAAGACAAACCTTCAGAACAGCACGCTTATCTGCTCTGAAAGCATACACCCTGTCTCAATATTTGACAGCTTCTCCAAAACATGAAAATGAATTTTAAATGGCCTTCAAGTGTATCATTGCTATAAACACCTCTTACATTCCTTACTTTTATGAAGCAACCATATACCAATACAGACAGCCAAAGAGACTATCCACAGAAGGAAAGCCTGATGCTGGTCCTTTGATTACACTGAACACACTGGTCCTTAGGAGAATTCTCTCCCACTGTGTTGTATTTCAACCCCTCAAACCCACAACGATAACTAAACCGATGAAGCCAGTGAAAAATCAAAATCACCTTGAAAGAATCTCTTAAGACAGTAGCCCAGACATCAGCACCTCATAAACACCATGAGAATGAAAGAAAGCATCGTATCTTTTAAACGCCTTTAACACAATGATACACAGCTAAGAAAATACTCTCTTTCAAAGAAACATGCCATTTGGAAACTATTACAGCAGAATTGCAAAACAGTCGCCTCCAGCAGCACGCATTTCCTACTGCTGAGGCAAGCCTACACAGTTACACAAGATGCCCCAGCATCCTGCATCAGTCTTGCACTGGACACTGCTCCAGGCTCTCTAGCTGTAGGTCTAAAAGCACGGTGAAAAAGTGTCGATTTTGCTAAGAGAGAACACATGACCATGCGTGAAATAATGCAAGCTATTTCACTTTCAGTTTTAGCTTAGGAGGAAATGCAGATTAATGTTAATCCCAGGAAGTGAATATAAAACCAAAACACAGCAACTAGCTGATCTAAGTGGATTTGTTTTGTATGGCTGTTAATCTAAGGGTGCAACAACAATTACACCGAACTACCAGGAGTTACACTGACCAAGGAACACATTTTATCCTTTAAAGGATATGAAAGAAATAGCCCAATATGTTAGAGACCTGGACACTGCCCATTCACCATCAACTGCAACACAAGCATACTAGGAACTGACCAAAGGTCACTGTGTTTTATCAGAAAACACAGCAGGTTTGTGGACATTTAAACAAAAAATTCAACATCTGTCTGTGCAATAACCACACACAGAGTCCAACTCCCCTGCTCATACCTTCAGTGAAGCCGAATAAAAGCTCTGAGATTTTAAAGGAAAGCGGTGAGCAAAATACTGGGGTAGGAGGAGTTTAAAGCCACAATGGCACTGTCCTCTCTTGAGAAAAAGAGCAGCATCCTGAGGAGGTGTTGAGGTATACAGCCCTTTCCTCATGATCACCAGCAAGGACAGCCCAACCAAAGCCCACCATGGCCAGGAAGCACCCTGTCACCTCCAAGCAGTGCCATATTGGTGCAAAAAGACAGGAAAGCCAGGAGACTGGCTCAAGAACAGAAGTTACTAAGCACCGAAGGCAGGGCTAGCAATGCTCTAAGCCGTGGGTCTGCCAATAGGGGTAAGACTGAACATTCTTAGAGCAGCTGTTGCAAAGAAGGGTGTAAGACATCAACACACCACTATAACTCTACACTTGAGCAACTGCTTCAGAAATCATGCAGGAAGCAATACATGCCATCTCATCCAGGTATAAGGAGGTGTCTAATACACACCACTGGCAGCTACTGTTCACTTCCCAGTACAGCTGAGATACCAGCAGGATGTCAGGACATGGTTCAGTGCAGACATCTGGTACAAATCAAGGCAATCGCAGAAGCTTAACAGATTGCTTTCAAACCCAAAGAATGAGATCAGACCCTCTGCGTGACGCATAACATTTCTTTTTACATTTTACCCCTCCTTTCCCTATCCTCCTTCTCTGGTCTGGGTCACAAAAAAAAAAATCAGACATGTAAAATTTCATGAGGAGGGACCAACTGTACACATTCTGTAATCATTACTAATGAGTTTCAACAGAGGCTGAACCCAGCCCCCTACAGCCCCAAGATAAGCCATCCAAAACTAACAGGGGATCAGACTTAAGGATTTTTGCACCTTTGGCCAAGACCAGCCGTGAATTCAACTCCCTAATTAGAAATACTTGCATGTACTTGGCTTTGCACAGCACACAGGTACAAAGATAGTTCCAGCCCAAAACCTGACAGAAAGCCACAGTGTGCCAAGAGAAAAAACAGAAGGTGGCACTTCGCAAAGAAANGCAGGATGTCAGGATATGGTTCAGTGCAGACATCTGGTACAAATCAAGGCAATCGCAGAAGCTTAACAGATTGCTTTCAAACCCAAAGAATGAGATCAGACCCTCTGCGTGACGCATAACATTTCTTTTTACATTTTACCCCTCCTTTCCCTATCCTCCTTCTCTGGTCTGGGTCACAAAAAAAAAAATCAGACATGTAAAATTTCATGAGGAGGGACCAACTGTACACATTCTGTAATCATTACTAATGAGTTTCAACAGAGGCTGAACCCAGCCCCCTACAGCCCCAAGATAAGCCATCCAAAACTAACAGGGGATCAGACTTAAGGATTTTTGCACCTTTGGCCAAGACCAGCCATGAATTCAACTCCCTAATCAGAAATACTTGCATGTACTTGGCTTTGCACAGCACACAGGTACAAAGATAGTTCCAGCCCAAAACCTGACAGAAAGCCACAGTGTGCCAAGAGAAAAAACAGAAGGTGGCACTTCGCAAAGAAATATGGTATTTGCTGGTAAATTCTACTCTTTCACTAGCTGGGGGACTGCTAACTGGTAGAAATGAAACTTGCTCATCTGCACTCAATCTCCTTCAGCAGAGAACTGTACACCAGGCTGATTCCCCTACCCTCTACTGCTCATTAGTTGATACCCAGCAGCCACAGAAGCTGCTTTATCAAGGAGCCAACACCTCGTAGCTGTCCTCCAGAGTTGCCCCAGCAGTCTTTGCACCAAGCATATAAACCTGTTAATAGCTATTAGGTCCCTACTCCCCCATTCGATGGGACATAAGGGAAGTGATAACTTCTAAACACCAGGCCACTCCAGGAAGGTCCCCAAAGGTGGCAGTTGCTACGTTTATGTGCCTGCCTGCTTCCAGATTAAACACTTCCATTCTATTACAGGGGAAAAAAAAAAAAAGAAGAGAGTCTGTTTGATATGCCAGCTCCTCAGACTTCTGCCAAGTGCGGATGACTCCTGTCATCCTGTTACACAGGAAAAACAGAAACAACATAGCAAAACTGACCCCAGGTGTGAGTGCTCAGTGAATATAGACACACACACCAGCCTTCTCTAATTATGTATCACAGCTCTCACTGTTTCAGGAGCTAACAGAAATCAAAAGCTACACCGAGCACCTTTACGAGGCCCTCACATTATGCAAAGGTATAGACAGCGCCCTGGTGCTGGGTACAGGTACACCTAGTTCCCAAGAGCAGTGACTCCAGATTTGCACAGGCAGCATTGGAGGAGTGTAGCATGCAGTTCTACTGACAGTGCAGAGTGCGAAACCCAGATGGACTCACCGCCTCAGCTGTACTGAGCCAGCTGGCCTAATCTGGCTGTAAGGCATCAGGAGGGCAGGAACCCAACAAAGCCACCTAACCAAAGATCAGTCTTACTTTTTCTTCCTAAATTCAGCAGATGTCACCAGATGCAAACAAGAAGGAGCAGCCAAATAAGGGGAGGTTTTCACACCAACCTTTCTTAGTATAGGGCAGCCTAAGCAGAAGACTTACAATCAGATGTCACACTCTCAACGTACACAGTGGAAGGCTTTTTTTTGCCTCAGCTGGTACCTAAACCTCACCAATCAGTTACTTGTAATGACAGACAAGAGACGACAAGAAAACAGGAAGGGACAGGTTGCAGAAATTCAAGCGAATACCAAAGTGCTACAATGCTTCTTTTTATACAATGGATTCCCCCAGGTTTTTTTATAACACCATCAGCACAGAGGAGACCACAAGGAGTAGGTGTTGCAAAGCTTCCCTAAAGATGACTCTGAATAGCGTTAAACTTTTGTAAAGAAGTTGCCAAGGAGAGAAAAAATGCACAGAAAAATTCCCCTTTTTAATTAACAGCTTTTAAGATGTTCTCCTTCCAGAGGCAGATGAAAACAGAGTTTCAGTCTGATTAGTGACAAAAAGTTACAAAACACCAATCAGTCTTCCCCACAAGTGGGCTTTTGCAAAAAGTCCTTTACCAAAAAAACCCAACCCAAACCAAAACCCTTAAAAAATAATTTCCTGTCAGGGAACCACCTTGCTCCTTCCTCCACCAAACGTTTTAACCATTTTGAAAAGATACCAGAACAAGTACCCCACAATAAAATTTTGGCCCAGATATCCCAAGAAACATCAAGAGTTGCCAACCTCTGAAATAAGCATGGACTTTCTGGACTAAGACTTCAGTGATTTAAGTAACTATGAAACCCTGTACCTTAATTTTTTAGTTTAAGCTATAAAATGTTGTGCTTTACAAAAAACCACAAGAACCCCAGCAAACCCACAGTTTCAAAGCCACAGTTGCTCCAAGGTACGGAGACCATCACCTGACCACACGCACTGGAGAAATCACCCTTCTAAGGAACAGGACCTGCTCACTCAGTTCCTTTCCACTTTGCACACCACCCAGCTTCCAGCTCCAGCCTTCAGACAGTCACCCTGACCTGAACACTGTCCTTGGGGTCGTAAGAACCGTGTGTGCTGCTCACAGGAAACAAAGAGGCAGCCAAGGCACTCACCACCTTAACAGGTGGCCACAGACACATAGGGCTCTGTGGGCAGTAAGCAGACTGGAGAAAAGCACACACACCGGATTGGCTCGTATGTGTTAATCAGCAAGTTTTCCTAAAAGTTACGGCACTATTATTAGAGAGCTTTTCTTGCTGGAGCTGCCACTCCCACGTCCCTGTGGCTGGAAAGCTGAGGCAAGCATGGGTCCCTCCGGAGCTGCTGCTAGCAGATTAACTCCTTACTCTCCCCTGCAAATCTCCCTCAGTCTGAAAACTCTCACCAGAGCCTGAGGGCAAGACGCTGGACTTCACCAAGCACGACAAGGCAGGAGAGAGCTTTTCACGGCTAGCGAGAGGCCACCTAAGCGGAAGGGAGGACGGTCTCCAATGAAAACAGAGAAAAAGGGGCAGAGCGAGACTCGATTACGGCTGGAGAGAGGGAAAGGCAGGCCGGAGTACACAGGAGAGCGGGGCGGCTGGGCGGGCGGGACAACAGCCACCAGAAGACGGCGAGGGAAGGAAACAGAGCAAGAGGAGAAAAAAAATAACCGAACCGCCGAAGAGCGGGATCGGGGTCAGCAGGCAGCAAGAAGGAAGCGGGGGAGCTGAAGGGAGGCAGAAGAGTTTCCAGCATCACGAAGATGCCCCCTTGGATTCCCTGGCCGGCCGCTTCAGCCAGCGGAGCGAAGTGCCGCGAAAAGCGACCGGCGAGGCAGGCCCTGAGGCTCGCCGAGGAGGCGGCACCGCCGGGCGCAGAGTTCCTCACCGCCCGGGAGCCAGCAGGCCGGGCACCCGCCCAGCCCCCGCTACGGCCGACGCCCCTTCACAAGGCGGGGGCCGCGCGGCACCAGCCTAGCGCCGCGGGGATCGGATCGGGGCGGGCCGGGACCGCCACCACGCTCGCCTCGCCAGCTTCCCACCCCGCGCTGCCCCGCGCCCGGGCGGGCTGGCAGCGGCGCTTGCAGCGCCAGGGCCCCTCCCTTCGCCCCGCGGAAGGGAAAGGAAGGGGCAGGTGCCGCCACGAACGGCGGCGGTGACCCCGTGGAGCCCACTGTCCTCGCC
>VZSC01010931.1:219861-250520 GCA_013398225.1 Steatornis caripensis
CCCTTCAGGTACTGGCAGGCTGCTGTAAGGTCTCCCCGGAGCCTTCTCTTCTCCAGGCTGAACAACCCCAACTCTCTCAGCCTGTCTTCACAGGAGAGCTGCTCCAGCCCCCTCATCATCAGCCCCCTCATCATCAGCCCCCCCTCCTCTGGCCTCGCTCAAACAGGTCGGGTTCTTCCTTCGCTCCTCCTCCGAGCCGAGGGCACGTTGACACTCCCTCCACAGTAACTGCCATTCTATTCCTTGCCTCAGCACTAAACCCAAAGATTTGGGGAGGGGTTGCAATTCCGTACCAAGGGGAACGACATGGGGTGAATGAGGCAGCTTTGAGGACAGGAAACACCACTTGTGGGAAGGGTTGAAGGCTCCTGAAGGCTGTTTTCATGATCAATGGAAACTGAAAGCAGCAGCTGCTACCATGCTGGGCTCCTGAGGTGGGATTTTTTTGTTAGAGGGACCTTTTCTGGTGTTTCTATGCACACGTGGCTAATCTGTGCAGGAGGTGTGACCTTGCTTATCTTGGAGGGCCCTTCATGCAGCGCCGGCATAGCTCTTCACCAAAGCAAGCACTACAGGAACGTTGCTCTAGGATGCTGGTGGTTCCATCTGTAGTTTATAAAATAGCAGAACCTCTGGGTCCCTAATTGAGATCGGGGGTGAACAAGTTTGCAGTGTAATTAAAAAGCCGTAATGAAGTGTTGCAAGGCTGGTATCATAAGTTACGGATGGGAGACAACCTCCTGTGTCCTGGAGTCCAGTGGTCACTTCCCATAAATTTATTTTTTTTGCATCAAGGGAGAAATCCTTGTGGACTGGCCTTTTGACACCAGAGAGATCCCTCCCAGAAAACCGCAGCTTTCTCCCACTACTATTTGAAAGCAAGAGACCAAAAGGACAGGAAGAATTCTAGGGTTTGAAACATCGCTAAAGAAGTGCAGACCTACTGAGCTGCACAAAGGAAGGAGCAAGCTGTGTTGCTCCAGCCACCTTCAGCACAGCCTGCCATCCCTGGCCTCCGTGCTTGAGGAAATCTTGAGGCTCATCACGGCCCCTGCTGCCGCAACAGGTCTGCTTTAATATAACCACTTTACAAACAGCAGGGTTTATCCTTTGTTCTGAAAATGGTTGAGTGGGTAGGAAAATTAAGACTCATTGTTTGGGATTTCCCTGGCTGGGATTTCCCCCAACATCCTGTGTGTCTTCTGCCTGTTGAAAAAAGGCACACAGTCTTATAATTTCTCTCACAGTTTACTTAATAGCAGCAGTGCTGCTGACTGGATGTCATTCCTCAGGGCTTCAAGGTCCTGATGTTTACTGGACCCAGCGTCCACCACTTACGCTGGACATCTGCCCTTTTCAGACAGGAGCTACCCAGACAAGATGCCCTTTCTTGACACACGAGCAGGTGAGGCTGAAGCTCTGCATCCTTCCGCTCTGTTCAGGGAGCACAGCTCCGGAGCTGCACATCACTTAGCTCACCTTCCTGAGCTGGCACGGTGCAGAAGAGACATGGCCATAGAGTAGTGGAGGCTTAAAACAGCACAGAAAGTCAGCACTGAGGCGTTGATGTTGTTCACTCCTCTTTTTAATAAATGCTGCTGTTAGCAGCACCAGATGTTCACACTTGTACTGCAGGCTAAGGAAGTGAGCTACAGCTACAGAAACGAAACCCTGGTTCCCACAATTCAATTCACATTACTTCAGACCTTCTTGGCTGTTTATTGTAATTTCACAGAGAATTTGAAGAAAACAATGTAAAATACAGGGAAAGGAGGACCATGTATTGGTCCACGTATCCTGTATCAAGATTGATTTGTTTATNCGAGCTACAGCTACAGAAACGAAATCCTGGTTCCCACAATTCAATTCACATTACTTCACACCTTCTTGGCTGTTTATTGTAATTTCACAGAGAATTTGAAGAAAACAATGTAAAATACAGGGAAAGGAGGACCATGTATTGGTCCACGTATCCTGTATCAAGATTGATTTGTTTATATCTCTGATAATTCAGATGGGCTCCAAGTGTTCCAGCTAACAACAAATTGAAGTCAGGCCCTTTAACACCTAGCTTTTTATCTCACCTCAAGATCACCTNTGAGCTACAGCTACAGAAACGAAACCCTGGTTCCCACAATTCAATTCACATTACTTCAGACCTTCTTGGCTGTTTATTGTAATTTCACAGAGAATTTGAAGAAAACAATGTAAAATACAGGGAAAGGAGGACCATGTATTGGTCCACGTATCCTGTATCAAGATTGATTTGTTTATATCTCTGATAATTCAGATGGGCTCCAAGTGTTCCAGCTAACAACAAATTGAAGTCAGGCCCTTTAACACCTAGCTTTTTATCTCACCTCAAGATCACCTTTCTTCAGCTCCCAGTTTCCTCTTTGATCATCAACCCTGGGAGTGAATGCAAGGGAAACAAACGGTAACTCCACCAACAAAAAGAAAAAATAATTAATGACTTTATTATTTTTTTTTTTAAGTTCAGTTGGCCATCTGAGGTGCTAAAATCTCAACACCAAGGAAGCAAGTGTGCATAAAACCAAATGATAAAACACAACCAAACAGAAGAAAACAGGCTGGAACAGAGTTGTTTTTTTTACAGGTAGGGTATAAGCTTTTCTGCCAACGCTCCATACATGCCAACCGTAAAAGCCTTGAACAATCTGAATATCAGAGTTCACTTTCATGCAAAACGGAAGATGCCAAGGCAGGTCCCTTTGCCCGGATTAGACTTCACACACGCACGCACAGATACAGAGCGTTTAAATTACTGCAATGCCATTGGAATGTGGCATCCTCCCCTTCACATCTGCTTTCAGTGACATCCTCGTCTGCCCGGCTACCCTGCCTATAGCAGTACTCTGAGCAATCCAAAAGCAGGAACTTCTGGAAAGCTTCTAATCTCNGCCAACCGTAGAAGCCTTGAACAATCTGAATATCAGAGTTCACTTTCATGCAAAAGGGAAGATGCCAAGGCAGGTCCCTTTGCCCGGATTAGACTTCACACACGCACGCACAGATACAGAGCGTTTAAATTACTGCAATGCCATTGGAATGTGGCATCCTCCCCTTCACATCTGCTTTCAGTGACATCCTCGTCTGCCCGGCTACCCTGCCTATAGCAGTACTCTGAGCAATCCAAAAGCAGGAACTTCTGGAAAGCTTCTAATCTCTGTTATTTTGCAANTTAGGCTTCACACACGCACGCACAGATACAGAGTGTTTAAATTACTGCAATGCCATTGGAATGTGGCATCCTCCCCTTCACATCTGCTTTCAGTGACATCCTCGTCTGCCCGGCTACCCTGCCTATAGCAGTACTCTGAGCAATCCAAAAGCAGGAACTTCTGGAAAGCTTCTAATCTCTGTTATTTTGCAATGGTCAAGAGCCAGCGATCTCTTTCGCTGTGAACTATATACAGGCTGGGTTTTAGTATGCTTTAGAGTTCTCTTTATTGCAGACGGTGACGACTGAAGTTCCCATAAAGCCACATGTTGTGGCTTTTCAGTTTGTACACAGGAGATTTTATAATGCAACACCTTTCTCATCCACTGGTGTCTCGTGTAAACACTTCATTGAAAACTCATTTTAAAAGAGCGTTAACCAAACAAGGTGTAGCTGTGAACATTTTTAGGAACAGCTGCTAAGAAAATGGAACTGCTGGCTGCTCTAGATCATGCAGTCTAGACCACTTACAATACTTCATAATGTTCAGGATTAGGATGTATAAAAATATTAAAAACCACCAGAGTGCACACAAATGTGGTGACTAGCTCTATGCAAGCACCGTGTTCTAAGAGAGGCCTAGGCATTGCACAAAACTCAGATTCTTGACCGTGGGGGTAACCCAGGGATCCACTTGTGTCTTTACATACAAACAAATATTTACATAAAATGCAGAGACGGAGAGAGAAGGACAGACTTTTAAAACTTGCGGTTTGCTCTAAAATATGTTCAGCAATGCAGTTTGTAACATGCCCTAGCAAGACCATGGGGTATTGGTTAACTGAAAGAAGGAATATGTCTGGAATTTGGAGCTGAAACGTCTTGTCACCTCCCCACACAGAAGTTTTTTTGAAGCTCGGGATTTTACAGCCATTTGTGAGTTTTAATGAAAACACGGTTAAAAGGAATAGAACAGATAAAAAAAAAAAGTACTGTGAAAAGAGCAGATTGGTTGTTTTGGCAGTCCTCACTCCCCCATCCCCATTTGCCTCCCGGGTGTTTCCAAGGAGGTGGTATCCCCCTTCCTTCCCTGTAGGGGACTGAAGCGCTTGCCCCATCCTCAGCGTGCCCATTTCAGAACGAACACAGGGTAGCTTCCAAGCTCATCTCTCCTCGTGCCTGCTGCTGAGAGGAAGTGGTCAGCCCCTGGTATGGACTGTGTCACACGGGGATGGATGACCTTGCGTGCCCGCTTCTCAGAAGCTGAGGGCCTTCTTGCTCCCCTCATACATGAAATGGACACACATCATGGAATGCACATGGCTGAGTCATATGCTGCTGCCCACCCAGGCAGCACAAAGAGCTAGAACATCCTACTTGGATTCTGATACAAATAAGGAATCTTGTGGTCACAAGAGCCTTTTTCAGCTTTAAAAATATAAAATTTGAATTAAAAATATTCAGATAGTAAAAAAACCCAGTATCTGATATGCAAGTCATATTCTTAAAGTGCAACTGAACAGCAAATACAAGTTGTGCCTTTTTCAACCACTTTGATATAAAAAGGCCTTTTAACATTCCCTTCCATGTATTTTTTATTAATTGGTGTGTGTGATGCTAGCTCTTCATTTTCATTCTCAGTGCTGGAGGCCTTCAGCATAACCTGAAGAGTTCAGTTTTGGAATATGTGGTGTTCCCCTGCAATAGGGCCTTACACCCTGAAGTGATACCTCTCTTCGGCATTGCAAAGATCTGGCCAGCGTCTCCCAGCACGAAAGGGAAAAGCAGTAATCTGGTGTTTCTTCTTCAGCCTTTCTTTCTGTTCTAGAGCTCACATTCAATGATCTTTTGCTAAAAGTTAGATGTAGTCCATATACGTGGTGCATTACAAAATGGACTGAGGCCAATTCTCTTTGCAAGACAGTTTACAATAAACTATGTATCTAGCTTCCCTCTTCCTCTCCAGCTTCCCTTAAATGCGGACTACGTAAACCACTGTGGCCAACTGGACTTGAGCAGCTGGCCCCTGCACTGGCACATGGGGGGAATTCTGTTTGTTGGACATCCTGTCGGTAAGCCAACGCTCCGTGATGCTGGTATAGCGGGTATCACTTGCTAACATGCACAATTACGAAGTAGCACTGCAGCTGCCTGTCTGCTTGGTTTCATGAGCATCTGGATTTAATTTGTAATGCTTTAGCAGAAAATACAAGGGGAGGTAAAGGGGGAACACTTGAGCTGGAAAAAACATGTTTCCACGGTTAACAACCAGCACTGCTTAGAGTCTCTGGGGACAGTCCTACCCATTCTTCCTCAACCTGAGGTATGCTCCTGAGCCAGAGGCGAATTCAGATCGTAGACCCTGGCTTACAGAAGACCTCTTTGAAGGAGGTAGCGAGCCAACAGCANTAACAACCAGCACTGCTTAGAGTGTCTGGGGACAGTCCTACCCATTCTTCCTCAACCTGAGGTATGCTCCTGAGCCAGAGGCGAATTCAGATCGTAGACCCTGGCTTACAGAAGACCTCTTTGAAGGAGGTAGCGAGCCAACAGCAAGAAACCATGCTAACTTCTGCCCTGGGACAAAAGATTAAAAAGGATGTTCAGCCCTGCTTAGGCACCTTGCACCAACAGCGTAAGTTCAAGCTGAAAGAGTCAGTCTGCTGTATGAATCTGCTTAGGAATGGGACACTTTCTCAAGGATTTGGGCAAGCAGGCTTAGTACTTCTTTAACAAGTAAAGAACATGGTCAGCATCCCAAGGGGGGGAAAAAATTCTTAACAGATCACGTTAAGGATGGGGCGCGTACCCAACGCACAGTGCTATTTCAGCTCTGCGGGACAAGTTAAGGACGTAGTGTGCTCGGGGAATCTGTCAAACAGTGAATGGTGCCAAATTGCTCAGTGCGTGTCCTGCTCATTGCTCAACGGATGATTACAATGAGTAACCCTCACGGCTGAAAAGCAGCAGCTCCACTAGCTGAGCCAAAAGGAGTTTCTTCCAACAGATGCAGCAGGAAATGTGCTATGTTTGTTTTCATGGAAGTCCCTCTAGCTGTATCTCAGGAGTGTGAGGGTCCCCTCTTTCAGTGAGACACACATATGGGGTATTTCCACCTCACAGTTTTGGCTTTCTTGTTATAAAAATGTAAAATTTAAATAAATTATAGGTTTATTAGTCCAACAGAGGGAATCTGGGATGCAGAAGGAAAGTATGCTGGGAACACAAATAGATTCTTACAACTCCATGAGTGTGCAGGATTTTGTCATAAAGGAAAACTTCTAGGGCAGGATGCATCCATGGGTCTGTAAAACCTGCCCTTGCTGTGACGCAGGGACCAATCCGCAGTAGCGTCTTTCTCTAACAGAGTTAAAACACTCCCTCCACAATCAAGTATGTGTAACAATCAAATTATTAATAAGAACACTAATAAATAGCCACAGGTAACAACATCCAGTAATTTAGAATTGGAAGTTGTAGGATGCAGCAGGCACACACACCCATCACTTGTCCATTTTTTTCCTAAAAGATACAAAAATGAATCTTCTTTCAAGTATTAAAAAAATAAGTTAATTGACATAAGAGGGTCAAAGTGACTGAGGGCCCAGGCAGGTCTTAAGCTTTGTTTTCAATGTGCAAAAACAAAATACAAAGGAAAAAAATAAAAACACTGAAAAGTCTTAATGGTGTTTCGGTCACTTAAGAGCTTCTCCTTTTTAGGGGCCTGACAGCCAGGGAATGCCGCCTGGTAACACCCCTGCCCCAGCACACACTTACCACTGTCTCACAGTCAGTATTTTCCAGTGTCAAAACAGTCACAATAAAAACAGAACAAAGAAGCCCACCAGCCTCTGAGCTGTGGCCGTGAAGACTAAGGCCAGCAGCAGCTGTCTCTCCAGTGTGTAGCAAAGCAGAAGAGCATCTTCCCTCTCTCTTCTTCTCCCCTTTTTTCCTCGCAACAAGATGATGATTTAGGAGGCTATATAGGGAAAGAGTCCTCTGATGCCCAAATCTCTCTAAAAACCAGGAGGCAGAGAGTTCTGTCACACATACTAGTAGTATCTTCTCTGTCTCTCATTTCTTCATATCCATGCATAATGATCAACTGTGGGTTTCTTTGGTGGGGAGGAAGACTAAAGCAAAGAAGGTGTTGACCTGGGCTTCTGGAGCTCTCTCGGACAGCTGACTCCACCATACAGGCTGCTACAGGCTGCTGTGGTTTTCCAGAGAGGGTTGCCACTTCCCTCCCTTTTATTAGAACTGGTGTAGTAAAAACAGGAAAGGAATGGACTGCCATAAATCCAGTTTAGTTAAGGGCACTTCTTCCCTTAACCTCCTTCCCCACACATGGATATTCCTCTCCCTCCTACCACACACATACAAATACGGTCCATTGTACAGGAGGACCTCAAGGAGACTCCACAGTCTCAACTCCCTACCTTCATCTTGGCTTGCAGACATGTAAAAAGTAAGCTTCTGGAACCGACACACTTATCAAAAGGCTTCAGAACGCTTCAAACCAAATCCCTGCATGCTTCGGAGGTTTCCCCTTCAACATCTTCCTATCCATGTAATTCTGGCGAACTCAGGGTAGGCCAACTGGACAGCATAGACCAGCAGAGGTAAATGTGTTAAGCTCAGGACCAGTTCAAACTAAAACCTTTGGAAAGCATGACTGCCTCCAGGTCCTTGTCTTCTTCTTTTTCTCGAAGCCGTTGCTCCTCAAGGAGAGCCACAAGAGAATCTCTCTGCTCCACTACTTCTAGCATCTCGTTCAGGATCCTCTTCTCCTCTGAGAGCTCCTCATCTGTCTTCAGGTGATCTACAGAGATATCAGAAACTATCAGCATACACAAGGCTACAAATACGCACATACAATCTATGAAATGTTCCCTTTTGTTCTCACCTTCTACTGCCATCCTCTCCCGGAGCTCCTGCTGTAATCGACTCTGCCTGTCTTCTAGTTCTAGTTCCCGAGCGCTGAAAGGGAAACATAAGGAATCCAAGTTCCGGGTATATTAAAACACTCTGTGTGTTGCTTCACATCCATCCTCAATTTCTGTTCCCCCTCTAGATATCTGCTATGCATTTTATCAATCTGTTCTGGAATAACTACCTAAGGTACATAACTATATTTTTTAAAGATTTAAATATACTTTCAGCATCTCAGGTTCTTTGCCTTCAGCTAGGAAGTGCAATACAGAAAGTTGAGCAGATTACGGCGGGACTAAATCTAAAACTGTATGAAGGAACAAACAAATCTGCAATACCTCTATGTATCTCCCGCCACCTCCTGCTCTAAAGACAAAGTTATGTATCAACTAAGGACATGTCAGGTCATCGCCTTCTCAGATTCCAATGCAGACAACACCTTGAGGCTTTTCTGACACAGGCACAAAGATGATCAGCTTCCACTGCCTGGGTCAGCTGACATACTCAGAAATGAATTTCAGTGAATTTGCAGCATGGGGACTGAGAAACCTCCCAATTTCATCAAAAGGAAAAAAGCCTTAGCATCTGAGCCCAAATTAGAGGCACTGGGGTCCCACTAGAGGCAGAAAAGAGGGCCACATGGCAAAGGTAACTGAATCAAAACACTTTTGGCTACACTTAAAAGCGGACTCTACCAAAACCAGGAGTCATCACATGTTACTTCTGCATAGCTTGAACACACTTGCATGAGCAAGATGTGCTTTATCCAAGAACAGCTTGGGAAGGGGTCAGAACTTTAAACATGCATCTCTACTTCTGCATGTGAACAAATCATCAGAACTTTCATTCCTTCTTGCTATTACTCCTTCTTCTACCACCATTCTGAAGTGTACTTGGATTCGTATCTTAGCCAAGGATCAGCATAGAGACTGCTGACCTCCTAGCATTATAGGGAAGACAGAACTGACAGATCTTCCAATACTATTTGTAACATAATCTCCCTTTTGAAGTTTTGCACATTCACTCACAATATCATCAGTTCAGACTCGTAGCGAACCAAGGCATTCTTCTCCTGCACCAGCTTGAACCACTCCTGCATCAGCTTGGGATCATCTTTCTTACCCATGCCTGTCAAAAAAGAAACCTGGTGAGTTTTCAGGTAATGCCCTGCAATCCTTACAAGCCCAAACTGCAAAAACAATAATGGGGCAAAATGTGCAAAGAAAGCCGAGCAAGATGCTGCCAGAGCACTCCCAAGCCGGGTCCATTCAGTTTGCCTAGAGCACACGGAAGAGTGGAAGTCACCTCCAAAAAGATTCTCTTCTCTTTGGAACCCCATTTATTTTTTTTTTTTCTTCCTGATTTTCTTGCATTTGCTTGTTTCTTCCTCACTCTTACTGCAGAAAGCCCGGATTTCTGTCAGTATTTCATTTTTCCTTTCATTACAAGAACTTTATAGATCCTCATGCCAGCTACTTAAATGTGTGCTCATCAGAAACAGACCCAATTGCCACTCCACATGTTTTACCTTTATTTTCTTCAATGGCATGTCCTCAATCTTTTCTTTTACTGGCCAAAAGTAACAACTTGTCTTTTTTCAAGAGCGAAACAAATCTTTTCTGACTGCTCCTCCTAGCCACGTATATCCATCCATCCTGAAGATCCCCTCTACACAGTGAGCACAGAAACTATTTCTACTGTATCTGTCAGCACTGGACAGATAAAGAGTCCTCAGACACATCTGCTAATATCAAAGGAGAATAAAAATACCTTGGGCCTTGGCCACCTAGTACAGAACTCTTAGTTGGCATTTCATTTATTTTAAAACTAACTCCTAAACTTACTCAGTAGACCACGGATGAATCTCATATCTGTCAGGAGTTATGTGGAATAAATTGCAGAATGCTGCCCCCAAAGCCTTCTGTTGATATTTATCAAATGCAAGAGCTTACCAGGGAAGCTCCTCCTAGCAATCTCTCGGTCTGGGCCACTGATTCGACACTGAACTGACCTGCAGGTGAATGCTGTGACTTATATCAGACACCATCTAGGATGGTAGCAATGCACCCACCTGCAGGGAAGTGGGGGCAGGAGCAAGGCCTCAAATCAAGCTCAACAGTATTTTCAGGTTGCCGCATCCTATCAGCTTGCGCTGCGTGTAACCTAGGCATCCTAAAGTAACTAACATCCCTGTCTATGTTTGTTATTATGGATACATACTATCTACATCAAGAGCACAAACTCTCAAATAGTCATTTTGATGCTAGAAATAATCAAGCAGCAGGCTTACTGTTCAAACTCTGTGAAACACTTCACAAATACCACATTAATGGCTAGGTAATTCAGACCTGTGCCCTGCCTCCATCCTTAGGATCTCAGAGAAGCACTGCGCTGGAGCTAAACAAAGCAGAGCCTACAACTCCTATTAAACTGCAGCTTCGGCTGAGAACACCTGCCTTTGAAAAATTGTAATAGCAGACCTGTGGGGAATACCAGATCCGGTTGTACCGCCCTAAGAGCCTCCAGCTCTGTGGACTTTATACGAGTGTGTTGCTCAGTTCCAAGCATTCCTTTCTGAGCATCTCTGCACAATATGCCCATGTGGCGACAGGAGAGGGAGATTGCACATGCAGATGTCCAGTGCTGGGGCGCCATGAAAGCACTGGGAAGTCTCCCCGTCCTTTCCGATGCCAGGATGTATAGAAAACAAACGCCTCTAAGAAAAAGCCAAAAACACAACGCTACTGACCTTTGAAATACGTAAGTATTTTTAAACAGGCAATGAGCAGAGGAATAATGGGAAGATTGGAGAGGGAGCACTGACAACTGATGAGAGGGAGGCACCATGGAAAGCTGAGTAAGTGGTTAGCAAAATTACACCATGAACACACATAAACAACCCCTTCCCCCATGCCTTGGCAATGGAAGCTATGGCAAACTCCATTTGGGACAGTTAAAGAATGCACTCAGCAAAGAAAGATGAGGGAAAACTGGTCTAGCTTAAGGTTTGTCAGTTTCTAAAGTTGACCGATGCTTTTGCAAACCAGTTCTTATAAAGACACAGTATTCCTTTAGTCCATAATACTAATTAAAAGCCCATATAAGGAAGGAGATTTTCTTCCCTTACCACACCTTCCAAACATCTTTCAGGAGGAACAGAGAAATTGAAGCCACCAAATGAAAATAGAAGCTTTCGAGTGTGACATTACTGCTCCCACCGCTGCTGCCTGACATCCCTCCCAGTCACTACACCCTCCATAGCACAGGTTGGGACTAGCAAAAGGGATACTGTACCTTTAACAACTTGCCACAGGCTCAGAAAAGCTGGGTACCAGGTTGCTACCAAGAAGGCTGGGTTTGGGAGACAGCAAGAAAAGGGCTGGGGGCCTTGTGTTCGCTAGCTGACTAGTGCTGCTATGACAACCCAGCTGTGGTCAAGGAGAAGAGGGAGCGTGTGAGGTTACGTTACCTTCATGGGCACAGCAAGGGCAGAAGGAGAGAGGTCTACGACGTGGTGTCCCGGCATTGGGCTCAACTTCAATAGGACCAAACGAGGAAGAGGAAGAGGCAGGAGAGGAAGAGGAAGTTGGAAGTGGAACGGAAAAGGAGGAAAGGGGTGAAATAAAACACAAGCAAAGGACAAAAAGCATAAGGGTGAGAAAGAAAGGAAACACAAGAAGAAAAGAAAAGAAAAAATACAAGAAATGGAGAAGCAGAAACAAGGGATACAGTCTACAGATGAATAATGTCCCTAATAAGCACAGATAACAGGTAAGAGGTAGACTGAGGTACTGGTGAACTCCTACTGAGCTGCACAAATACCAGCTAGGAGGTTATTGTTACTGTACTTTCTCCTAACGTACATTTTTCAATCACATGGTCTTTAATCAAAAGGTTTGTGAACAAGATGTCAGGATGAGCAGAGATCAATATTTAACCCCTGCGGATAAACATCAAATTTCAAGGAGGGCTACAAAAAGTCTTGCCTGCATGCGTAAGTGACCAGCTGTAAGCAGCCACTCTACCTTAAAGCTTTATCAGGACCATGGTCTTACCACCATGGCAGCACCCACTGATGGTAAAAGTCTCCTTTTTAACGGGAAATAAGTTCTTCAAACAGGGAACATCACAGGGAGGACCTGATTAACGTGAAACCAGCCTGCCAGGATCTGCTATGTCAAGTATGGTGAGTACACATGTACCCAACTGGACTGCTGTGCTTAGAGGGGAAAAGGCTTTTACATGGACAAAAAAAGTGATTCACATCAGAGTCTGTGGGGGGATGACCAACTGAGGGCTTTGCGGAGTTAAAACGGTAAATTTAAAGCTCTCCCTTGACATTCTTATTTCACAAAGCATTTTAAAGCTGACAAGTCCTGTTAGTATCAGTGACTTGTTGAATCTTTTTCACCTTTTCTGTCAGCCAGTGAAGGACATTTCTCATCTCTAAAATGGTTCAGCTGTTCTAACACCAAGAATTTCCTTTTCAGCTGTACTTAACGTTACAGAGATAAACAGTAGGAAATAACTAACATCACTAATAGTTACAGGAGAACATATGCACCAGGAAGGTGATAAGCCTGAAACATCAGAGCTAGCAGAATAGAACACTTACTGCTCTCAACGCACAACCGCATTTATAAAGGGGAGACATTTCTGTTTTGGGAAAAGGCATAAACTCTGTAACAATAATGTGGCAAGAATAACGCTTATTTTGGAGAAGTCAGCAGAGCTTGATATACATGGTTTGGAGACAGCTTTACAAAACTAGACTACCAGCGAACTGGGAAGGCTTTAAAAGGGACCATCACAGAACTAGACCAGCACACAGATGACACACTGGAGTGAGAGGGAGAGCACATCGGCTTCAAAGCCTGTGACTGAGCAGCGCGGCTTTCTCAGACAGGAAGAAACCTCTGTACTGGGAGCACAAAGGGGCAACGTTAGGAGAGGTGCCACAGTTGGCCATACGACACTTACAAATAAAGCATTGTACCAACATTAGTTGACAGAACCAGAACCTTAATTATAGTTGTTTAGAATTTTCCAACTTCTTAATTTAAAATGAAAAAGTACTAGGGCTTTTTTTTTCCTACAGATTCACAGATTAGGTTACAAAAGCAAAAACACACAAGAAAAACCCCAAACTGCAAATGCATTGTGAAGAATAAGCTTCCACACAAAGCAGAACATGAATGATACCTATTATATTTTTTATTTCACATCCTGTCTTATTCAGCATGAATTCTTTTACATATGCTTTAATACTCTAACTTGGTCCTGGGGGGGATCAGGAGACAGAAAAATCCACTTCAATTTTTCAGGGTTTGAGATTTCATTCAGAATTGTGTGTATGCGTACGGGATGTTGGCAACTCAAACGCAGCTATATTTATACATTTCAAACCACGGACATACAGACTCGGTGAGAAATTCCCAATTTGCCGTATTTGATCTGAAAATAAACACCTGGTATGTAAAAATTCCATTCATCTCACTGCGACGTGACCACAAACTGCCAGCTTTTGTCATCAGTGAGCAAATGGTCTGATTCTAGGAGAAGATGCCATCTTTGGTCTCCAGTAAAAAGCCACAGGACTTAACACAGCAGAAGGCTGTAATATAGAATCCACTCCCCACAGTTGTGTTTTCTACCTTTGCTCTTAGTGGTGCTGTTTTTTAACAGAAATATCATCCTCCCACTCTTGTCTAAGGAAAACATGTCCTTGAATCAAGTTACAAAGTCCACGGTATCTATAACAGTCCTGCTACTGCAAATGTTAACATTGCTTTTCAGTAAGATAATGAACATAACTTGTACTATTAAGATCCTTTCCAGTTATTCCAGATGTAAATTACAGTCGCATCAGTGAACATACTGAATACGTGATCATTGCAATTGCTTTGGAAACAACTTCTGTCCTGCCCAGGACGATCAGCAAGGCTTTAACAAGTGTTCCTTATGTACTGGAGGTCCTAAACAGAGAGGACAGAGTAAAGTGCAATCTGAAAAACTTACCTCTTACAGTTCTCTAAAGCTCTGGAAACTACATCAATTATTATGCTCTAAAATACGTATCATGCAGTAGAATTTTAAATATATTTTTAAAAACTTCCCTAAGGTGACAGCCATGAAAACTGCCTCCCCACCCTCGTTAATAAAAAGTACTGATACATGTGGTACAGATACTGTAAGCAGACTGAAATAGGAACTTCCTAATTTTAAGAGGAAAACTATTTTATCATATTTCCTGCAATGGAGAAAGATGTTTTACTGACAGTAACAAATCTTTAGGTGTATTCCATGTCACACATTTCATTATCACTTCAGATTACCTCTTCCAAGAAAAGGTCTCTTAACTGTTTCAGAAACAGAGAACCGGGGGAGGGGGGGAAAAAGATCATTTGATAAATGGAAAAAGCATTCCCTCAGCCAGCTGATAAGTTTAGACAGTGAATGTATCTTCAGATCATTCACATTTCTGTCAAGGTTAATTTAAGAAAAACCCAACAAAACTTCACAGCAAGAGCTCTCACTGTGCATATTTATGTTTAAAGACCATTGTGGGAAAAGGTTGAACTCCTCATCTGGTACTATTAAAAGAAGAATTATCATAGAATCACAGAATGGTTTTGGTTGGAAGGGACCTTAAAGGCCACCCAGTTCCAACCCCCTGCCATGGGCAGCGACACCTTCCACCAGACCAGGTTGCTCAAAGCCCCATCCAACCTGGCCTTGAGCACTTCCAGGGAGGGGGCATCAACAACTTCTCTGGGCAACCTGTTCCAGTGTCTCGCCACCCTCAACACGAAGAATTTTTTCCTAAGATCTAATCTAAATCTACCCTCTTTCAGTTTAAAACTGTTGCCCCTCGTCCTAGCACGACACACCCTTGTAAAAAGTCCCTCTCCAGCTCCCCTGTAGGCCCTTCAGGTACTGGCAGGCTGCTGTAAGGTCTCCCCGGAGCCTTCTCTTCTCCAGGCTGAACAACCCCAACTCTCTCAGCCTGTCTTCATAGGGGANAAACAGAGAGGACAGAGTAAAGTGCAATCTGAAAAACTTACCTCTTACAGTTCTCTAAAGCTCTGGAAACTACATCAATTATTATGCTCTAAAATACGTATCATGCAGTAGAATTTTAAATATATTTTTAAAAACTTCCCTAAGGTGACAGCCATGAAAACTGCCTCCCCACCCTCGTTAATAAAAAGTACTGATACATGTGGTACAGATACTGTAAGCAGACTGAAATAGGAACTTCCTAATTTTAAGAGGAAAACTATTTTATCATATTTCCTGCAATGGAGAAAGATGTTTTACTGACAGTAACAAATCTTTAGGTGTATTCCATGTCACACATTTCATTATCACTTCAGATTACCTCTTCCAAGAAAAGGTCTCTTAACTGTTTCAGAAACAGAGAACCGGGGGAGGGGGGGAAAAAGATCATTTGATAAATGGAAAAAGCATTCCCTCAGCCAGCTGATAAGTTTAGACAGTGAATGTATCTTCAGATCATTCACATTTCTGTCAAGGTTAATTTAAGAAAAACCCAACAAAACTTCACAGCAAGAGCTCTCACTGTGCATATTTATGTTTAAAGACCATTGTGGGAAAAGGTTGAACTCCTCATCTGGTACTATTAAAAGAAGAATTATCATAGAATCACAGAATGGTTTTGGTTGGAAGGGACCTTAAAGGCCACCCAGTTCCAACCCCCTGCCATGGGCAGCGACACCTTCCACCAGACCAGGTTGCTCAAAGCCCCATCCAACCTGGCCTTGAGCACTTCCAGGGAGGGGGCATCAACAACTTCTCTGGGCAACCTGTTCCAGTGTCTCGCCACCCTCAACACGAAGAATTTTTTCCTAAGATCTAATCTAAATCTACCCTCTTTCAGTTTAAAACTGTTGCCCCTCGTCCTAGCACGACACACCCTTGTAAAAAGTCCCTCTCCAGCTCCCCTGTAGGCCCTTCAGGTACTGGCAGGCTGCTGTAAGGTCTCCCCGGAGCCTTCTCTTCTCCAGGCTGAACAACCCCAACTCTCTCAGCCTGTCTTCATAGGAGATCTCCTCCAGCCCCCTCATCATCTTCTTGGTCCTCCTCTGCACTCGTTCCAACCGGTCCATGTCTTTCTTCCTTCGCTTCTCAGAGCTGAATGCAGTACTGCAGCCCAGTCTCATGAGAGCAGAGTAAAGAGGGAGAATCACCTCCCTTGACCTGCTGGTCACGCTGCTTTTGATGCAGCCCAGGATACAGCTGGCCCTCTGGGCTGCGTGCGTGCATTGCTGCTGGCTTGTGTTGAGCTGGCAACTGTAATTATACAATACTCTGTTTCACAATATGGTGTTAAAAACCGTCTCATCTTCCTTGCCCTTATCACTTGTCCGATTACATCACGGAAATCCTTACATGTCTTCTTATTTCTCCCAAAGCCACCACTAATACTACAGAATATAGTAGTATTATTATATTATTGTTTAGAGAAGAGACATCACCATCTCATAGTCTTATTAAATTAAAAACATGATCACCACTCCAAGACAGTTTTCCTGGCCATAGAGGTCGGTGCCAGAGGGGAAAATTTTTTTTGATAAGCGAATTAAAAAAACCCCGAAACTAACAATCCTCTTTTTGTTTCAGTGTCTTCCACCACCAAAGAAACAGGTCTGGTGACACAGGTCTTCATCCACAGCACGGGAAGATGCTGCCAGCAGCAGCAATACAAGCTACCCACTGCCCCACTGAAGCAATTCGCTCAGAAGGAGGTGAAGGGTAAGAGAAGAACCATTTCTGTGACCGTTCACTTCTGAGGTTCCCTCTGTTCAAGAGTCTGAGGTGTGACTACAGCTTCTGGACAGAAAATTATAACTTTTTTTTCCCCAGAGAGGCAAAACCACCAACAGTCTGTGTTAATCACCAGTTGCTCCTTTTCAATGCCACAAGTTAGCTTTTCTGAAGTGCATGTAAAGCCTTCAAAGCAGAGGTCAGCAGCCCAAGCAGCAAAGCTGGCAAGAAGAGGCATTCAGAAGGGCCCATGGGGTGAGCAGTACAGAGCCAGGAGCTGCAGCTCATTAAGGAGTGAGCCCCAGCTCCTGAGCATGCTGAACATCCTGGAGAGGTAGAAGCTCTGCCTTGCAGATTAGCCACCTCCCATCAATAAAGTGACTGGAATAATCTTGCCTCTGTGAAAACAAGCATTTCCCAGATCTTTCTGGGAAATCTTTCATGCAGCCATGAGAAGAAAGATCTTGTTTGCCATTGTAGCCTTCAGAGATTTCAGACTTAGCTCCAGTGGTGGAAACCAAGAGCCAAGCTGGGAATAAATACCATAGCTCCAAAGCCTCTTGAAAACAAGGAACAGAAATTGTATAGTCATCATGAAAATATACCTTCCTTTTCACTGTACATTAGTCTTTGTTACACAAGCTACACTGCACTGTTGCCTTCTTTTCTACTTTTCATTTTCCTATTGTTTAAAGAGCAATACTTCAGGCTGTTTTTCTCCTTTTCTGTTGTAGCTACATAACGCTTTTTCATAATCTGAAGCACAGTAGTAAAAATGATCGATCAGGATAAAGAAAGCACAGCAGAAAGTTTGGGGTGGCAGTCACCATTATCCTCAAGCTACAGCTCTCGCTGATCCCCTTCACTATTTGCCCGTGTCCTGTGGTATGAGAGCTGTGATGATTTCTGAGCTGTGGTGAGCCATGACTTGAAATGACTTGATCAGATACACCGCAGACCAAGCTGGATCACATCCTTTGCAAGCTTGGCATCCAAAGACTTTGATTCCTGTATCGCTGACTAACCAGGGCAGTTTGGAAATCAGCAACACTGGGCAGGAAATCCAGCTCTGAGGCTAATCTCACCTTTCACACACCACTACTGGCACTTGACCTCAGAAGCTAAGAGCATGATATTTCAGAAATTCTTATGCTACTAACAACTTCCATCACCCATTTAGCAGGCAGACTAAGAGCTCTAATTTTAACTCAATGCTTAAAATAAGGATCAGTCCAAAAGAGAGCAGTAAGATAAAACTGTGCACTGATGATATGAAATATTCTCTTTCCCACCTTTTAAAAATCAGTTACGGTCAGAAGCCTGAGTACTGAAAAATAAAGCATTCCAGCTTTACTATTTGGTGAAGTTGTTCAACAGCAGTGTTGTAAAAGAGAAGGAATACAGAAAATCACCTCTTGGAGAACAGCATCCACACAACTGCAGGTATTACATAAAGTTGAGGGCAAGGACTCTGACAACAATCCCGTCACTCAGTGCGTCTGACTTAACAGTTTACTAAAACTCTATCAAAACCAATATCCTCTGAAGTACCATCACCAGAAGATACCCCAGGAAAACTCGGAGACCACTGAATTGTCATGCAAACTGAACCACGCCTCTATTTATCCAGCAGAAGAGCTGAGGGGAAAAAAAAAAAGGCAGGGAGAGGAAAGAAAAAAGGGAAAACAATAGTTGGAGCAGAAAACACACACAAATGACTGCGCAGAAGTCTTCTGCTTCTACTAGACCTCGAGGCACTCCAAAATGCAGTCAGAATTAGTACAATCCTGCACTGGCCCTGTCTCCCAAGACTGTTAGTTTCTGTGTGCTATTGTGAGAGGTTTGCAGAAAGAAGCAGGTAAATGATAATGGCTTGCTTCCAGTACCTAACAAGCACTCTAATTTTACTTATCAAGTCCTGCTTATCAAGTGCTCTTTCCTGCTCCAAACTTACAGCAAAGAAAACAGGTTACCAATTCACTCCAGTGTCAAAAGCAGCTGCAGACTGCGAAAAAAATGTTTATCTTACAACTCCACTCCCCTTCCAGGAGAGCTGTTTGCCAATCACAAGAAAGAGGACTGTTCACACTGCAGTATATCAGACTCCAGCCCTGCAGTGTTAGATCTGCAGAACTTTAAAGGACACAGTGAGCTCAAGTATTTTTAAAAAGTTAATAAAAAGTGAAGTTGTTGTAGAGTATGCTTTAAACAAAGTACAAAGAATAAAAAAACCCCCACAATCACACCTCCCCCTCGCCCCATGTTTACCTGATGATCCAAAGGGATTAGGCACTATCAAACACACTAGCTCTCTTCCTTACATCCTTCCTGCCTGTCTCAGCATACTCCAGTCAAGAGCAAAGCAAGACGGGAGTGTGAGGCTGTTTCCTCAATGATTCCCTGCTGGGTGCAAGGAAAAGGAAGCTGCTCATTTGAACGCAGAGGGAACAACGGAGGTACTTTCCACAGGCAGACCAGGAGCAAACTGGGACAAGGAACTGGTGGATAAGGAGGAACTGAGGCTGGGACTAATTAAGCAAAGAGACTAAGAATGCAAACTACTAAAGGAGACGAGACAGAGAAGAGAGGGGGAAAAGAAGTAAGGGATGAAAGGAGAAGGCAGATTTGTGGAGAAGATATGCCCTACAAATTTCCAGACAAACAGTACTGGGTAGAAGAGGGAGCAGAGCCCAGAAATTCTGGGAAAAGGCCACAGGCAGGGATAAAGACTGTGGGGACTGAGTCAGTGGGAAGTCCAGAGCAGGAGTGAAAGACTAGGAACAGCTAGTGGGAAGGAACAGGAGGTCTGAAGGGTAGAATACTAGGATTTCTTTGCCAAGAAGGTAGGATTAAAATTAAACGCCTGAGAAGCAGAAACTGGGACTGAGAATGAAAATGGAAGTGGGATCAGAAGCTTTGGATGCAAAAAGACAGGATTAGGACAAGGACTGCCTGTCAAGAGGGAATAAGAGAGACAAAGAGTGTACATCCACCAGACCACTGCCTCCTTCCAGTGTCTGGCTCAGAATCCATGTTTTCAAGTCTCACCATTCTACTGCTGCCAGCAAACATCTGTGAAATCCACTGACCGTGTCACACTTCCTCTCCATAAGAATCTACAGATGACAACACAGTGTGGCTACCAGTTTTTCCGTAAGGGCAAGAGACAGAGTTCTCTGCAGTGGATCTAAAGGTTATTAATCTGTTGATATATCAACATAATACAAAAATCTTAATTTTAGTTGACTTTGCAACCTTTGTAATGTTCTTTTAAGACAACCGCATATATTATATACACATAAGAATAATTACTCAGAATTGAAATGTGACCATCTGTAGCGTGAAATGAAACACCTGCTTTACAGCAACGGGACATGACATTTCAGAACAGGAAGAGAGGATGATGGCATCTGAGCAGAGCAATGGAGGTAGTTAAGACAGCAATCTGTAATCCTGCAAACTGGAACTTGACCAAGGATGTCAGAAGTTACCACTCCCTTGCAGAAGTTGTTGCGCCATCTGTAACAACTAAATGAAACGCAACTCTCATTAGTGTAAAGAAAATACAGAATAAATTGATGCGCTGACCGTTCAAAAATTATTACCAATTTACAGATAACTTTTCAAAGTATTTCGCAATTTTGCTTATCGTTCTACTGACAGCATGGCTCTAGAGTCAACCCTATGCCTCAGAGACACAGGTTGCCAGTAGAATAATTAACTACACAGCCACCATAGCTGCTTACAGCGCTCAGCAGGACCACGCAGCCAGACAGCGCTCCAGGGATTTTAACGGCACTCCACCCAGATGCAGCATCCTGCACAGACATGTTCATTTTGAAGCTGAGCTCTAAATCTGTATGCCTTCTGGCAAAAGTGTTCTGGCAGCCCCCAAAACAAATATAAAGCAAATTACAAAGGCAACAAAGTACTATAAAGTCACATACTCCAGGCATGCTATAATGGCTCAAAGCATTTAAAGGGATACTGCCTTTCTTTAAAGTTTGTTTCCAAAAAGGTATTTTTGAGATGAGCAGAAACTTGATATAGTTTTAAAATATATCAACCATTTTAAAAAAACGTCAACATTGTCTCTGACTGTTGGAAGCCCAAGTGACTGAGTCACCAAAGAAAAAAACCCAGCCTGTTATAAAAGAGCAAAAATGACCATTCTGGGGTGACTGTCTGAGTTCAGAGAAATGGAAAATGCAAACATGCAAAAGCGTAAACAGTAAATTCAATTTTCAATTAAGATTTTCTGCAACACAACAATTTTTTAAGTGACAGTGTCCCTTTAAGTAAAGATTATTACGCTTTTCTTAAAGCCACTATTAGTGATTTTGACGGGATCGCTGTCTCTAAAGAGGCATTAGGAGGAGAAGCAGGAGGAGGGAGAGGTGTAGTGGAAATAGCATTAAATAGGGATAAGGTTCTGTTAAGTGTAATTCAGCATCAACCCTTTTGCAGCTCCTACTCTATACACATACGAGTACGGGCCAGCCCTGATAGGCATAACTAGGGAGAGGGTTTCAAAGTCTCTCTGCAGAAGATACCCCAGGAAAGAATGTCAGAAGGACTGAACAGTGAATGAAGCACAGGGCTAGTGGAGGACTATCATATCAAAATTAGCGCAGGGGATTAGGCCCACAACTCAGGTCTACCAAGGAGAAAAATCCTCCATTTTGAAATGTGGAACTTAGGTGGATAATCTTAACTCAGGTGGATGTTCTTCAATAAAAGCCTACTGTGCCAGGACAATTTTGAGTCATTCCCAACAGACAGCTACAGACAGGTACTGTGTGGGACAGCCTCCCCACCAAAGGATAGAAAAAACAGCAGTTAAAAGCCTGGGCAAGATTATGTTTGAAGGATCAAATGCAGAGCACAACAAAATCAGGGGAAGACTTGTAGTGATGTGTCTTGAATGAGGCATGTGGACCTGTCATGCACTCCCTCAACAAAAATACAGCTTAGATCAAGCAGCTTTTTATACTCTGAAAGACAAATGAAATGAGACCCTCAGACGATGCGGCAACCAAGCAGCGTTCACCCTCTCTTGGATCTGCTGGCAGATGTGTTCATTTTGTAAGAATAGATTCAGGGTGATTAAACTAGCATAGGGAATTTTCATTTTCAAGATGGGCAAATGCTAAACAAATGCCATTTGCAACCCAAAAGTTATCCACTTACTAAGGGATTCAGGAAGTTAACATTAATTAAAGAAATGCAGATCCATGGTGCAGAGTGATGACCAGATTACAACTGCTAAGTGAAAAAAAGAGCTAAATGCTGTAATGTGTGTTAAGCACTAAACAGGATATTAAAAAAACAAACAACATAGCAAGAAGCTTACTAGCTGTGTAATGATGCAAGCTGTGCTGACTGGAAACTCTAACAGCAGATTCCAGCAAAAATTACTGGAACTCAAAAACTCTGGAACAGTAGATTCTCTCCCAACCTTACAGTAAGATAAAAGAAGAAAGAAGATGTATCTGTCATCTACAGGTGTTTCCAAAGTCCCTTGAGGGAGCATTTTGTTTTTGCTAGATCAACACACTCTGGCTCTTTTGGAAGAAGCAAACGAGCCTCAGGAGCAGAAGAGGGAGGCAATGGCATGAGTAATCCTTCACAGTGCTGTTAGCTTCCAGGAGCAGGTCCGTTCTGCTGTCCCCTCTGTGTTAAAATATTTTCCTACAGAGGACTTTGATGGTGGAGCTGGACTTCACAAAGAAGAAGCAAAAAACCACAACAGCCTTCCACTGCTAGCAAGGAAGGTGGCTGGAGTGAAAACAGTAAGTAAATTTTGAAATAATCAGAACTGTGGACAATAGAAGAGGGAGCCTTACACGTGGTTTGTGGACCATGCCAGGATCTCCTCTTCCTGAGCTGGAAAAGGGGTTCTGCTATAGCCAGTCACGTGCAAGGGCTGTTTCTTCTTGTTTGTGAGCCAAGGATGGGAGAAGTAGGTGAAGGGAGGGGTGGGGAGGAGTGTCAGCAGGGTTAGTGCCAGCAGGAGGTTCAGCTATACATACCACCCAGGTGCAAGTCGATGAGGTCACTGTAATAAGACTCTCCCCAATAGTCTACAACAAGGAATTGGTGAAGACAGAGTTATTGAATCAGATACCCACCCTAGCCCCACACAATCAAAGCAATATATGAGAGAAAGACATACAGACAGAAAGAAAAAAAAAAAGGCAAACAAGAACCATGCAGCTATACAAGTGGGCACATATAGATACACAATGAAATTGTATGTGTCTCTTTCTCTGTATACATACATATATGTACACACACACATAAATGTATTACAAATAAACATATTGGGAAGATGAGAAGATTCCCAGCAGGCAGCCAAGGACTTTCAAGGAGAAAAAAAATCAAGAAGTCTACACAGACACACCTCACCTATTTCAGTCTGCATCAGTGCCTGACACTGATGTCTTTCCTGTTCTTGCTGAGAAAAGCAGAATTAATCTCGTTGCTCTCACGCTGAGCAATACGTCAGAAAGAAACAGTGTCATTTCTTAGGTCAGCTGCAGGAAAGGTGCAAGGGCTGATTTCTTGGAGGCAAGGGAGTGGAGGATGCGAGTGTATGGCACACGGGTGGAAGGCACTGACTGAGCGCTGACAGGAATGGCAAACGCCCAAGTGTAGAAAGATGGGTATGTGTGTTCTGCTAACATGGTATCTATGCCAGAGAAGAACCTGCACAGGAGTGTGTGGAACAGAGACTTGTATGTCCACAGCTGCTAGAGACAGGTACACCATGAGTCTGGTGCTGTGTAACATTTCCATGGGAAAGAGACAGATGGGAGTACTGAGAGCACTATTTCTCACTGCATATGATTCACTTGATATAGAGGTGGCTTCCACATTTTTCAGTATTGATCTGACAGGAGGAGACATTTTCCCAACTCTTAAAAATGACTATCAAAGTTTATGCTAAAGGAAGACAAGCGAGAAACAAAAAGGTTGCAGAAATTTCTGATTTTACATATTTTTAAGTTAATAACTGAAAAAAAAAAAGAAAAATCCACACAGGAAATCAAAGTCATAAGCATGTCCAAACAGGCGAATACACTATAACACGCAGTACTGTTACATTAAATAGCAATCCTATTCAAGGATTCTCTTGGCACACTGCAGAAAAATGGGAAAATTCTTCATTGAGATTACACTACTTTACCTTTGCAGTGAAATACCATGATGCAAAAGAAAGCAGGGGAGGGGGAATAGAAAAAAAGAGATGATGAAAGCTTAGACCACCTGAATATGACAGACTTGTCACCTGAAATAGAGCTTACATTCCAAATCATTCATTCTTGTTATGAATGCGACTGCCAAAGGCTGAGATTTTCAAAGATAATCACAGAGAACATATTAAGGCAATTAAGTAATCACAGGGTGTGAGATCATTTTCTGAATCAGAAATTAAATGTTAGAGTGAGCATTCAGCTTTTAAAAGAATAAAAGACAAACTGCGCCTTGCCTGAGGCCGAGCCAATTTAAAAAAGGAAAAGACAAGGAGGTAGCCAAGAAGGTGCAATTATTTTGTCAAAATTAAAAGTTGACAGTGACCTCCAAAACGTTTCTGAGTCTGATTCAGTTGAATAGCTAGTATCATCATATAAATATTCCACCTTGGCAACCATCAGATAACGCGTGAAATTCCTGGAAAGAGTGCTGAGCTGTCTGTACCTTTTGCTAGGATCTAAATTAACTGTAATCTCTCAGGAAGACAGCAGAGCATTGCTGTGAAGAATTTATTGACAGTCTTCTGAATGTAAGTCACCCACCAAGAACACATTAGAGATGATGTAAAATGGATGGAAAATAGAAGCAAAATTATTCTAAGTAAACAAAATCTTACCTATAGTACTGGTTTTTGTTCTTACCAGTCCAACCAAAAAATAATTTTTTCTAAAAATAGAAGGGGGTCCAGAGGTCAGAGATCTGAGCAATTAAAGTTAATCGAAGACCTCCACAAAAGCAAAATTTGAAGTTCTTTAGAAATAGGAAAGATGACTAACAGGCAACATGCTAAAAGATGATAAATGACACAGAGAAGTCGTTCAGATGGTCTTGTCTTCTTCTACAATAGAAAAAGAATCATTACAAAATACAGAATTCTGTTTCTTCTGCCAGGATTTTCAAGTATCTAGTAGTAGGAAACTACTACTAATACTATCTAAAACTTCATATTTAAATGCCTAATTCAATGAGTGATTTATTCTTTCCATACACAGAGGGAAGCTGAATAACCCACTCATTACAGAGCCTAATATGTTCTCCTTGAACAGTTAATGCTCGTTGCTGTATATGGGACAGCCAGTACTTTCATCCTGCATTGCAGTCCTTCTCTGTTTATGTGGACAGGGTACATGCACAGGAGGAATACCTCCCAGCCTCCCCCATTTCCTCCCCTTGTACGAGCTTATTAAAAGCAAAGAGTTTTTTTTTTTTCAGATGACAACACCGCTTTATACACTGCCGTTCCCTTTTTTAACTTGTTTACACATTTTCATTAGGGGAGAGACTGATCAGAGACAAGAGCATGACCCTACACCTTTACACAATGGTACTTGCTGAATGCAGTGGTCACTGTTAGGTCAGCCAATACAGATGACAAGAAAATTATAGTGCCCTCCTGAATAATTAGTGTCTATTGGAGGCAGAAATTGATTGTACTTATGAAATGTGATGATGTCGTCTTCAAAAAGAAGAAATTCAGTTATTTTATTGCAAACATGTAAAATGCCCATGCAAGAGTGGCTAGAGAGGTGAAGGATGGAATTAATTTATAATCTTGTGTTTCAGTCAGCACATGTTAGAACATGCCTTTTTTCCAACAGAATGTGTTTCTTGCTAATCCCCTGAAATAACTGGAAGGGTTGAGGCTGGTGAATTCTTTATGACAGAGTTAAGCTTCCTTAACCATAACGTATGATCTGTTGACAGAAACATGTTGCAAAAGCAAAGAATACCCTAGAGACTTCCCAAAGAAGAGAGATTCATTTTGCAAAGAGTGACCTACAATTTTGTAATTCTGCTAGGAAATTCACAAATACACAAGCTCATCTAAGACTGTTTCCATTTTGGGAGACCTGGGAGCGAGAAGTTAGTTATACAAGGGATTAATTCTGCAGTCTTCCATGTAAAATAGTGATTCTTACTCTTGTTCATAATCAGCCCTCTCTGAACGTTTTTTTTCTAGGCATTCTCCTATCATTTTTCAAAGAGAGAAGATTCCATCATAAAGAACGTTCTCTCAGCTGCTGAGATTTCCTACTTGTGCTGATATGTCTTATATAAAAGTCATTTAGCAGCTGAGTAATCAAGACAGACTTCCAGATGAAAAGAAGAAAAAGGAGAAGAACAATTAGAGGTAAGAGAGGTGGTTTTAGTAAGTGCAGAAACTGGTAGGCCAGAGAACAGTGGGGCTACACAGAAATACACAGCATAAGGAAGGAGGCACCACTGCAAAGAAAAGTTTTTGCACAGGGCTATTCTTTTTAACTCACAAATGAAAAAGCCAGACAGATCACAAAACCATTGAATTCCTCAAGCTTGTTCTCCACGCTTGTAGTACCTATTTGCTTTGGTTACTGCTCAGTCCTGCTGCTTTGGCACGCCCTTATGGAGCATCAAACATACCTAATCCTGGCCGAGTAGTAATTGGCGGGAAGTCACAATAGACTTTTCCTCTGGTGAACCTTCACTGCTTAATCAAGTTCCATCTTCACAGGCATAGCGGTGACTCTTCAATCCAAGCAACAAGCCAAAGCATTTTCCAAACACCTGTTCCACATTACCATTTCTGATTTCCGATACTTGTCATCAGGTACATAATCCTGGGCCTGTCAGGTATACGCACACTGCATTTGCCTGTTGGATATCTGACTCCTTGCGATTGAGGATTCTTTTCTCCAAATCATTATACTACTATCAGCATTACCTGAACCAAGTACTCCTCGACTCATATGCTTTGCCAGATCAGATGGTACTAATTAAATTTAAAGTACACGTAATATTCCTTGAACAGCTTGATACGGATACCTTTCGGAAGACGTGCGCATTTCTGCTCTGCACAACTTTGTTGGAAGTAGCCAGTGTGCTGGGCTGTGCAGTGAGGAAGATGTTCTGTGATGGTCCCTTGTAAGGACACTACCTTGATAATCCAACACAATAGAGAAAGCACACACAATTTCACAATTACCTCTTTAACATACAAACAGGGTTCTCTTACTGTGACAGCTTTGTGTGAATTGCAGCTAGGAAACCCCTGCAATTTTCTAGCTGTAATATCCAGTAATAAGTAATATCCAGTAATATGCAGAAACAGTCAGCCATTATTAATAGGTGGAGGATTACCTCCTCAGCCTCAGCAAAGACAGGCAAACTAAGTCTCTGCCAATAGGGAAGTCACTGAATCAGAAGAAACACAGGAAAAACAAGGCCTCAGAAAGATAGTAGAAAAGTGAGAATGGATTCACGTTGGACTCGTATCTCTAGGCTATAATGGTCCAATTGCCTCTGAAATCCAAGCAGCTATGGTCTACTGCACAAGCACTTGATAAGAAAACATTAAAAAGCAAACCAAGTTCTGATGGATACCTGCTTCCCCCCGAAGGGCCTTCTCCACAGCAACCCCTCTCTCCTCGAGCTGCCTCTGCTTCTCTTCCACTTGTTCAAGCTGCCGCTGGATGATCTGTTCAGAGAAGAATGGAGTAGAACCTCACCAACAGCAATTCTCCCGCTCTGTCTGCAGCACTCATCCAGCACTAAGTGACTTCAGTTAAATCGGCCTTTTCAAAAACAAGCATTTGTGTTCAACAATACACTGCTCCAAAAGCTAACTGCTTCAAAAGCTAGCATCACAGTCCCTCCAGTGACATCACCCTCCCCACCCCCTTGCATCCTATCCCTTAATTTTGCAAACACCTTGATAGTCACTTATTTGCTACAACTCCAATCACCTTCCTAAACACTGAGGTGAAAGGTGATGCTATTCATTCAGCTAAGTCCGTTCCTCGAGTTTTAAACAAATCCCATCACCTATATGGGATTATGACAGCAGTTTTCCAACAGATTCTCTGGTAATTACAGGTTAATTTGGTAACACTTCACCCAGCAGCATAATCTGGTAAAGCAATGATAGGTGCAGCTTCATCAGGTATTATCTGACTGTCACTGTTGCATTCAGTGCATGATGCTTCACTCATCTCCAGCTAGAAAGGTGTTATGGTCATTATTTTTCTTACTGTAAAACTATCATGATAAGTTTTGGCCATTCTTCCCATGTCTGTGACATGATATCAAACTCAAAAGAGGGAGCAGCATCAGGGATAATGATGTAGAAACAGAGGAAAGTTCCGTCTCTTGGATCTTCTTCTGACACACTCAGAGCAATGTCAGGATCATGGTCCTTTCACATAGAGTTAACTGTCTGCCATGACAAGAAGATTGTGAGTCACTACCTGAGCTCTGTGTAACCTCTTTAGCTCTTCTTGCTTGGCTTGTCTACGGGCAGCTTTCTGTACTCGCCGGGTCAGCTTGGCATTCAGTTCCTCTTCTGTGTAGGCTCTCTGAAGGAAGGAAAAACAGGAGCAGATTTTATTTGCATGCTCAGAGGTATGTGGGGAGGGATGACCATTTTCTCTTCCAAAATCTCAGAAGGGAGGTGTTCTGTCTTTGCCATGGCTATGTCAAAAGTCAAGCGTCCGTAGGCAAAGGTGTTCACAGTGCAGTGAGCAACAATTTCGGGGTCAAATCAGGAGTGAAGAAGCATATAAACCAACTGCAAAGCTGTGATTTTCTATAGTGTCCCACCCTTGTCTTCCACTGCTACATGAAACATCTCCCCAAAGACCAAATCAATGTTTATTCTATTTCTCAACAGATTTAGCCAAATGGATTCAGTTAAATCAATGAGTACCATATAGAGGGGTCAGTTTAATTTCATTTTAAAAGAGGGTAAAGTATGTCTACATGAACAGTGACAGCAGTATAAGCTAAGAAATGTTTATAGACTAGTGTAGTTGTATTGGTGTTCCCCTTTCCCTATTTTATTCTGGAGCAAGAACATCCATAGTTGGGAGCTACACTGGTATAACTGGTAATGACTACCTGTGTAAATTTGTGCAACTTTTCTATGAATCGAGAAGGCAAAAACATACCTGACATTCTGGTGTAAGATGGGAAACCCCATCTCAAGAGCAACTCCACAAAACTGTCTAAAACAGAGAAAACAACCCCTAAACTAAAGCTAGAATATTACAACCCCAGAAGCCATCCAAAAGGAGAAAGGCTATGTTTATAGAAATACAGAATATTTCTGTAAGCATAGAAAATAGGAAATATAGAAAGTATTTCCTCCTCTTCTTTTATCTCAGTGAAACTACTTTAAAATTAAGTCAGTCTTTTTAACATTACTGAAATGGGATTTAGTATCTTATCAGGTACACTAGTTGGTTGTGTCGTAGTCTAAGAGGGCTTCCTCTCATAGACTTTCAAGAGTGTCAAAGAAACTTCACAACTGCATTAAGTAAACTTCAGTGAAGAAAAGAACTCTCTTCCGACATATGTGTTTGCAGGCTTTAAGGGACAGCTGTAAACAGATGACTTTCACTTCTGGAAAGAGATTTTCTCCATGGATAGTCAACTTTAAAGACTAAATGCTAAGACAGACCACCCTGAAATTTGCTTTATCTAGTTATCGTACTGCCTCATTGGTCAGTCTACCTCTGGTTTGCTGTTCTCGGTGAAAAGAGTTTAAGGTAGGATCACCACTCTATTAAAAATCCCTCAGATAGGTGGCCAGCAAGCACCATCGTTAAAGCTTCAAAAAGTTAACGCTTTACTCTTGCTTTCTTCTTTTAAAACACAAAATCCACAATGAGACCCGAATCACAAGGTAAAACAATAGTGTGACTTTCCTATCCCATGTAACACTGTTATGACTATGAAGACAGGATAATAAGAATTTCAGAAAGTAACAACATTCCTGAAATAGAAATGCAACTGTTGTCTTGATTTTAGCTTGATACAGAGTTTCACTAAGATTTCAGTGAATGCAACAATTTTGAATGACGCTGATTCAATTGTGACGATTCTCTTGAACTCATATTCTAAGTATTGAAAAAAATATTTAAGCATAAATATTTAATTGCCTTGAAAACCAATTTGTCCTGAAGCTCAAAGACCATCCACATCACCCTGTACAGTGGTGCACTACTGGGCACTGATAATTGCATGCATTCTAACCAGAGAGACAATTCGGAGCTTAATGCATTTTTGGTAGACAACCTCTACAAAGAATTTGCTGCTCATGTCTGCTAACATCTCACGCATGCACAGTCAATGTTCGTGATGTTAGTGCACATGTGATGGGTAGCTATGGATTCAATGGGTTAATATAGGGACATGCAATGCAACAATGGCCAACTAGTGGGAATGGAGACACTACCTTTGACGAATATGATCTCTTGAATGCCAAGGCGTGTGGTACATAAATCAACTTTAAAGGGGGAATGGTAAAGGAAAAAAAATAAAAAAACATACAAAATGAAGCAAAATCAGTTCAACATTGAAAACAGATGCACAGTAAAAAAACAAAGCTGTTTGTAAATGAAACATAAAATTGTGCAAATGCTGAATGTGACCCAGACTGATGAAGCACAATGGAAATTCTGTCCACAAAATCAAGTTTCTAGCACTCTCCTGAAGACAATTAGCTTTAGTGGCCTCTTTGAAGATA
>VZSC01010931.1:251097-266114 GCA_013398225.1 Steatornis caripensis
GAGGGGGAGGAGAAATCACTTCCTTCTCTATCCAAGTACATTCCACCTTACCATGTAACCAAAAATAAGGCAAGTAAACTATATAGGATTTGCAAGACAGGTAAATTTCCCTTGTGTCATGGAGTACAGAGGGCATTGTGCCATTCTGGGCGAACAGCCAGCATTTTGCATTTTCACATTCAGTTAACCAAAAACAGTCACAAATGAAAAGCCATAGAACAACTTCAGCATGTATGCAAACCAGTAAAAAGCAAGCTACCTGTGGTAGTAAAATGCACATCTGATCACAAAACCACAATTGTATGGGAACAACGACAAACACACACACAATGACACACACGTATAAACACGAGACCCGCGGGGCATTCACATTAGGAATTCTTTACAAGATGCTTCTTTTGAAAGACACTGCACTAAATAACACTGAATTAATTCACTGCTGATCACAAAGAACAGGCTAAACAGAGCAAGCTGTCTGGGAAGCAAGCTCACTACAATTACTAAAAAAGTAGAACAAGCAGAATTTCAGTTTAGAGAAGGGGTTCACATAAGTTACGAGGCACACAGGAAGTCAACTCTTACCCATAATAAGTAGCAGGTAGTTTGTAACTTCAAAAATGTAACACCCACCCCAAACTAGTACAAACCCAGTTTTGACAGTCTTGAAGTTCAGTTACATTTCGTTTGACAGCGAGGCATTCCAGTGTTTGCATGTACATCCTTGGACAGGATGCAACAAAAGTAGCTAAGTGGAGTTCTCAGAATCGTTTCCTCTGAATACATTCATTCTCAAAACTATTCTTTAGAAAACAAGCAGATGCTAAGCATAGAAATTCTTAATGTAACTTCAGCAACAGCAAATGGGAGAAAATGAGACATCACCACCATATCCTTGAGGTAGAGCTGGTGAGATATTTCCAGTATTAGGATTCCAGGCATCTGCCACTGTCACCTATCCCCTCCAATGCTTAGTGATGAGATCTTTTTTTCTGCAAAAGCCATTTTAAATCAAAGTAGCTCAGCACAGGGAAAAAAGTGACCATCAAGGCATACTGAAGTCTGGAAACAAGCATGGACCTCACTGAAGCCCTGCTTCCTCCTGAAGGAGCTTACAAGGCAGCAACTCTGTAACTCTTATCTGAACCCCCTGTATTGCACATTGGTCCTCTGCCAGCCACAGGTACCTCATTCTTCTGCATCTCTTGGAAAATGCAGGATTTCTCATGAAACGCCTTGGCGGCATGCAAGGAGGAATGGAAGGGGGAGAGAAAAAAGGGAATAAAATAAAACCAAATCTCTCTTAGAAGAGATCTAGATCAACTAAGGAGAAAGATTAAAAGAGAGATAAGTAAATACAGAAAATTCCTACTTATTTCATCAACTCCTTCCACCAGCCTTAAATTCATTAGTTATTCTAATTCATTCTACTATATATACACACAAAGCATTTCTTATGACACTTCCATTTGCAGTACTTCCATACCTTTGCCATCTGAGCCAAGTATTAACTACATCCTGCCACTTGAGACTGACTCGTGCACACTGGATGACGGGTTTGAGACAGGAGGCACAGACCACTGTGTCTGTGACACTACCCTCTCAGAAGCTCTCGTCTTTCTGAGTTTTTTTAACATACGAACCAGGCACCACCAGGAAGAAACAGGGGAAACACATTTTTCGTTCTTCAGTACCAGAAGGGTCTTAGTGTTCTGTGGGGTCAATGAAATCTCTACTTACTCCTCCAAACCTTGCAAACTCTGTCTAGTAGAGCTTAGAAGCTCTCGGGAATGAAAGAAGGGCTCTTCCCCATTACTATGCTTGAGCAGTTCCTTATATTTTTCAGTTATTTTTGCACTAATAGTGCCATCCTAAAACTTAAATAAATAGTTTAAAAGCAACTAACTTTGGCACTTGGCTCTCATCATGTATTGTCCACAAATAACTATGTGCAAATACACTAAAGGTATTTTTGTCTCTGGGCTTTTGTGAAGACCCACTGGTGTCTCCTCTCTCCTCCTCAATAACTTCCTTAAAGCACCATTTAAAGGGAAACTATTCTGGCTAGAAAGCCGTTGATATTTCTTACAATATGACATCATAGCACCAGCTAGGGAAAGTGGGTCAGGAACAAGAAACATCTCACTCAGAAGAAGCAGAGTTCATACCAGACCACAATGGAACGAGAACACCAGGCTAAGATCAACCCTTATATACTGGCATTTCACAGAGGATCACTACTATGTATTTCAGCTTCACAGTTATCTGCACACAAAGACATATGGAAATACTCAGCAACTACCAAGAAGCCCTCAAAGAAAACAGGGTCAAAATGGAAGAAACAGCTGATGGCTCTTCTTTTCTCCAAAAAGACAAGGTACTAATTCAGACTGTACATGTTTTCTTCTCCCAGGAAAAATAAGCAATGAGTTGCAAAACTGCAGCCTGTAGCTTACCTCTCAGTTGATGATCTTGTTGCATGCAAAAGTACATTCCTGTCTGTATTTCGCTTGGAATTCTACCACTTCAATCTACCAAAGAGGCTGGTAAAACAATATCCTAAAATCAGACCCTTACAAAAAGTGAGAACTATCTCACTGTCATCTTTTTGCAGTAACATTAGAGCCAGTGAAATTTACTCTTCTGACATTAAATGTCTTTTTTCTGTAGATCATTGGCATACTTACAACAGGGGCAAAATTCACTATTCTGAGTGTGATATTTGTTGTAAAGTAACCTCTCAGTGAGACAACAGATCCTTCATATAACAACAGTGGGGAGTAGCTTGCAATTGTGAAACCAAGTGAAAACAACTTATTTTAGGCAGCGCAGCCAGCCAACTTACAGGAAAGCCTGTTCCACATAAGAAACAGTAAGAACAACAAAATTAATCATCCAAGTTTCTGATACAGTTCTCTGAGCCTGCAATCTGCATGATGCTAGATCCACCTAAACTGCACTTCCCATCTGCCTACCTCTCGCTTGGATTTCTGGGAGGAGCGTTCCAGAACATCATCACTGGAGAGGTCGGAGTCCTCTGAGAAACTCAGGTGTTGACGGAGCTGCAAATCTAGAGAAGCCGGGAATAAAAAGGGGAAGTTAGAGAAGTGGTAACCATTCCTTCTGTAAACATTTCAGAACTCAGTTGACAAGTTAACTGAGCTTCAAAAATACGTAGTCCTTTTATGCCAGTCTCAGTTGCTTTGCCTGGGATTACAGAGCAATCAGAGAAGCGTTGCTCTGCAAAATGATCAATATTACTTAGAAGCTTCATTCTAAGAGAGCATCACTTTCTGCAAGTGCTATTAAAAATAATGGTCACGATTCTCTGGGTACTGCATCAATGCTCTTACAATAGATACAGCACTTGGATGACAGCAGCTGGCACTATTTTGACTATTTGTAGAAGGCCAGAGAAATGTAACATATTCACTTTCAATGACATTTATGGCTAACTTATTTACTGTATCACAAGTTGCCATTAAACATCTCTGCCTGCACTTGAATGCATGTGACAGATTTACACGAGGCTGCAGAATCCCCACTTCATAGATCAGCAGACAATTGCCAGGTCACTGAGAACACAGGAGTAACTGCATCTCTGCATTCTTCAGCATCCACAGAGCCAGGTTGAAAGAAAGAGAACAGACCACCAAAGGAAAACATGAGGATCAGATTTAAAATAGAGATGAAATGTCACAAACAACTGATTCCAGCAAACAGTGCTGATTTCTCAAATCAATCTAAGGCAGAAAACAGATATGCCTTGTACATATCAAGAGTGAAGCTTCTATTTAAGGATCCATTTTTTTCAGTAGCATATCAACTAATTCTGTCAGTACGCAAACATACAATTCTAGTCACTAGCACTTATCCTGATCTGCCCATTTGACACTGGGGAGCAGCGTCATTTAGAACAGTAGCTGAATGGCAAAGTAAGCCAAACTGACTTCCAAGGATACCTAACTGTAGGAAAAGCACACACTGCAGAGGCATATATCTATTTTACCTGCAGCTGTAACCAACAGAGAAGCTTTGTGCTTGCCAGAATCCACAGTGGCACTACTTGAGGGTGTACTTGGGCAGGATTTGTCATCCGTCTTTTTCTTCTTGTCTTTCTTATAGCCAGAGAAAACAGACTTCCATAACGACCTAGGCTTTGTTGCTTCTTCTGTCCCACCACTAGATTTGTCGGAAAGCCTGCTGTCATTTTTGGATTTCTTATCCTTTTTGTTCTTGCGAGGGGAGAAAAGAGAAGTTCTTTTCTTACTCTTCCCACTGGAGCCTTCTGAAGAGGTCACAGACCCTTCATGTCCAGTCACATCAGCAGCAGGAGTGGAGAACTTGTCACTAGCAGCATCACGCTTTAGTGGGGATCCCTCTGTTATTTTCAAGGCCAAATACTTTGGAGAGTCATAAAACAACTCTTTGGTCTTTAAGGGCATTGAAGATGCCTTTCGCGCCCTTGTGGCCCCAGCAGCAGTAGCTGCAGCCGTCTCCATATCTTTCATCTTACACAACTGTTTAGCCATGGCATCACGCAGCGCTTGGCTCTTGACAGACTTCTCTCTGGCTCTCATTCTTTCCTCAGCTAGCTCCTTGGCCTCCGCAGAAATTTCAGGCAACACTCTCTTCTTTTGGTTAATTCCTCCTTCCATTGAGGGTGGACCACCATTTTCTTTGACCAAAGGCAAAAGAAGTGGTTTCTCTGGCCTAGGCCTACTGGTAGGCGGCGTAAAGAACTTCTCATGAAGACTTGAGTCCTCTGTCCTGTCATCATATGTGTCCTCTACATCATCAGCAAATGGAATCTCATCCACACTCTCTGCAAAAGACTTCCGCACGTCGTCTTTTTTGGCCTGGGTTGACTCTCTGGCAGCAGAGATGGGCTCATGGCGTGGGGTAGCAGGTGCTGTTGATGCTGGTGTTGGAGCTGACCTGGCTTCAACTTCGTTCTGCCAGACTGCTTGATGCCTCTTTCTACGCAAAGTGGCTGGTTCTTCATCCTGAGGAGGTGGTGGTGGAGGACTTGATGGAGGAGTAAGCATGGTAGAGTCAGAAGTGTTGAAGCTCTGGCTAGCCATAGTTCTCATGTTAGATGAGCTCTCCTGAAGGCCAAGTCCAGAACTGCTGGATACATCTCTCCTTACTTCACTGGAACTCTTAAGCTCTTTTTCTGATGGAGATTTTGGAGTGAGCAAAGAAATCTGCTCATTTTCTAACTTGGACAATCCCTGTCTTCTTGGGGCAGGCTGTGGTTTCACAAGATGGATCCTTTCATCCCCTGAAATATTCTTGCTATTAAAAGTCTTCAGGGGAGTTGTCTCAAGGGCAGATACATTAAAGTTAGTCTCTGAGCGTTTGTTTCTGTCTACTGGGGTGAGTCCTAAGCTTCTCCGGATTTCAGCACTCTTCATCCAGAATTCTTCTACAAGGTTGCTCCGTTTCAGGGCTTCTTCTGCAGTAGTGGGGCTTCCCAGTTTTTCAACCTCACTATCCTGGCCCCTAAGGACAAGTTTGGCTAAAGGAGTAGACGTTAAGGCTGGGACAGGTTGGAAACATACTGGAGGCTCCACTGGGGATGGAATGGATGTTTCAGCAGAAGGCAAAGGCTGGGAACAGATAGGCATTTGAGCAGATTTTGGGGATAAAGCCAATGTTGGTGTTGCTAGCTGAGACTCTGCTAGTGATGTAGGTGCAACAACTTCTGGTGATGGAACCGGCTGGGATAACACTGGAGATGGTGGCACCAAAGGACTCTTAATTTTTCTGTCTTTGGGAATTTCATCCTTTGGTCCTTCTTCAAGAATGAAAGGCTCAGGAAAAAAGCGTGTGTCTGGAGATTTTATTGCACGGGATACTTCAGCCAGGTGATCTTTTATAACCTACAAAAATGAAAAAGGGGAATATTAATACTCAGCCACATGTTAGAATTTTTTTTTTTCTTTTAACAAAGTCAATAATAAGGAAACCAACTAAGTATCAAGGTACGAAAAAATTCAAGTGTGGCATCCCATTCGCAGGCCTAGAACATATCACAGAATCACAGAAGAGTTTGGGTTGGAAGGGACCTTAAAGATCATCTAGTTCCAAGCCCCCTGCCATGGGCAGGGACACCTTCCACTAGACCAGGTTGCTCAAAGCCTCATCCAACCCGGCCTTGAGCACTTTCAGGAAAGGGGCATCAACAACTTCTCTGGGCAACCAGTTCCAGTGTCTCACCATCCTCATCATAAAGAATTCTTTCATAAGATCTAATCTAAATCTACCCTCTTTCAGTTTAAAACGATTACCTCTCATCCTATCATGACATGTCCTTGTATAGTCCCTCTCCAGCTCTCCTTTAGGCCCCTTCAGGTACTGGCAGGCTGCTGTAAGGTCTCCCCGGAATTGTTTCTTCTCCAGGCTGAACAAGCACAACTCTCTCAGCCTGTCTTCATAGGAGATCTGCTCCAGCCCCCCGATCATCTCCAAGGCCCTCCTCTGGACTTGCTCTAACAAGTCCACATCGTTCTTATGTTGGGGGCCCCAGAGCTGAGCACAGTACTGCAGATGGGGTCTCATGAGACTGGAGCAGAGGGGGAGAATCACCTCCCTCGACCTGCTGGTCACGCTGCTTTTGATGCAGCCTAGGATACGGTTGGCCTTCTGGGCTGCAAGCGTGCATTACTGCTGGCTCATGTTAAGCTTCTCATCAACCAACACTCCCAAGTCCTTCTCCTCAGGGCTGCTCTCAATCCATTCTCTGCCCAGCCTGTACCTCTGCTTGGGGTACTGCCTCAACCCATAGGTAGGACCTTGCACTTGGCCTTGTTGAACTTCAAGTGATTTCCACAGGCCCACCTCTCAAGCCTGTCAATGTCCCTCTGGATGGCATCCCTTCCCTCCAGCATACCAACCTCACCACACAGCTTGGTGTCATCAGCAAACTTGCTGAGGGTGCACTCCATCCCACTGTCTGTGTCACCGACAAGGATGTTCGACAGTGCCGGTCCCAATATGGACCCCTAAGGAACACTACTCGTCACTGGTCTCCACTTGGACATCGAGACGTTGACTGCAAATCTTTGTGTGCAACCATCCACTCAATTCTTTAGCCACTGAGTGATCCACCCGTCAAGTCCATGTCTCTTCAGTTTACAGCCCAGGATGTCTTGCAGGACAGTGTCAAATGCTTTGCGCATATCCAGGTAGATGACGTCAGTTGGTCTTCCTTTGTCCACCAATACTGTAACCCCATTGTAGAAGGCTGCCAAATTTGTCAGGCATGATTTGCCCTCAGTGAAGCCATGCTGGCTGTCACCAATCACCTCCTTATTTTCCATGGGCCTNTTTCTCTGTATTCCTCCCGGGCTACCTGTCCTTGCTTCCACCCTCTGCAGGCTTCCTTTTTGCATTTGAGTTTATCCAGGAGCTCCTTGTTCATCCATGCAGGCCTCCTGATGTTTTTCCTGACTTCCCCCGACATCACTTCGGATTTCTCATCAGGTACGTTTCATGTTTCTGCCCCATTGCATAAACTGTCTTTGTAGGTGACAACAAGGCAAATTTAATTTTTGGAAGAAAAGCCACTAAACTAAATGCCAGAAATCCATTTCTACATTTTTCTGCTCTCCCTTCAATTCTTCAACTCTGTGTATTGTGGTGGTCCCTTATCTCAGGCAGATTCGATGCAAGTCTCTCCAGCTCTGATCAACACAGCACATTCTGCTGGCTAGCATGTAATGTTTTCTTGAAGAAAGGGGTGTTTCTCTGTTCAGAGCAAATTAGGCTGCAAGTCTCTTGCCCCTTAATGGTCTGAGAAGTCTTGGTTTTCACCTCCTACATTCAGACTGCCACATTACTCAGTAAGACAATTTGTTGTTTTACAATTTAACCCTTTGGCAGTGAACTCCTCTTGTCAAGTTCTAGTATTGTTCTTTCCGATGCCATCTTTTGCATCAGCTTTCTTTTGAATGTGGTTTGGTTTAACTGTCACGTGACCATTAGAGCATGAACCTCTCTACCTGTCTGCTTTTATGACCCATATTAAACACCTAGGTCTCGAGTACTGCATTTAGGCACTGTCGTGATATAAACAATAACTATGTCTAACAGAATCATTAGATTGTCCTGAAAGAAACCCCCTTAATTTTAATCAAAAGTGAATGCTGTCAGCAATTGCAAAAGTGCGAAACTGCTGGCAAACCAGCCTTATCCATGATATGTCAATTGTAAAAGTATACTGGTAATGACAAAACTCTCTAGGATAAAGTCTAATCTTTTCGTAATTCCTTAAAAACAAACACTTGGGAAGGAAGAATTTGAATAGAACATTTCAAGGGTCATGTACTAGCTGCTCTTATATGCCAATAGCTGGAAACACCATGTTTCCATGCTGGCAACATGACAGTACATCATTGACACGTGTCACTTCCTTAAGCTGAACTATGTTGTTGTTCTGGGATAAATAAGCACTGCTTTGGTTATTGCTAAGTAATACAAATATAGTTCTGAATTGCAACTGTACAGAATCTGCGTTTGGTACAGAAAAGGTAGGTGAACTAGGATAAACATGAAACACCTTACTTATGGCTCCCCTCATTCATTATACATATGTCTTGTTAACTGCACATTGAAATTAAAATATCCTGTATAATTCTTTTGGGGGCTTTGTGATGGGAACTTGTGTGACTATGACAGAGCCATTACACTCTGAAGATACGAAAGACAGATAGTACATTATTTTTTAAGTCTAAATGAAGTCAGATTTCAAGAAGATCAACATAAATTAGAGAGACAGGAAAGGAGGAAAGCTCACTGCTGTCAGTCCTCATTAGTTTATCTAACATACTCTTCTATTGAACTACAGGTAGTAAGTAGAAAACTTCAAAGATTCCCTTTCTTACCTCTGCTTGTTTTGCTTTTGGACTATCCACTGGAGACAGAGGAAGAACACTGTCACTAGATGACTGGATAGGGATGGATGGTTTGCATGGATCTAGGGAAAGCAAAAATGTTTTCAAAAACACACCAGACTGCTAATATTCCTTTTTTTTTATGTTACACACAGCAAGTAATGACAAATTTCTCAGCTTTTTACAAATTCTAGATTGGACATCTGGAGCATAGACAAAAATTTTTAAACTTCCAAAATGGTACAAGCTTTTTAACATAAAAACTTCTACAAGAAAAAGCAGTTAGATGGGTTCTTACACTTTAGGAAGCTGTAATTAATGGATTCAGAATAGTTTTCTCAAAATGTTAATGCAAGCACATACCTTGCCACTGAGAGCAGTGAGATGGTTCAAATCAAGAGACTGTCTTCTCTTAAATCTAATAAATGTATAGACTATCTCAAATGCCATTACAATCATTCAGACACTGATGGGAAAGCTATTACCTTCTGTCACACTGGAAGAAGCACCTTCTGCTCCTTCTTCATCATCTTCATCTTCAGAGGCTTTTAGTTCTGGCTCTTCTACACCATGTTGATGCAAGCGCAACTCTGCTTCTGCATCAGATGGGATGTCATCTGATCACGGATGGGGCCAGGAAAAACCCAAGAGATTTTAGATACAAGTCCATCAGGACATCTGTTTATTATTTTTAAATGTTTCATAGTCCTTTCTTTCTATTCATGTGGTGCTAATCATTTTCACAACCTGAACACCTGAATGTTTCACTCCTTTTTTTGTGTGCTAGAGTCACTTAAGCAGTAAATGAAGGACTTTTGGTATAAATAACTAAATTAGTAATTGAAGTCATCTCTTACGATGTTTCTTGAAATTTATCAATAGTTTCTGGCATATGCAGTTCATTTTATGCTAGGAAGGAAAGATTTTTAGCATAATATTGTAAACTTGTCACAAACTTACTTCTATTTCTATTATTCAGCAGGATTAGTACTGAATATTGACACAAGACCAAGCTCTCCAGTTAGCAGATGGTGAGAGGACACAAGAAATTTATTCTACAACCCATGGCACTGAGGTTCTCCTGTTACTTTTTGTCCTTCACTCCTGGCTCCCTCTTGACTATTTGAAACAAACTCCAACATCACTGAACATGAGATCAGGTTTAAGTACCCTCATGCAAAGTATTTTCTGCCAATACAATTCTGTTCACATAACAGGTTTAAATGATGCACAGTGGTACCCTACCATCATCCAGCTCTGCACCCGTGTCTCCCTCTTCGCCTGCCTGCCCTTCTGTGTCTGCAGGCTCTGTGCCCAGCTCGTCCTCCACATCATTATCCTCACATGGAGCTAGAATATATTCAAATATTGAGGAAAAAAAGGAAAAAAACCCAAACTATACAGTGAAAAGGTTCTACATTGAACTGCACCAACAGTTTACAGCGGAGATGTTTATTAATTACTGCCAAAACAAGAAATCCTGAAATGTGAGCCTGGAAAGACATCTATGGCAAAATGATACTTCCAGACTCCAGTGAATCAAGGAATGCCTGCCCTTGAGGAGTCTTCAAGGCATTCGTGGTAAAAGCAGACATGGCTTTTCTGAGCAACAGGCCTTGTAAAAAATAAAAGAAGGGGACTGGGAGGTCATCAAGCCAGAATAAAGTTTACTCTTCTAGGATGATTATTTTTTTCTTTACCACACCAAAACAGTTACCACCACTTTACAGCACATGTATACTAGGTGAAAATTGAAATCTCACAATGTACCACAACTGTTCCATCTTGAAATTGAAAGAGGTTTTTGAGAGTGTAAGTCAGAGACAGAGTCTAGCTCTGGGATTGATCATTATTACATGTGGAAACTGTTTAACTCTGTGCAGCTACAGCAGTCTTTGGTAAAAGGGTCTAAGACACTTGATATGCTGTACAAGTAACTAGGACACAAATTAATTGAGATATTTTTAAGTAAATGAAAAGATACATTCAAAGCTTTCTTTTCTGTTACAGATCATAATTTGATTTGCTGAGTCAAAATAAAGAAAAGATTCTTGAATTTATAAGTCTGAAAATGGCATTTTACATTACCACTTGTGGACAGGATTTAATTACAGGAGGAGAGACAAGACCAAACTGTGGGGTCTAAATTTCATTATTAAACTATACTTTTAAAAAAAACCCCTAAACCTTATGACACCTTGTCCCATGTCTAGTGCTAAGGATGATTTGCTTAAGTTTTTTTTGTTAAGCATTTTCATAAACCCTAATTTAAATATAAAAAAAGAAGCGAACACTTCCAGCTTTTTTTCCCAAAGTCAAGTCAGTCAAGTACTTTTTTAGACTTCTGCAATGAGTTAGCATCAATTCATGTTCAACAACATGCAGACATTTAACTCTGTTGTATATCCAATTGCAAATGCGTACACAGTCAGCATGTATTATTATGCACAACACTGGCTAATTATACACCTAGGATATGGTCCTATAATGATGATAACAGATATATTTACAACCTTCTTGGTTGTACCTATACCAGTAAACTAAGCAGTGTAAGTCTCTGAAGCTGAATGCACACACAGTGTCATACTGTCACCTTTAGGAGGGCTCCTGGCGTGACTCCCAGCAGTTAGCTCCCATGGTAGGGCTAGAGGCTGTTTCCAGCAGGCAGTCTGGATGCAGCCCCCTGATTCTGGATAGCAAAAAAGTTTAGCCGTACGGGAGTGAATCACGCTGTGCCAGCTTTCTCCCGAGTCAGGGAGTAGGCCCTGATCCTTTGTGTTTACTAGTGACGATGTGGCTTTTGAAACCATTTACATGCTAGCATTGCTGATTAAGACAACCTTGAAAACAAATCAACTCTCCATAAAATTGAGGTCTTGCAGCCTCTCCTCTTTCTCTAACACAGGTTTTTGCTTATTTCAAAACATAGCCTTCAATGGGCGGTTTGTCTTATTCAACCTGAGAATTTCTTTTTCCATGATTTCCCCTTCTGTAGTACTCAGACAAACATACAGGCTAGTTTATTTTCTGTCAACTACTGTGAAAAGGCAGTTACACAGTGTGATAAAGCACTGGCCTATTCCCTCACGTCAGAGGCTTCTAAAATTCACAATCTTACAGATGTCGAGTGTAGGAGACTGAATCATTTGGCAGAGGCTGGACTGCCCCCAGGACCATTTACAAATCTACTGAACAAACCCAGACTACATCCCAGTCTGATTGTTGCTTAGGTATGCAGTAGCTTATGTTATTTTGGAAATAATAATGTAATGGGATGGTTTTATGGTAGCAGCAAATGTGAATAATCTTAATCAAAACTTGCAAAAAATGTAACTCTGATGTTAGGAATGTCTGCTACCACTATTTATATGTGTGTCTTCAGATCCAGAAACTGTAAACTGACATGACACACACACACAGGGAATGGTTTAGAGAGAGGAGAAAATCAATTATTAAAAAGGTTGGTACACAAACCTCAACAGAAGATTACAGATGCATAGATAAGTAACAACTCGGTGCAAGGGTGGATCCCATTTTGAGGGCCCTGGAGAGCTTGCAGGTGGCTAGTTATATCATACATGTACTGTGCATATACGTATATGCAGTTAGGATAAGGAGCAAGAGGCCAAAAGCTGTCGCACAATAACTCAGAAGCTACACACTATGGCAGCCAGAAACCAGGATCAGCACTTGGTTCATATCAGCTAGCAGCTGTGAGCAGACTGCATCATGTGCAGACATCTTGTAAACACTGCTGCCTTGCCAAAGCAGCAGCAGAAGCAAAGTTTTATAGGCAAGCTAGCTATTCTGATGTGCCAAAGCAACATAGCTGTCTGTAGGTCAACTACCTAGCCACAAACTACTGCTGTTCCACTGATGTAGATACCTTCACCACTTTACACAAATTTACTCCCTTACTCTAATCCCAGAATCTTCATACTCATCTGTTTTGTAATAGAGTTCAGAGTACCACATAAAAAAGCAGCTGAGCTCTACCATCCTTCAACTTTCCTGAGGCTTTCCTAAATAATGTGAACCTCGAGTCCAAGGGGACACAACAGCCATCACTATTCCTAAAGATCCTAGCTTCAATCTTATTCTTCTTTCTTGTTTTCTTCACCAGATAACTAGAATTTGCAGTTGCTACACAGAACTGCAATTGCTTTAAGCACTCTGTCACTTAATCTTTCAACTCCAAGAAAGCCCCATGTTCTTTTTGTCAAGGAGCTAGGGGAAGAATAACTGGTCCAGTCTTCAGTTTACAAAGCAAATCGAAGCACCCAACTAGATTCATCCTTCTACTTTATTTTACCCAAGATAACCTCTCTGTTTGGCCTGCCTTCAGAAGGGTTACAACAAACGTCGAGTTCATGCAAGAATGGACTGTCTGAGCAAGGCGTGCATGCACACTCCCCCTTCCTCCCTCCCTCCACGTCCAGTCATGCAGTAGCGACAGGGCTGTAAGTTCCAGGGTTAAAGTACCAGCTCAGCTGCTGAAGGCATGGAGAAGAGACGGGCAGGGTTATTGTGCATTGGAATACATAGAACATCACCAAACTACCTCCAGGGACCGTCTCCAGCCACGCCTGTACCGCCTCATGGCGTACGGAGGGAAGGTCGGATGCTGAATTTAAAAAACAATAAATTGTAAGAAATCAAAGTTAGACCATCAGTAAGTGCCTAAGACAGAAGAGTGACAAAGGGAAAATTTTCAGTAGCAAATACAGGAATAAAACCTATGAGATATTAAACAACTGATTCCAGGCTTGGGATTTAAACTGATATACAAATGTCAGGGGCCTAATCTTCCTTTGGGATCTGTAATGTTAGAGAAAATACGGATAGCACAGTGAGAAAAACACCGCATCTGACCAGCAGGTTGCTACTGCTGTGCTCCACTTGAAACTCTGCGGAGGAGGGAAACTCAGAGATGAAAGAGCTGAGCAATGAGAGGAGGGCAGTCATAACAGCACCCCAGAACCTGTTCTGCGCAGGTGTGAATGCCAGCAGATGAAGAGCGCCCAAAGCAGAAAGACAGGGGCTTCTGTGTACCGTCACACTATCCCAGGCTTTCACATCAAACTATCACCACTGCTACTGATGGGCTCTCCAAACACCTCGTATCGCAGAATACAGCTCGACAGGAACAAATTTGTCTACTGAACTCAGGTTGAAAACTTACAGCGTATCCACCACACTTGTTGGCGACAGCCCTTTAAAAGAACAAACTGCTGATATGCCTGCACACACCTGTACTGTATGACAAAGTAATGGAAGCAGCTAATCCATTGATCAGGATTGTCCTAGTTTGCCCCAGTTTTAGGAGAAGGAAAGAAAATACTGCCTTTCTTCCCAAAGGAAGTTGGAAAGACCACAAAATCAGTTTTGCAAGGATCATCTTTTGCTGGCAGCTGTACCAATATATTATGGAAAAGTAGGAAATATGAAATACAAATTAAAAGAAAAAATTAGAAACTATAGTGATAACGGACTCTCAAGCAGAAGTTAAAGTAACCTTAATTGTAGTAAGCTTAAGAAACTGTCAACATTTTTTACTTAGCGCTTTTAAATGTTAAGCAACTACTCTATGAATACTGAATGTTACAGATAGTTGAACACAGCCTATTTCTGTGGTTGCAGTGGGAAGGAAATACCCATGTCTTATTTGTAGGGAGTAGATTTCACACCAGAAAAATGCCAGTGCATTCTACAACCTGCCATTATAAGCGTAGGCAAACTAATCTGGAACTGTGTATCAAGCTGGATCAGGATTTAAAAACAAAAACCAAACACAAACTTCTAGAAGTACGAGGAAAAGATAATTATCTGAAATGGAACATGATTAGACAACACAAGGTAAAGTCCTAGGCTTTTTTTAATAGAGATCAGTCATTAACTTAATTTCATATTTGCTGTAAAAGACATCTCTTCCCACAGCATACTTACTCCCTCTACAACTCTCGCACAACAGCTGCGGACTCTGAGAGAAGGCCACTGCTTATCAACTGCATGATTAACTTTCATTATGCCTAGCCTTCTGCATACGTAAAGCACGTATCATAGAATCATAGAATCATAAAATGGTAGGGGTTGGAAGGGACCTCTAGAGATCATCTAGTCCAA
>VZSC01010931.1:269179-302680 GCA_013398225.1 Steatornis caripensis
TGGTGTACAGGCACTTCAGGGAGGTAGTCGAGCACGCAGGTTTCCCTGGAGGGGCGCACAAGGATCCAATGTCTTCCTACCCATCCTTGAGGTGGTTGAACTCCTGCTTCTCATTTTGGGAGGCAGGCGAGAAACCTTTGTTGCTGCCTTGATTGTCCTTGCTTATTCCCCCGTCAATTGCAATGGCAATTGTATGTAAAAAAGTATGACATACTTACCTTAAGATACACTGTAATATAGTCTAGGGTAAGTTCAGCAGGGACTGCTGGAAGATGCTTACAAGAGAGCAAGACTATGGGCATTCTCCCCCTCCAAAGTTTTCCTGTAAGTACCTGGCAACTCACAAAGGTCACATCTCACTTTAAAAAATAGCTATACTGTCACATCTTAAAACACAGGGACTCAAAACCACCACTGATCAGATTTGCAAGCCCTTTGAACCCCATCATTCCCTACTAATACCAGATGCAGTTACACACTTTGAAAAGTAGAAGCAGAGAAATATGCTCAATACAGAAACTGACCCTGTTCAATCTTTGCTGTAGTAGCTACACAACATAGCCCTTCAGCTTTCCCTAAAGAGGCATCCAGTCCTCACTGCCACAAAAAGCACATGACAGCTTCTATCACCATCCCTCAAGCCAGTTACTGATGGCTGATTGCCAGCACTATCAAATCATGTGTGCAGTGACGAAAAATGCTATGGAGTCAAAGCAGGCAGACAAATGGGTCAGAAGAAGTCACACCATCACAGATCTGAGAAGGCAGTCATTTTAAGTAGACACTGACCTGAAAAGCAAAATGTTTAGCCAAACATAATTTCAGTGTAATTTGAAAGTAGTTCTTTTCAATCACTGCTGCCCCTGCTGAAGTACACTGCTCTTGAAGGGCGCAGAAGCAACAGAGTTAAATGGCTGCAACAGTGATCCAGGAACTGACGATGCAGGGCTTGGGGGAGATTACCTCTGAAGGTGGAGGACTTTGAAGTTGGGACCATTTTTTCCTCCTCCTGTTTTTCACGGATGTGTGTCCAGTGCACATCTGCCAGGATCTCCAGAGGATCAACCGGATTTACAATCTGCTGCAGTCTAAGGTTTCCAGCTAGCAGGAGGAGGCCATGGCATACCAGGTTGTAGGCGGGGTGTATGGAGGACAGGGAGGAAAAGATGGGAGAACAGTGGAAAGGAAAGGTAACACATCATAGGAAAGGAAATAAGAAAAGAAAAGAAAATATTACTGGCTAAGATCAGTTTGCAAGACAGACAGAAAAAGCTCAGCATTGTGTGTGCACATATACACCAATACAGCGCTCTTCATACTTCCCATCAAAGCTGAATAACGCCATTCCAAAGGCAGAGATGCTATTAAAAACATCGTTGCATCTATTGCAAGCAGCTTCGCTGAAATGAAAGACATTCTATGGGTGTCCAACAGTATGTTGTACGTAAATATCAATTTAGCAGAAATTTCCAGCTCCCTCAGCCTATTCGTTATGGTTATTGCTAAAGATATCTTGCTGTTAACGGCAAGGGACAATCTGCATTGGTAGTTTGAGGCACCAAAACAAAAGGTCTTTCATTCCCTACTATTGGGTTAAGCACTCCTTTCTATGCTGGGTATATATTTCTTTGTGAATTATATTACATGACATGTCTCAGAGTCTCGCGTGTGTGTGTACGTGCGTGCCATGTGCACACATGGGCACACACTTACTTTAGCACTTAAAACATTAATTTGTTTACTCCCGTCCTTTTGACTTGTTCAAAGGGCAGATTTTTTTTCTGAAGAATAACAGCATTTCCATTATGACTTAACAGCCCCTCCACCTCCCCAGAAGGGACTTCCTGTTGCACAAATGAATTAGTTTAAAAGAAATTGCAACACTCCTCAATTACTTGCCTACACAAAGCTCAGCTACTTAAGGAGTGTCAAAGGGAACAACGGGCACCTAAAGCAACTGATAAGCAACTTGTTTAACTGCTGCAGAATACCCATCTTGGTAGCATCTACACTGAGGTGACTATCACATTCATAGACCCTCTCTCTATTGCTATCTGCTATGGGACTATAGCTCAGGTTTTATTTACCCATAATAAAATAATTCATTCTACGGGGGACAGGCATTCAGCGTCTGCAGGAGTGGTCTTCAAAAGCAAATGACTCATCCTGAAAGGAAAACGCCCACTTACTTTAAAAAGTAGGAATTCAATTTTCGTAACAGCTGGACTACTACCGTGTAGGGCAAAACATTGTTTCAGGAGTTTAGAACCTCAAAAGCAGTTAGATTTTCATATGGTGCACTAGTGTTTGAAGGAAACAAGAAACATTAGCAGCATTTAGAGGTTGCACGCATTATTTTCTGCTGTCTCTTAACGAAGTTCCTCTCTTCCGGCCATGTTTTCCCCAGAGATAACAAAGCGTTTTGGACTTCCGTTTCAGGAATGACCATGTGTGAGACGGGCATTAAAACTGCAGAAGAAACAGGCAGAAGGAACGGCAGGAAGGACAGAATCACCAGCTGGTTATTAAAGGGAAAAGGGTTCAGACACAAACTCAAATGCAGAGTTGGATTCACAATTTAGCCAAGTATTTAGCAGTTCTATGTCTCTGTCACCTCATCAGAGACTTTTCATATCAATTAGCACAACCACATGGTCTACAAGAGCTACTGGACATCCTGCAGGGACAGGAACCTGGGCTTTTCTCACTCCGTACCAAAGCACTCGCATGCAAGCCCCAAGATGAGTAGAGTTAGCATTTGCATCGCCACACAGAATTTTGTGTTAAAAGGTTTAGGTTTGCCAGCAATGGCTGAGAAGTATATAGTCACTCAGGAAGGCTCGGAAAGAGCAGGTCCCACGTGATCTGCGTATTTTAAAACAGGTTTCTCTGGGATTTAGACCAGCGTAACATACACACCTTCAGTTACTCCACAGGTCTCTAGACAGAGGCCTGAGCCTGTCCTGATCAGGACATGGGTCCTTCTCACCTTTTCCAGTAAATAAATAGCAGTGCAGCCAGCCATGAAGGACTGATGCTTGGCTAACAGGCAAACCTTACCTTCCTTGAGGTCTAAATGCTTGAGAATGTCAAAGGACACCTGGCATAGCCTTCCCTCAAGGTTGCCTGCTAAGGGGTGCAGGATGTTAATTGTGCTTACATTTGGAAAGGTAGCTTTCCTCTCCAGTTCCACCATAGCACCTACCAGCCCTTCACAAGCAGCAGGCAGTCCCAATGTTTAACTTTAATGGAATGAGAAGCCACCTGCAAAACAACCCTTAGGAACCAGGTCTAAAGCACACTAGCAACTGCAACAGGGGGAACTTCTTCAGTTATGCTCTTCAGCCACCTTACTGATACTTCTCATTCTTACCATCAGAAAAGTTAAATTGGAAAAGATTATAAAACCACTTCCTTTTTTTCAAAAAAAAAAAAAAGTCAGAAGCTAAGCTACAGTTGTTACAACCACAAGCTGCAAAATATGCAGTCTGACAACTGCATATGCCTGCTTACCTGGAGGAAGGCACTTGGAATTTCCTCTTATGTATTCTGGCTCTAATGAACCACATTGAGGGAACAGGGGATTAACAAGCAATTAGGACCAAGTGCTTCAAAAAAACCATTAGAAATAAACTGTAAAAGAATGCATCATTGAAAACACCACAACCAGTTAGATTAGAATGTCAGATTAATTTTATGCCCATTATATGACTGTTCGAAAAATCTTGAGGGATCGGCGTAGTTTGATTAGCTTCCCCCACAGACTCTCACTCACAAAGGACAACAACAAAAATTGCAGGTTTGCTGACACAGGCAATCTAAAGACAGTACTTCTGATGTGTCCCATGTGTCTGACATATTGCACAGGTGCAGTTACTCTGTGTGTATGGAACAAATCTGAATTTCCTAAATACGTAGGTGTCACTGTTCATGCACATTACAGTAGCAAATTGCCCAGGCTTTCTAGATATCCTGAGGTGCTTGGCAGCTTTATGTTTGTCCTAAAACCAGAGGCAATGTCAGACTTGACATATGGCACTTGGACCAGGAGATGAAGATAAGAGCAGCTACCGAATCAGTTTTTAGGGAGCTAGTAAAGTAATTAAATAAGACACAGGAATTTCTCATGTGGGACCTGCTCTTTAAAACTTTTCCCCCTCCTTCGGGGAAATGGAAGTGGAGATGGTATGTGGGTACCTTTAAATGTACCCGTGTCCTCTTCATTTGAGAGATGGTGAAGCCAAAGGCCTTGCTGCAGCTCTCTCTCCCAAGGGCAATACTCACCCTCTACAGCAGAGGGAACCACACATCCACATATAACACCAGACACGCGTGTACACACACAAGCGATGGAGAGAAAGAGAGAAAGAGAAAGGACAGAATCAGAAAGAGAGACTGTCTGGAAACACAGCAATTCCCCGTACTCCCGCTGTATTCAAAGTGTCTGACAGGAAAACTGCTCAAATGAAACAACGTTCATCCAAGAACACCGTGGTTTAGCAGACTAAACAAGTAACATGCATGTTACCATACTGAAAAAGCAGTCTTGTCTTCCACAGACTTCAGTTACGGAGATACAGCTCATACGTTGAAAAAGTAGCCAAGCAGCCTGCTGAGCTCATCAACAAAACTGCCACTAAGACTCAAAAAACTGGACCTNGGTTTAGCAGACTAAACACGTAACATGCATGTTACCATACTGAAAAAGCAGTCTTGTCTTCCACAGACTTCAGTTACGGAGATACAGCTCATACGTTGAAAAAGTAGCCAAGCAGCCTGCTGAGCTCATCAACAAAACTGCCACTAAGACTCAAAAAACTGGACCTCTGCTTGCGTTAGGCAGCCAAAGACCTTTATGAAGAAGCTCTTTGGAGTCTACTAGTCTTCACAAAAAGGAAATGTGAGTACAAAGACAAGGATCAGCAAGAAATTTGGCATGGTGGTGAAACACTGGAAACACGTCTATTCTTAGCACAAACTTCGCATTTTCATGACTGAGACAAACACAGGGGAAAGAGTCTTTCCCTAAGATTTTCCACATAAATCCTCAGAGCTAAAAATGAGAACCACCTGAACTCCCTGATTTCTCAAGGCCATCTTTTAACTAAGGAGAGCTACAAGCAGCAGCTTCTAGGATGCCCTGATAACAGTGACAGGGCACTAGCCCCTTAGTGAGGCACTCTGCAAAACTGAAAACACTGCCTCCACAATGGTTCCAGCTCTCACTGCCAAAGAACAAAGGGTGCATTCAAATCCAATTCCTAATACTAATACAAAACCCCCCCATAAAACAATACAGTGTCACAAAGCTGTGAATTGCACATGTTGGCATGGGTGTATGGGAAGCATATTGTGTTGGTGCTACTGCTGTAACTGCCCTGTGGGCAAATACCTCCTGCATCCAGAATGATCCACCCAAAGCTTTCCTTGACAATAACTCCCTCAAAAATCAAAGCAATAAAGTGAAAGAAGAAGAAAAGTTTTCCAAGGCAAATCTTTCTCATTCTGCATTGTAAATACTCCACTTTGTTTTCCCTGCTGTCTAGCAGAAAGGAAGGACAAATCAATCTTGTCTTACCTTCACTGGACTCCTCATCTTCCTCCTCTTCATCTTCCTCCTCCTCCTCATCGTATTCTTTGTCCTCAATCTCATGATTTTCCTCGGCCTCAATCTCTTCTTCACTCTTTCCCTTCAGGAGGGCATGGATACGTACAGCCTCTTTCCATGGCACGCCACCCAAGTCTGAAGGGGGTTGCTGAGGAAGCAGTAGTTCATCATCTTCCTCCTCATCTTCCTCCTCCATCTCAGACTCTGAACTACTGTATGGGTTTAGAAAAAAAGATAAAGAAACAACTAGTTAATGTTTCCTAGATCAGTCTTAGATCACTGACGAGTTGTTTCAATATATACAAGCCCAAAACATACGATGGAAAACACAATAATAATTTTCTTCTTTCAATTTTTCATCGGCATTTTAGTGACAGCATCATGTGTGGGCTGCGGTGTGGTCCTTGCCCCGCTTCTTTTAAATAAGGTGAAGCAGCAGAAAAGCGTCTGTGAAGCCAAATCCAAATATTTGTGCAGCATTAATTCTTACAGCACATGACAGTTGAATACAGCAGAAAGAAATTACTTCCTTCATATCACATATTGCTTTGGATAAAACGGTGCAAGAGTTCTCAGCAGTGTCAGAACGTAGAAGGTCACATCTTTCGATAATGTTAGCTACTGCTAGCATTTCGTGTAACTGTTTTCAGCACTTGCTAAGGTGAACCACAGAAGGTGTTGGGAGTAGAGAGAAGACACAATGCAACTATCAGGCCAAAGGATACAGCACGTGAGCTAGGGAGAGCTGGAGAAAAACAATACAAAATTCCTCACTTTTCTACATCACAGACAGAACTATAATATGTATCCAATTAAGTACACAGCGTACACAGTGGCAAGAAACTGCAGGAAGCAGTGCAAGGATAATTACAATAACGAGCTTATTCTTACAGCAAAGCCTAAAAGACGTAAAACAGTAAATCATTAGTGCTTTTTAGTAGACGTCGCTGTTTAATTCTGATAGTTCCTCAGTATAAACAGGAGGGGTGAGAAATGTAACTGCATATACAACAACGTTTAACCTAGCTCACTCTTACATGCTGAACTACCTAAAGCCACTGGGGAGAGAGATGGTTGAATTTGTCACTGGAAGATGAACGTGAACTACAGAACATTCAGAGAACAAATCTGCAGGGTGAAAGGTCCTCTCTTTCTTTGTTCTTCCTTAATAGATCATTGCCATAAAAGAACTGCATTTATTAGAGCAACAGTTGGATGCTTCCCATATAAACCTTAAAAGACCCAAATTCATCTGGATTGAAGGACAAAACTGTGAATGGTTAAAATTTGAATGAATCATCTAAGCATAGTACTCTACTTCTCCTGCTTCCTTATGACAGCTCTCACTGCAGTTAAGAGCCTTTGGCAGAACCCATATAGACGACGAGAGGGAAAACCAACAGTTGAAAATAATGAAGTTTAAATTTCATGTAGGTCTATAAAACATAAATTGTACAGTTGTTTTAATTCTGTTTCCCATACACAGGTTTTATTACAGTACGTGACAAACTGACAGTTTAAAAAAATTATACATGGCAGCACTCATTGCAGATAAACACATTCAGGCACAGAAGTTCAAATTAGTCTAACACTACACAAACATACCATATTTACATAATTTTATTCATCTACTTGTCTGAGATACTATTTTTGACAGCAAAGCTAATAAAGGAAAACACCACATTTTTCATGCTCTGATTGTCACGTACTTCTGTCCATAGGTTCTTAAACTCTCTGCACTGTTCTGCATATATGTAACATTATTTTGCTCAAATTACAACTCACTTTTTCACAGCATAAACTGAATACTTATTTTTAACAGGTCGCCTGGCCTTCACATGCTAAATACCTAATGCAAAACACTGTTGCATGCCATGAACTCGGTGCATATTCCAGGAGACTGGAGCATGTTCCAAAGGTTTTACACTGATATTGTCATAGACAAAAAGTGATGTTCCTCTCCTCCCTGATTAACCTTCCCATCCTTTGGTATGGAAACAAACCTGACAGGTGCTGCATGCTGGGGTTCTTGTGTGCTGTCAATAAGGTTTACTGCTGCTCAAACTGTTGCCATCACTGCTGAACGGGACAAGTTGCTGATCTTCAACCAGCCGGCTTATCGCGTGTAATATTGACGGCATAAATTCTTTACCACATAGATCACTTCACCTTCTTTAGCTTTTATTTATAACCTGGTCTTTGTTTGACCTTTGAATACTGAGAAATGAGAAGCTGAAAGACAGCAGTGAGATGGTCTGGTATAGCAGGCATTCCTTTCAGCACGCCAACTCTGTGCCACAGGAATTAATTCAACAGCTGAACCTTTTTTTTCCTATAAAGCAGAGATCAAAGACCAAAGTAGGTTGCTTCATAGAATTTGTACAAGCAGTTGAGTATCTCATTAAAATGGTGTACCTGCACAGACTTAGTAATGAGGAGAGGAACCAAAACCTAAACTGTGGAAACAAAGCTCTACTCTGCCCTTGCCATACAACCCCATAAAGCACAAGCTGTCCTGTGACGCTCCTTCGAATGGCCACAGGGTATTATACCAAAACTGTATATGACATACTGAGGGTTACCATAAGTTAAAGGGGACAAGTAAGGCATCTAAAGGGTTTTCTGCACCTCAAAAGCTGAGTAGTCAGGTATTGGTTGCTTAAATGGTTTTTGTCTTGTTGAAGCTTAAACAAGATTAACCCTCTTTTGAGAAAATATACTTTGAATACTATTTTCTGTACATTTTCTCTGCAGTGTGCATGCTCCTAAGTGTGCACGTGATGGGAAGCTGTGCACCAAAATGCACGGTTTCTGCTTGATTTAGGGTTAACATCTTGCTGAACCTTGAAGCTCAATCCATCGCTCCGTAAGACACAGAGGGAACAAAAAGTTACCCATCTCCTCGACCTGCTCCTAACCCTGTGGCGCTGCATCAAGACAAAGAAGATGATCAAATCAGGGCTTTGGCTGGCTTGTTGCAGGAGTCAATCTTTTTCTTTTGTTGCTGAAAAAGCGGTCAGACTTTTCCCCCTTTTTTCCCCAGGCTTTCTGTGACATATCCCAGAGTGGGTAGAGCTGAACAGAGGATACTTGATAGCTATAACATCTAGAAAATTCTCTCTCTGATGTTTGGCCTGCACAGCCCTATCAATGCTCCGAGTAAATTGTTCCCCATATTTGGATTTGGAACATACATTTTTCCAGGTCAAAGTGACAGGGAATTTGACGTATTTTCTCTTTCCTCTCTATCATAGAGTGTGAGTTGCCCACTAAACACTGCTTTTCACATGCAAAATTATACATTTCAGTCTACTACAGAGACACACAATCATTTAATACAGGTTAAGGGAAGTACGTAGGACAAAGGGAGGTAGATGTAGCACCCTAAGAGAGGAATTCAAACTTTCTTACCTAATAGTGTACTGCCCTCAGTCTCCACAAACTTGCAAAACACCGCTTGGAGATGACCAACAGCTTCATGTCAAAATGCGAAAACTCCACTTTTTTTAAACTAACTCTTTTCCTCCTTTGTAAGTCTTCTGCCATTTACTGACTGGGCCTACTGTGCCCTGATTTACTGAGATCAAGACCAATAATTATACTACACCCTAGCAGTAAATTTTATTTTAGAGCTAGAAACATAAAGGACTACAAACCCCTTAATATTATTAATGCCTGTACTGTCACAGTTCATATAAATGCTAGGCCTGAGCAGGGAGCTGAAGGAAGGACGAGTGAAGCAGAGTTTGCATCTCCCACAAACAGTCCTGTGATTATTCAACCAGAGCACTAGGTAAGCTCTCAATTACATAAAATGTCAAAATAGTATCTTCTAAAGAAATTATTATGTTAAGAAATTAATCAAAAAGTATTATTTATGTTTCAGAGAAAACAGCTGTACAAGATATTAGCAATTGTCAGGCACTTATATTAAAGCCACACCTTCATGAGTCCTTGTGTACACACTCTCCATCAAGGCTGAGTTGAGGCTACTAAAAGTTACTCCTTTTCAGATGCTGCATCTTCAAACTTATCAGATAATAAATGACAGATGCTATACTACATTAATCCTGGTAACATTTTAATGAACATTTTTAATCCTGCGCTCTTCACCACACTAATCCAATCTGATTTCACATGTGTAGATGTAGCAAGGAATTTCTCATACAGCCCTATGCCGGTAGGTAATGCATAGATGGAATATGTTTGTAGGATCTAAGACTCAGGAAACCAGCAACAGCATTTTCTGAGTTTATGTCAAGAAGACAGACAAAGTTGAAAAGGTAAGGGTTGTTATTGCTAGAAAAAAAAGTAGATTATTAGAAACCATATTAAGACATCAAGATTTTACAAGACGTCTGTGACTGACTATAGAGTTCATAAGCATTCTTCACTGAGTATTTTCTCTCAATGATTCTTGCAACAACTATTTCCAGTAGCTCTAGCTGCACATATTTGGATCCTGGTGTACTTATACATGATTTTGCAGATAAAGGGAAATTTGTGAAGGTACATCATGTTTTTCAACAGCCATAACTATTACTTCAGATTAGTATCTCTCACGCATTGCATCAGCATTTAGTCAGGATTTATGTGTCAAGCTTGAATCTTTAAACAAAAAGTGCTTTCTGAATAGTAATGCAAATACATAAAATAAGTTAACTTTGGAACCCCCTCTCATTGGAATCCATGTTCTGTTTGCTACTTTGTCTTTGATACAATTTAAAAAAAAATGCAAAAAATCCCTTCCAACTTAGGACTGGATTTCATGGTATGATGGTACTAAGGGTGTCTTCTAAGAATGGCAGTAAGTTATTTAGCAGAACAGAAACTACAAGATAAAATACCTGCGTTCATATGCAGAACATTTTCAACGACTTTAGAAAGGGCAACCTGGTACATAATATGTTAAAAAAAGCTAAGGGAAAAGCAGGCAAAAGTCTGTTGGGATGAGTATAAAAAAAGCTTATGCACAATGTGTGCTAACCTGCTGGGCACATCCTCTTCTGTTCCTTTGTCCAACACACTGCTAAGGTTATGCTCTGCTAGTGTCTCTTCAGGAACCTCTTCCAGTTCTTCTTCCCGCTGCAGTGACAGTCGGTAGTTCTCCAGCTCAATCCGCTCAGGCGTGCCACGCAGCCGCTTAGCAAGGCTGGGCTCTTCCAGCCCATTTACATTAGAACCTAAAGAATAAGCCAGTGAATAAACAATAAATGCAACTGTCAGTACCGTTTTTTTTTTTTAAGGTAATTGTGCAATTGGGAGAAACAGGGCATGAGGCAGAGGGAGGTAAATAAAGTGAGAGAATACCTTATGTCATTATCCTGTTGGCCACTACTGGCAGAACCTGCTGGGAAGCCAGACTGCAAAAGGGAATCTTAGTGGCTTTGGCTAATAGATGCTAAAAAGAATGTTAAATATCCTAGTTGAGAGAGGAAATAGGGACATTTTAGCTGCTATGAAGCCCATGTAGTAAGTACCGGTAAAGGCCTGACCACAGATTGCATATATTCTGTGAGACAAAAGTAGGAATGCTATGGGGAAATCCTGCTGCATAATGTTAAAATTTTTACCAGTCAAGGTAGGTCTGCAGAGTCAGGGAGCAAAAAAATATTACTACTACTTAAAAATGGAGAAGGGAAGGAATGAAAAAGGCTCATCTGGAGCAAGTTTTAAAACTTTTCATAGACTTGAATTAATTTGCTTTTCAATCAGACTTTGTGATGAAATGAACCACAGGGAAAAGTCTAGGAGAGATGTTTGCGAGCACAAATCCCATGAATCCCAGAAAATTGCAAGGACATGAACCAGGCAGTTGGAGAAAATTATACAGGAGCTTCATTCACTGTGGCATTCAATGAATTAAATTCTAACTTGCATTCATCCATTTCTTTTTTAAATTCTAGTATTTTTGCTTAAATATCGTGCCACTGTTTACCCGTACTCAGCTTACTATTTACAGAGTCCAATCTTTCCTAGCTTCTGTTTGCTAAACAAGCCAAGCCTTCTTTCTCATGAGATAAGCTCTTCAGTGTGCTCATCATCCTCTAGGTCTCTGCACCTGTCCCAGTTTGGATTAATCTTTCCAGAACCTGCGTGATTAGAATTGAACACAGCTTTCCAGATGAGGCCTTATCAGCGCAACATTCAACCCTGCCAGAAATCTCTCATCTGATACACACTGAGAACACACTTGCCTATTTACATGCCACATAATAGTGGTGGCTTTTATTTATTGACTGATATTCAGATCTTTCTCCTTCTCTGCTTTCAACCGATTAAGCACCTTGTTGGTAGCCAAAATTCTCAATGCTTTCTTAGTGCATGACCTGATACTTTCTACTATTACATTTCTATTTTTAATATTACAGTCTACAACATTTTGCAGTTCTTCGTGTACGACGTGCCTATCCTCCTCTGCATTGATGAGGGTTTGAAATGTTGCCTCACCAATGAATTTCATTAGCAGATTTTTTCCTTTTTATCCCAGTAAGCTTAGTGAAAGCGTTACAAAGATCAGTCCCCAGATCATTTTCTGTGAAACTCCACAGCCTGTAGGTGACATCCATTCCATTATTTCCCTTTTCAACAAAACCTCTGATTTCTCACTTAAGTCAACTTCTTAGCTACCTGACACTTCATCTATTACTCCCTCATTTCATCCAGTTTACATAATTATTTCCATGTGGTAGCCTTCAGGTGCTTTACTGAAGTCCAGACTGTTCAAATGCACTACATTTCCTTTAAGGAGGTAATCAGTTACTTAGTCAATAAAAGCTGCCAAGCTAGTCCAGCATAGTCTTTGGTGAACCTGTGTCACATTTTATACCACTTACCTTCATAATGTCAAATGACTTCACTTGCAGAACTACCAGCCTTTAGTTATTGCTTCAAATAAGGTGTTTTATCTACTGCTTAGATTAACTGATATGTACTTGTTCAGATCACCTTTTTTCTTTTACTTGCTGCAGATGATACTTCTGTCACTTAGTGGTCATATAGTATTACCCTTAATTAGATAGTCAAGGTACATGAGGATAGCTTGATTTAATCACAGATTGTTACAACAAAGCTCACAATTTCATTGTACAATTCTTCCACTCTTCTGAGACAAAGACTATTTGGTCAAATTTTATTTCCACTCATTACATATATAGCAATATTTAAATTTTGCTTCTAGCTTCATCGGGTTGGTTTCCATTTCCAAACCTTGCTACACACTGACCTCTTTTGCTCCCATGTCCAATGTCATCATCCCAACAGAAATTGGAGGCCAAATATTCATTTGATTGCCTGACTATATGTAAATTCGCATTTTATGTCAGCCTCATCTTCACTCTGGACCCACTTCTGTTTTCCCTTACCTTGCCTTTACTTACATGCTTAAGGAATACAGCTGTTTGCTCTCCTTTCCTTTGCAAAGTCTAACCCAGCACGACCTTTGGCAACATTTACTTCATCCTCGCACATTCCGACCTCCAAGACAGTTTTTCTTTCTCCATCCTTTGCAGTTTCTCAGTCTATTGGTAACAACCTCTTTTTCAGGGCAATTACTCACTCAGTACCATCTTAGCCTTTCACACAAAACTACACAGGCCTTGCCGTAATTAGTGGCATTTATTTCCAACCCCTCTCCAGAAAGATAAAATCTTATAAAGACAACCACCAGGAGTGCTTTGCTCTCTTTTCTTAGTATTATTGAACCCTTCTATGATGTGGGCAAGTGGCTGCTGTGCCCTCAGCTGGAACTACAAGGCTTCTTTATGGTATAAACCACACAAGCTTGCTCAGGTGGTAGACTGGAACGTTACCTTGCATTTCCAGGGACAGAGTGGTCTCTAGCATTTCCTGCTGCTAAGCCTTATGGTGTGTTAGTGTTTTCAAAGTTTAATGGCAGTAGATCGCCTTTTCAGCTGGGATTCACGTTTCATTTCATTCTCTCTAGATGGTGAAGCCACCTCAGCCAAATCTATTTTTATAATCTGTGTTACATTCCCCAACCCTGAGTTCACAGCAACAGGGGAACGGACCTGGAATATTGCTCTGCCACTTCTGGTGGACAGTGAAAAACCAAAGGGCTCTGGGTAACACAAGAACACCAAGGTGAGGGAAAACAAAGAGGGAATATGCTAAATCATCACAAACCAAGAGGTTTTTCTACTTGGAACGTTTTATACACATCAGAGCCATCAGCTAGGCTCAGCTATTTCAACAGAAATATCTTTTCACAAGCTGTTTTTAACGTGATCTCTTCTGATGCATAACCCAACACAGCCACAAAGTCCACAAGCAGAAAAAAAGGATGACACCAAAAAGAACAAGAACTTTTTATCCATCTGACATCATTTCATTCCTCTTGTTTTCTAACAATCTTAAGGGGTTTTCGCCAGCTTTTTCAAAGTAAGACAAACAAACAAAAATAATTCCCATATAACTAAATGAAGTGGAGTATTATAAAAATATGCTTGTTTTAATGCTGCAAAGTCTGGGGTGGGGAGAAAGACTGGCAGCAATCACTAAGGTAACAGAGAACTGAAAATCAAGCTGACATCTGTTTATATGCATTTCATGAACATACATGAAGTTTTAGGTATGTTGTGTAAAATACAAATCATCATCAGCCTTCTCATCATGAAGACCCATAAACCAATTCTATCACAGCACAAACTCAAGTAGGAGTAAGTGACTGAATGCAACTGTGTTAAAAAAAGCTGAAGAGATGGAAAATCTGCCTAAACTTCACTGCAAAAGCATGTGGTCAAGCCAAGATATCCTGTGAGCTTGACAAGTGCTCTGTGCCTCAAAATCTCAAAGTAGGAGGAACATTCCCAGGATTTTCTTTAATTTATATATCCAGATACTCGAGATGCAGGTCTGGTCACACCCCTCCACTTCACTTTGCAAAGAAAACAGATCTACAGCAGAGAAAATGATACAGAAACTGATTACCAGCTTCAGCAAGGGATTTCTAGGAGCTTGGTCTATATGGACCATTTGGTCTACTTGGTCTATTGGTTTTGTTTTTCAAAGGTGCCATGAAGACTCATCTGGCTAGCTGCAAAGCCATCGTCAAACTTGTTATCAAACATGAAACAGAAGAAATACTACTGATAGCCAACTTTCTGCACCACGAAGCCATCAACTATTGGAAGGAAAAGCATCACAGTTAACAAACCTGCTGAAGTGATGAAAGTAAGTGTGAGATACGGGCATCATTAACATGGTAAGATGATGAACAATTTGCTCACATTATATATATAAAGTTAACACCAATTCATCTGAAGCTACAATAAGAAACTATAAATATGGACAAGGTAATTTGAAGCTTTCTAACTCTCATTTCCTCTTACATGTTATATGCACGGGCAAGGTCTATACCAATGCAGTTCTTCTAGATGCCAAAGCTTATTCTCTAATGTTCCTCTGGAGGGGAAAGGTGCTTCTCTTGAATCATTACGTCATATTTCCCAGATTGTTTTGTAGCTTGCTGGTAGAAGATAGTTGCAGAGTGCACTCATTATCCATGAGCTGACATTCTACCACCTTGCTAGTGCATCTGGGCCCACAGAGCCAAAACTCTGCAATCAGTCACAACTGAGAGAAAAGGGGCTGATGAGGCTGCATTTGCCAGAGAAAAAGCTGTTACTATCCAGAGAGGGGAGCTACCTGAAAGCCAAGAGTAGCTTCTCATGCAATCAACTGATCAGTTAGAAATTCACAAACAACATCCAAAATAGGACACATCTTAAAATCTGATTCTTTACTTTGGAAGAGTCAGTGAGCCATGAACATTACAAAGATCATCTGAAGGGAACTGTTTTTCTTAACAAACCAGGCTGCTTAACTGTTGCATGAAAGCTGCCAGAGTCCTTTACTTATCTCAGCCTTGACACAGCCTGCCTCCTGTAAACATAATCGTATGGTCAGAGATAACATTCCTACACTGAATCACTCCTTGCCTACATGAATGTGTCCGATTCCGGTAACTTTGGCAATTACTGGAAGGCTTGAGAAGCTCCTCGTGAGACAGGATCCCATCTCGATTTTCTCCCAGTACTACCTTGGCTCTGTAAAGTCTACACATTATTCTCATGAGCTAGATGAAATCATAGAAAAGTTTGGGTTGGAAGGGACCTTTTAAGTTCTTCTAGTTCAACCTCCCTGTAATCAGCAGGGACATCTTCAACTAGATCAGGTTGCTCAGAGCCCCATCCAACCTGACCTTGAATGTTTCCAGGGATGGGGCATCTACCACCTCTCTGGGCAACCTGTTCCAGTGTCTCACCACCCTCACTGTAAAAAATGTCTTCCTTATATCTAGTCTAACTCTACACTCTTTTGGTATAAAAACATGTCCTATTCGCAACAGGCCCTGCTAAAAAGTTTGTCCCCATCTTTCTCATTGGCCCCCTTCAGGTACCGGCAGGCTGCTATAACGTCTGCCTGGAGCCTCCTCTTCTCCAGGCTGAACAACCCCAACTCTCTCAGCCTGTCTTCATAGGAGACCTGCTCCAGCCCCCTCAACATCTTTGCAGCCCTCCTCTGGACTTGCCCTAACAGGTCCAAGTCCTTCTTATGTTGGGGGCCTCAGAGCTGAACGCAGCACTCCAGGTGGGGTCTCACCACAGCAGTGTAGAGAGGGAGAATCACCTCCCTCGACCTGCTGGTCATGCAGCCCAGGATACAGCTGGCCTTCTGAGCTGTGAACACACATTGGTGGTTCATGTCCAGCTTTTCATCCACCAGTCTTGCCACGGTTACTCCCTGACATAACATTTGCTGAAGATGCAGGAGAAAACTGAGAATCTGAGAACAATGAATTCTTCCCAAAGAGAAACTACTTGCCTCTTTTGCTAGAATGTATTTTTCATTAATCATGCAGCACCTCTAGACTTCCTTTTCTTAGTCAAATCTGTTGAGACTGCAAGGTAAGTTAAATGTCATCTCTTGTGAAGTGTGGGTCCAATATTTTGCACAGACTCAGCTGTGGCCTTGGGGAATTACAGAAATTCAAATAAAGGAGTCTACTGTGAAATAAATGCAGAAGGGGAATGGCATTCCTACATTTCTCAGGAAAATCTTTGTTCTGCATTTCTCAAATCTTGTGCCTTTAGGATAATGCGAAACACTGTACCTGTTTCTTTTCACTTCTCTTTTTCAAACTCTTCAGTTACTTCTACCTCCACACAACTGTTTGAGAACACAACTATGTCACACAAAACACTACCTATAGAAACAGCAGCATATTGCATATAACAAAGTAGAGAGATAGAAGATGGGAGTGTTTCTGTGGCAGTTTAAAAGCGATGCAGTGAGCTCTGAGTCAGAAATGCTGAAAGTCCTTAGATTCTATTGCCATTAATTTCTAAGAAATAACTTTGAGGTAAGGCTTCTGAAATGTGCTTGCAGTTCAGCAAACATTATCACTGAGGTACAGAGAAGGAGACAAACAAGATCCAGCAGTATTTTCAGGCTTCTTATTTTTCATCTGCATTAATGTCAGATTGAGTTTCAGTTTTTTCCCAGAAGTTTCACCCTGACCCACTTCAATTCCATTAACTGCCTCTTTGTATTCCAACTCCACTTCTCATCGGAGGGCCACAAAATGTCTTACAAGCATTAGCATATTAAAACAAACCTATTTTGGAAACAGCTAGGTACTTTAGAGGCAGTGCACAAGTCCAGAGACAGAGATTAAATACTAGCAAGGAAGTCTCACAACAGATTAGCGGCAGTGCCAGAAACAGGATTCAGAATGCCCAGCTCCAACCCCTTCACTCTCAACTTCATTTTAAGTCAAGACAAAAGACTTTAAGAAAGGGACTAAAATATGTTGGATTTCAAGCGTAATGATTACATGGCTTACATGAGCAAGTTGAGCCACAGCAGCTCCTGTGAGATGATTGCCACACTCAGCAGTGTGTACGAACAAAAGAAGTCTACCAAGGCCCATTGTTGGATGCTGCATATATTGAAACAGTAAGTCAATTAAGACTTTCCATTTAAATAAGTGCAACTGATTTCTTCTGAGAGATGTAGCCAGAAATCCTTTCCTTAATCCTCTCCAAAATTAGTATCTAGCCCCTGTTAACAATTTTTGTACTGCACAGTAAAAGATGTACAAAACACATAGATGGCAACTCTAAACTGACCTGCAGAAGCACGCTAAATGGAATGGATTTTTTAAGGGCAGGAAGAAGTTTAAGGTTTTAAATCTAGATTCATCCACCCTTTAAAATTTATCTTCTCTTTTAAGAAAAGTCTCCAGGAAACCACTGGAAAGAGCCCAGCAAGTCTGCTGAATTCTTGTCACTGCTTGTTCACACAGCCTGACATCACATACTGCAGAGCTGCACACATACTGGTACGATGCCCTGAATTTTGATAAGCACATCCTCAGAGCCAAAAGGGGTAAGGTAACACCTGCTCAAATAGAAACCATAATGCATTTATTCAAACGTAAATACTTAACAGTCATCAAATGTCAATGTTATTTCAATATAACACCTCAACTTTCTCTCTTACTATCCTTGGGTATTCCCAAGCCCTCATGGAGCCTGAATTACTCAGCTGTATTGAGAAGCCATCAAATCTTGAATTTTCTGATGTCTGCATTTCCACTTTGATCCATAATACATTTTGCTAAATATAAAAGCACTGAATTCAAAGACGACAGCATAAGAAAAAAGTCTATTCATAAGCAAGATACCCAGACTATCCATGAATAACATTCAAAATGAGCTCAAACCTGAAGATCACCCTACTGAAATTCTTCTGTAATGCACACGAATCAATTGTAACAATAAATAGTAACTAACTAAGCTTTCTAGACAATATTCTCTACTGTGTCAAAGGTCTTGGAGTTTGATATGGGAATTCTACATATGCAAACTGCCTTATGCAGGTTGGACGTGACCAATACAACTGTCCTTAAACTGACATTTAAAATCTAGGGAACGAAGGAGCAGACAGAGCAGAACAGCAGCTCTTTCTAGCCTACCAAAAGAAAAAAGGTTTTGCCACTGAGCAACCAACATCCTTGAGACCTCTACTACCATGTCAAAGCTCAGTCCTCAAACTGCCAGTCAAGCAATTCTTCCTAGAAAATCAGGGACCTAAACAAAGAAAGGGGGAGATTCAGCTGCACAGTCAGAAAGGTGTTTTGCCTAAACATCGTCTGATGCAGAAGTACCCAGCAGAGAGTCAGTAAAGAACCAGCACTACTTCCAGTGATGTACCTTCCAGCACTACTACTAACCAAGTAGTTTTATAGCACTACTTGATTCAATAGCACACAGCACATGAAATAAAAATCAGTGAGATTCCTGTCAATATCTACTGGTTCCCTAAGCAAAGGGGAGCAGAGGAGCCCTCAAGACCCCCCTAAACCATAACAATGTGTATGGGAATAACCAACAGCTAAAATATTAAAGAGATTCTGAAACAGATACCCCAGAAACAAACACATGAAGATGTAAGTCCTCCTCCACACATTCCACAACCTCCAGCTAGAATTAAGTTCTTCATTATCTCAGATACCAACAGTAAACGTGGAAGCCCCTTCTTCATAATTATGAAAGTGAATTGGACTGACTACTGAATGAGATTAGTAACTTACACGTTTATCTTATGGACCTTGCAGTGTTTTCCCCCACCCCCACACTACTGTGGTTAAAACAGACTTTTAGAATTGTCAAAACAGAGATCGACAAAACACTGCTTCCTACATCAGTAGGGCAAAGCCTAGAAACAGCTGTCAGTTTGGTTGATCTGACCTTTCTTTGGTTTTAGGGGAAGGAATATTAGACCTCAATATAATTAACCAGATTAATTTCAAGGTAATCTGTAATTTATATTTATGTCTTGAAAACAAATCAAAATTCATCTGCAACTTACTCTATGAAGTTGTTTGAGAAATAGATGGTGTTTTTCATATGCAGATGTGTGAAGTAGTAGTATTATGTAATGCAATTTTAAAGTTCAGTATATGGTTTAACAACACACCAAAGCTGTCTTAATTACAGCAGAGGTATAGAATAATCCAGCAATATAACTATTTTTGACTCCTGGAATGAGTCCGGTGTTGTAGCCAGTGGGTGGAGAAAAGAAACAGGGGAAAGGAGGTATTAGGTCACCTAATCCAAGCCCCAGGGAACACTGCTAAGCTTGATTCTCCTTATTGCATATTATCTAGCAGAAAATCTTAACATTTGTACAGATTTCACTTTTACTGCTGCTCAAACGGGTTTCCAGTACTAGAGATATAAAATCCCCACATCAATTTATATTAAGTCTGTTAATTATTGGTGTGTCTATTACTCAGGAATATTGGTAAGTCCATAACATTGCCTATCAAGTTCCATTTTGTTGGTATCACCTACGATGTTGGAGCTCTCTCCGGTATTTCAATCAGCTCTGTCGTACGTTGCCTGGCCTTGTTTCCATTTCCTGAAAGAAGATGAGTGTGGGAAAGCTGAAGAGCAATAAAGGATAATCTGGCTAAAGATAACATTACTTTGCAGGTGTAAATTTTGTCCTGGAAGCTATTAAAGGTATGTTACCTCAAAACACCACCTGGGATGAGGCACATCCAGGGACTGGCAGGGAGAAAATGCGAGAAAGACCACACTGTATTTTAAAATCACTTTGAACTTGGCTCATGAGGTTTTCCCCTTTTTAAAATGAAGTACCCTCTTTGTTTTAAGTAACTTGGAAATTAACATTTAAGAGTGACTATTCAATGATAATCCAAAGAGTAATCCCTTTTATGTTGTTAGACAGAAAGCCTCTGCTATCTTCTCTACTACGTAAGACTTTGTGTAGTTTATTCATTGTGGCATCTATTTCTTGCCACTTATACGTAGCAGCCTTCCAGAACCTCTCATTTCACCGGGAGGGATCAGACATTGTGCAAATAACACATAGCTGACCCAAGGACATTTTCATCTAATAGTAGTAGAGGAATCTATCAATACCAATATTGCCTACTTTTAAAGAAACTGGTACTTCCAGTTCCACCTTGGATACTGGATGATGGTTTTGATCACGAAAGACCAACCAATCAGGAACTAGAAATTTTATCATAGATGATAAAAGTGTGGAATATCAAGTGTTTTCAGTTTCCCGTTCAAATTGTGATCAGATTCAAAACATAGCTTTCAAATTCAGATCTTCTTTCACCTACTAAGCTAATAACGACAATCTTTTCTGTTAAAATGTACTATGGATTTCCATAATTACTGGATCTTAAAATATATTTAGATACTAACCATGTTCTTGCTTAACCTTCTATCATTTGTGTCAAGATTAGGAAGTGCTGCAAATGGAACAGGCTGAAATCTGAGGCTGGCAGTTACAGGAAAGTATACTGGGGAATACTAAGTAAAAGCTTCATATACTCCAAAAAGCATTGACATCCGCTCCCTCATTCTTTTGCATACTTTTCTATTATCTACATTTATCCCACATAATCCTGTAAAACTTGGAAAGCAATTGACCATTCCAAGCAATCCAGAGCTTCACACCTTAGCGGGAATTTTTCTGAAACTAAGAAAATTCTTGTACATAGGCATACGGCTAGGGATATTCAAAATCTGCCCCAGTTCTGGAAAGAAAGTTTCCAAACGACACATTACTGATTAAAGATAACTTATACATCAGTTCTGATGTTTTAAATCACTAGTTACCCAAGCCTGAAAGTATTTGAAACATCTCTTGGGTAAAAAAGTCCTATTTTTAAGCACTTCTGCCCACAAGCCATTAGATAAACTGCTACACCAGCAGAAAGGACAGTTATGAAATTTTCCTAAAAAAGAAAACACAGCCTTCTGGGATGACAGCAAACATGAGAAACATCAGACTAAACATACATTTTTGAGAGAAGCTGTAAGCAACTAAGCAGAGCACAGAAGTGCCATCTCATCCTTAAAGAGCATCTGCCCAGTTTTGTTTGGAAAGCCTAAGCTAAACTCTACATAGCCAGGAACAGCTCAGCAACCACTACTCCACCTTCCTCCATAAGTACACTTCATAGAAACAGGAGAATAAGGTTCAATGTTGACTCTGGGGTACCTATTCCTTCCCAACAGATTATTTTTATTTGGTTTGGGTTTTGATTTGTTTGGTTGTTGGTTTGGTTTTTTTTTTAACGTTTTTTTTTTCACCTTGTTCTTCCTTGTATTTTAAGATACACTACCAACTACACACCTTAATATATTATGCTGCTGATCACAAGCAGGTGGTAAAGCTATCACCAGCTTGTTTTAATTGCTGTAGAGCTGAACAGACATTTATTCATTCGTTTTATTATTTTAAAAGTACCTTACACTTTCCCATCACTATCACAGAACATTAGAGGAAAAGATCCGTACAAAACAGTTACTCTGCTTTCTACCACACCAGATGAAGACGTGTAATATGTCTAAAATGTAAAACAACTTGTACACAGCAGGCTTTCTACACCACCCTAGCAATGCATGTTGCAAAGGAGAGGGTCTACGCCAACATGCCTCTTGGAAAAACTGTTACCAAAATATATCTGATGAAGCAAGCTGTTTTGGGATGCATGGTGGAAAACATCTCAGTACTCCTAAAAGCTCAAACAGAATGAAGTTTCCAAACCCCTGTAAAAGGTAATTCCATCCACCTTCAGTGGAAGCCATTTTTGAGGAAACAAAAGATCGCTCACAGACTTTTGTGCATTTGTGAATGGCTCAGTATCTCAAAGTTTTAAAGTGATTTACACCTTAATTACGATACTTTGTTTCAAATTGTCTTTAATATATTACTATTTACCCTTTTCAGTCCTTCAATTTCAGTTCTGGGGTAAATAGCTGGATGTTAGTTAGCAGCCACAACAGATTTTCTGTGGATAATTTCTTTTTGAGGATGTTAAGTGAGGACATCATCTGCAAAAAAGTACATATCTTATTTTCTGTAAGATGAAGACAATGTTTAGTCTATTTACCAAGTTCTACAAGTTCTAAATAATGTTAGAGACCCTCAGGAGTGACAGATGCAATGGAAGGACAAATCTGTGTAATTCAAGATCCCAAGATGGCATATTCAGAAAAACCAATGTGTTCTCTTTACAGAACTCCAGGCAAAGAAGCACGTACACTCAGCAAGAACACTGCCCAGCCCAAATCACCTGCTTTTCTTTCTCATTTTCAGGTCATTTTATTTGCATGACAAAGGTTAAAAAACAATGATGTTTGACAGAGTGTTACTTGGAGGTTTATTTACAGAATAAAGTTTCCTCTAGAGTAAAATCATTTTAAGATAAGTATCTTAGATTGGAATGAGAGTAAGGAAGAAGGGTGGCAGTGAAGGGAGAATGCTTGAAAGCATTCAGTTTTGTTTCACAAACAAAACTAGAGTGCCTTTAACAAAAAGTGACTTTTGAGCATCAGGGTCATGGAAGGAGTTCCCTGGCAGCACTGCTCTCCCATCCAGTGGGGTAGGATACAAAGCTCAACTCTTCCCATGGGCATTAGTAAGAGAACACCAGAAGCCACAAGACTAGAGGAGAACCTCAGGCACAGAAACAGAAAGTGTGAGGCATTGGTGTAGACTTCAAAGAGAACTAGGCAAGAGTGCCTGGGAGCTCTCCCATCACACAACTGCTTGGTTTCTCCAAGTTTTAGCTGAAAATAGTGTCTCCTATACTGGTACAGCAAGGAAGTCTGATTTCACCTCTGATGGGGATGTGGTCAGAAAATGCACCTCCCTTCATCTTTTTTTTTCTTTTAAAATTCATGAAGCAAACATTTTATTTCTGAAGAGCATATATGTACCTGCAAAGTTAACAGCTTTCCTGTTAACAGCAGAGGCTGTACTAGTGGTGCATCAAAATGACATTTCTAGTTCATACACCAGCACATGGAGTTTTACACTGAATGCTGATGGCTGCTTCTCAGAACTGACGGCACATTTTAGCCTCAAAATCAGGACTACTGATCACAGTAAAGACAAATAAAAGGCAATTTCAAAGGTTCCTTCCAAAGAAGGAATTCTTATGTATAACAGAATTGGTTTGTGGTTGCAATTCTGTGAGTTACCACTTAAACATAACTACTCTGGTCAAATAAACCCAAAACAGAAGACACATCATTCACAATTAGACTCTCAAAAGTCATCTGCTATTACAAGTTTTCGGTTACCAATGGTGCAGCATGAGAAGCATGTGAGAAAAAAATACAGAATGAGTCCCTAACATAGACTAATCCAATGTATCTTTGAGAACAGGAAAATGCAGCTCAAAACTATGATCCAGCTCCATCTGTTTGTCATGGTGAGAACATTACAGAAGTCTCTTAATAGACTTGAGGAAGGGAGGCCATCTCCTCACGTGTCACTCTCCTGAGAAGACAACTGTCCAGCTAGAACGTAAGACAAGATTTGGCTACACAGCTCCGTACTTACTAATTTTCTGCCTTTCCATCACACCAAAACTTCCCATTGTCACAGCTCCTGCTATACCAACAAGAGGAACCAAATCCTGCCAAGACCCTTACCTGTAACGCCAGGTGCAAATGCTATGTCTCTCTGTTCCTGAGTGCTGACTTACACTCGCCCATGTTCCTCCTCTCCCCTGACATGCAGGTATCACTGCCTTGCTTACAGAGTGTGACAAAGATCTCTGATCTGCAGCAAGGCACACAAAACCACCTCCCAAATCGACCAGTATCAGTGAAGCTACAACACTGACAGCACATCTATCCAAAGCCAGCTTTGCCAAAGGAGTAGAATATTTAGTATGGTGGTCCTGAACAGGTTTTCTACAACAACACATCATGCTGTCTGTGCAGTGTATATGCCCTGCACTCTGAGCAAACCACAACACGACAGCAAAGTGTTAAGAAGCACGATACAGAAGCAGCCTGAAAAGTAGCACTTTGCAGTGACAGATGGCACGGCACGTGCCTCAGATCTCCCCAAAATGTTTTGGGGTTTTTTGTGTGTGGTTTTTTTTTTTTTTTTTTTTGCATTTGAGCTTGCCAAATCTATTCATTCCACTCTCTCCCAACATCCCCCGCAGCATCCCTCACCTGGAACCAGTGGAGGGAGAAGGAGGATGACAAAGAAAAACTCAGAAACCTGAAGTTTGCTTGGAATTTATTCCCTTGAGTATTTCACACAGTTGAACAAATAATGTCTTGATTTCACAGCAACAGGAAAACCACGTGTTACATAATTCAAAAAGGCACACACCCCCCAAACAAAAACAGGTTAAAAACAACTGCATAAATCAAAATCTTCAAAGAGGCTACACAATGGAGACATGAAGCCTTTCTGAGCACTGTCTCATTTGAACATTATCTGTCAGCAAGCTCATTTTATGCACACTCCCTCCTTTTCTCTGAGGGAAACAATCTCAAAATGGTCATTTCTCAGATTCCACTTTTGAAAAAACCAGACATTTTAATTCAATTAAAAAAACCCAAACCAACTCCTTCACACTAACTTGATACTATTTTTCTAAGACACAAAAAACATTCAATGAAGCTCTTAAAGTGCCCAGAAAAATTCATATCACCCTTCAGAATATACACATACAAACAATAAACAAACATTCCAGTGGCACAAGTCTACAGGTCTGAAAGCTAGAGAAAGGTGGAATCGGGAGCCCAGTTACTCCCAAGAAAAAGTGTTCTTAGCAGGATCCAGCCATAAGCAGAGACTTCACACATGACTACTTTGTATATCCCTCCTCGGTCCCCAAAACATTTTTCAGGATTTTTTAGTGAAACTCTATCAGGTCAGCTGCATCTCTGCTCTTTAGAACAAATAACCTTTCCATCATGTCTTTGCCTTTCCAAATTTTCTGGGCTTCAAATTGCTGGTCCTCTAGCATTCTCATTTTTCCTTTACGCCAAAGCTACCCAAATCCTGATAAGAACACTGACAAGGAACACGATGGACTGGGAACAGTCAAACACTTATCCTAACAGAGATTCCTGGCTTGCTATTATGTGATGATTCACTGGGCACTGAACCTTGGTCCTAATCGGGCAACTCACACACTCTCCTCAGCTTCCAAAAATACAGGGTCTGGTTCTTAAGTTTGTATTTTAAATGTTCCAGCAGAGAGAAATAAATCTTGCATCAGATCTCTTTGGAGTTGTATGAAACCCCATAAAAGGGCTCAGTATCATGTGCCATGTCCTGCAAAACACACCATCACAGCTCCTCCAAACAGAACAGACAACATTCAAGGCACAGCAGCAGAGGAATTACCTTTCCTCCCAATTTGGTGGTGCATCCTGAAATATGGATGTACTACTTTTTTCCTTTTTGGGTGGAATATGGATGTGTTTGTAAATGCACAGTTCAGTGGTTTAGAACAAAGGCACCACAAACAGAACACAATGTCACAGAACTAGTTTGCTGCTATCTTCTGTAATTTAATGTTTAAAACAGAGCAAATTAAAACAAGAACAAAAAACAAATGTGAATAATAATGAAAAGGAGTGACCAAGTGGAGGATTTCACGAAGATGTTTGTCTGGACAAACAACCAGTATTGCTTCGAGGTGAATCATTTTCACAAGGCATGTTCAATGTATACAGAATTGTAAAAAGGCAATGTTTATGAACAAGAAGCTTATTTATATACAGAAATATATAAAAAATTATTCATACTTCATTAGACACAGAAGCAGAATTTTGTGCAAATAATACTGGATGCATTTATAAAGATTAATTAAAATTGTACAGACAGTTAAGATCTTTTTGAAAATGTGGCTCAGACAATTTACCTGACAGGACATGCCACTTAGAGGAAGGAGCCACCCTCTTCTAGCTCTCCAAGTCAGCAAAAGAACTTCCTCATGTAAAAAGTCCAGTTTTGCTTGCTATATACAACAGACTACTTGTTTAAGGGTCTACTACTCTGAAGGGCTTTGTTCAGAACATTGCTCCCTGAAAACACTTAAAGTCACATCCATAGGAGGATTTTTAAGTTTTCATATTGCACACCTATACCATATACTCTATATATTTTTGTGATTTTAAAACAGGAGACCTAGTGCCTCTACTTTGTATTGCATTTTTCAGTTTTGTATACTATGGCTTGCTTATACTTAGCTTCTTAAATCTTCCACAGGCCAAGTAACTGCTGCAAAGATCTCATGACTTGCCTTTTATTGCTGTACATTTTGAAGTATAAGTTTCCCTAGCAGGTCTTTCCTTTACTAACTCCCTATTGCCGACAGGGACAGAAATGTATTGCTGTGAGAACACAAGCCTGACATGGGAAACATCTTACAACAAAACATCACTGGCTAAAGTCACCCCAAGGAGTACTATCTTAAAGCTGATGGGGGTAATGACTGTTCCGAGTCCATCTGTCAAGAAAAAGCTGAAATTTCAGAAATATGTTCTTACAGACCTTTAGAACAAACAGAAAAACAGCATTTGCATTAAAAGCACATTAAAACCATATAAAGTACTGTAAATAATATTAAAAAAAATCAAGACACAGCAGTTACAGATTATCAAAGGGAGAGACAATTAAAAAGCATGTTTTTTTTTTTTCTCTTGGCAATAGCAGCAATTTTGGCACAAAGGCAAATGCAGAAGATAGAGAAAAACAGGCAGACAGGGTACAGAGAAAGGTTACAGAATCTACAACAAGCACGCTACAGTTCAGCAGGACCAAAAGCACAGTAACAGCTTTCCCCGATTTCCCTTCCCTGGAGAGAATGGCATCCATTCACTCAAAAGCTTGTTGCCACTTCCCAAACTGAAGGGTTGATCTATATTGCAAGGGCCAGTTTGACCATAACCTCTCTGGGAATATCCCTTGTAACCTTCACATAAGATGCCACGCAGGCTCTCTGACAAACCAGGCAAAACCTTTGCCAGGAAGGCTAAAAAAAATTTCAACTTACTTATCACAGATTGTGCCCTGCAACTATCATCATTACAATACAAGGGACAAAGTACATTCAATGCCAGTTAAGACGGTGGCCCACACTGAGGGATGACATCTTTAGCAAAGTTAATACATGCCAATCAGGTTAGTAACACATCACAAGTGCTTGCTGTGACCAATCTTACCTCATCTGACCAAACCTGCTGAATGTTATTTTGTGGTGGAATGTATTTTAAGCATTATGATGTCTAAAAAGGAGGCATCCAGATTTGGTGGCACAGCAAGAGGCAGTGAGTGTAGAGGGAGAACCCATGCAATTTACATCCACTTGGGATTCCAAGGCAACTAAAAAGCAGGCCTTGCACGAGTCACTATAAAGCTCACAGAACAAGCACTTTGCTAACTCAGAGCTGAATTTAACTAAGAGGTATAAAATTCAAGAACAGTGGGGTTTTTGTCTTGTATATTCTTTAAATTATGTTTCTGCTGTACACCTTCCTTCGGCCTAAGCTATCTTCACATCTCCATCAAATACCAAACCTGCGCATTTTACACTTTTTTTTTTTACTTAATCATTTTAGAGGCAACATACACTCCACATCAAGATCTACCTCACTGCTGAATATTGGCTCAGACCTCAGGGTCTGAAATTGCTATTGCCAAATTTCATTTGGTGGCAATTGCCTTAATGGGGGTAAAACATTTTCAGATGCATGACCTGTATTAGATAAGTCTACCAGATGGGTGAAGTGGAGCCTTGGAAACAGAGCTCTGCCTCTATCTTCATTTCAGACAGGTTTTTGCTCAAGGTATTTTGTCTGCTCTACAGTTAAAGTAGAATGTCTATAATCTCTTAAACAGACAATTTAATAAATTGCAAGAAAGCATATACACAGATAGTTCAAAGTCAGGAGTTATACTGAGATGTAATCTTATAGACTCCTTTCGATTATTCAGGAATAATATCCTATTCTTCCACTGTATTATCAAGCTTGGTAATTCAAAGAGGTTTGTTTTGATTTGGTTTTTCCAAACCATTTGTAACTGTAAACACATCAGAGGCTTCCTGACTTGCCTACCCAGCAAGAACAGGAGCTAAATGTAGGTACTTACAGTATATAACTGTTACGCTAACAGAGAACTGACCTGCCTTTAATGATGCTGTGGCTTGCTTTTAAAGTACATTGCACTTAGCCTCCTCCTGCTTCTTAACAATTGTTAAGCCAGTAGTTTTAAGATATACTTAGAACCTACTTCACAAAGAAATGGAATCTCAGCCACTAATAGCATTTTTCTAGCAGAAAGGAGAACACAGAGGCATCGTTCCTTCTTTCACCATTACGTGTACTTCTGTCAGGCACACACAAAAATGCACCGCAATGCACTGCCTGAAAGATGACCTAGCTTCACCCAGATAAGCCGAGTATGTTCCAATGTATTTTGGGCACTGCAAGAGGCAAAGCTTTAAAAGGTCCAAAAGCTTTAAAACTGATGCTACAGCTATATACTGCTTCAGAAGAACAGAAAGCAAACAGCAGGAGCCCTAGATTTCAAGTTTTGTCATTTGATAAAATGGTGTCTGCTCTGTCTTACTCCTCTGGAGTAAAAACAATTCTGCTACAGGATTGTGTCACCACCACATAAGGAGAGATGGAAATATCCAATTTATAGCTGATTTATAGAAGTTTATAGCAAATCATGGCTTATGGCTTCCTCTATTTTACATTCACTTACATGCTCATTTATAAGAGTGAGTAATTAAATTCAATCAGTTGGAAGGACTAAATCAGAGGAAGGAGACTTTCTGCCAGCAACTGCTTTGATAAACTAATTTATGTATATAGCTAAACTCTCCTTCTACTTCACATCATGAATAGCTTCACTCCGTAAACCACTTTACTCTCACACCAGATGCCCTATGCTCCAAGAAATACTTTTTACCATTCATCTTAAAGAACACATTTCAGCTAAAAAAACCCCAACTCTTCTCTTCTACAGAATGCAATTTTAAGTCTATCCAGCTGCACAAAAAATGCTGTAGTAATCCCATCTGCCCACAGCATTTTGCAAATGTCATTCTTCCATACCTTTTCCTTTTCCTCCATTTTGCCATATGGAAATTCCACACAAACAAAAGAGGAAACTGTGAAAGTAACTACACTTCAAGAATCAACTGCACACACCAAGAATAAATTTCTGTTGAATTGCATTCAGATCCAATCTTCGAAACACTTGTAAGAATAATACATGAAGTCAAAAAAAAGTAAGATTTTCATTTGCCTGCATGTTGTTAATGTCTTTTCTCAACTAGCACTGCAAAAACATTATTTTCTCAAGCGTTGCTCTAAGTATGTTCTCTCTCTAAAAGCAGTTGATCTGGTTTCTCCGTAGTGTTCAGGAACAAATACTAGGAATCAAATCTCCTCCTTTTTCTGACATCACTAAATGAGCACTTACGGGCTGGGCAAACGAGCATTTGTAGCACAGACACTTCTCTCATGTTAGAAGGAATTAGAATTTCAAGTTAAAAGGCAAAACTACTTCACAGTAAGACACAAACATTCACCACCACATTCCCAAAGCCATGTCTAGGAGCAGCACAGATTCTGGCAGCAAGGGAGGAGCACCATGACCTGCCAGCACCACGAAAATCAAGGGGTTTAAGGAATCCGATCCCATTAACTGTCAGAGACACCCAGAATTCCAAAGGAGACACAATCCAGAGATAATGGGATCTTTTCCATACAAGTACCAGATTAATGAAGAGAAGCTTGGGAGAACAAGAAACCACACCCAGAATTCAGGCAAACACAGAAATCCAGTTTGGTAATTATTCCAGTGCATCAGAAGAACTTTTAAGTTCACTAACACTGAGCTGCATACATTACAGACCAGGGCTCTTTATCGGGGCCCACTCAGAGGAGACCCTCAACTGAGCATCTGTGTTTCCCTAGAATTCTTTCAGATAATGTTCTTGAAAGGACTGAGAACATCTAGGCCCCAAAGCTACAGTGCAAAATAATATATTGAGACTTTCATGTAATGCACAAAATTCACACGGCACCCCAAAATCACACAAATTATACAGCTCGAAGCTGGTCACATTAAGTCTCACTGGTCAGCAGGCTGCCCACAGAATTCCCCTAGGATCTGCACAAGAATTTCTGACTGGACATAGAGAAAGGGAACCCCAAAAGCCATCAGCTGACACATGAAAAAGGAGTCCAAAGGGTTCTGGGCTACCTGGTGCCCAATCGAGGAAACTGTGCTTTGCAGGCGCTGGCTTGCCACCCTAACTCTGTCAAAGAGGCCGAGAGAGTACTGCACCACCCTGCAAAAGAAGGAAGCGGAGCTACCTGGGGCCCTCTCTGCTGAGGCGGAGATGGTATTTGCCTGTCCACTTCCATCACTTGCCATAGCGTCCTGCAGAGGTCCTTTGGTGTCCTGTAAGAATGTGGGGGAAATTAAATTCGTATTACAACCGAAAATGCCTCAGCAATACTCTTTTCTTTCATGTTAAGCTGTATGTACCGAACATGCTGAACTAGGAAGATATCCCTCTCACAATTACGATATCCCTTAATCATCACATAACGCAAGGTCTGAACTAAGTATGTTCAGTCTCCATTTAAGGCTTTACTAAAACTCCGAAAAACAAGCTGGATACCCAAGAAAGTCAAAGTAGTAAGACCCCTGAAGCCCGCTCATGTGTGAAATAAAACAAGTACCATTTTTGTCTTTATTTTTGGCAGAAAGTATGGCACAAATATTGGGATGGATCCCTTATCCTTCCAAAAAGGAGAACAGCTTCAGCATGTACTACTAAAACCTGAGACAAAGACAAGCACCACCACTACCACAAAGGAAAATACAATTTAAGGGGGAAGGACAGCTTGCAGTATGTGAGCTCAACAGCACTTCAGAGACTACCATATAGTTTGCTCAGACAGAGTACGCAAAAATGCTGAAAAGGGGTTTGAGGAGGCAAATTAAGTGCCTTGGGTTGTAATGACAAAAGCTGGGAGACTTTTCTGTATTACACAGTGGGTCTTGATCCTATATTTAAAGCACAAATGCTTCCATTATGATAGTATAGAAAAAGGGGTATCCTTTCTTTCCACGCAGGTTCCCATTATCACACAGAAAACTTTCAGAAATGAAGGCAGGTCTTCTTCATAGTCTATGCAAGTAGGGTAGAACTTTATTTGCATTTCCTTTGAAACATGATTTGTTTCATCTTAAGAAAAACCATGGAGAAACAAAGCAAAACCAAAACTGGTAACATAATTCATTTAGTCTCTGCATGGAATGAATAAGTATTTCAGCTGACAAGAAAACAAATCAAAATCCTGTTTTGAATGGGATAGTACATTATTTTAGAGGAACCATGAAAAGAGAAGTTATAATTAAAGGAACCTGCTTTTAAACAAAATTTATAGAACCGCAAGATCTCATTACATAAAAAAGTAACTCGATGCACTCTGAGTTTTCCTACTTTCTGAAAAAAACCCAGCATATTTACTTTTTCTGTGTCAAGAATCAAAACCTATTAACGTGACATGGTAGATGAAAATAAGTTACCTTTCCTGACAGAGGACCCACTGCTGGTCTCTTCCTTTGAGCATAACCAGAGAGGCGGTAACAGTAGTGAGGCTTACAGTAGAATTTACCTGCAGGTAAAACACGAATGATGGTCAGCAATGAGAACACAGTAGTTTAGCACAATATAAATGTCGATCTCACTGCAACTGATTTTCTGCTGCCATGCCCGTTGCTCCATCTAGCTTATTCACTACACAGAGGCAAACACTATCTGAGGTTTTCATTCCAGCCCTCCTCTCTCCCCCTCCTAGCCAGCCTCCTTTCCATTGGGTGCCTGACAGCCATTTAGCTTAAAATCCTATCAAACACCAAAGCAAAGCTGCGAGGATTGTGTGGTATCACACGCTAACAATGCAGCAGTGTGTGAGGAACAAAGAAATCGTCACATGAAAAGCTGGCAGAAGCACTTTTGGAAAAAGCAAGAATGAATACAACCAGCAGAGAGAAGTGGGAGAGGACAGTGTTAACTCCCAAAGAACCATCTCTAAAAATGCACAGTGGCTACTTGTGGAAAGGCCAATCAACCCATGATTCATTTTCACAATTAAGGCCTTTTATGATACTACTGGTTTAGTAACACCCCAGAAGTCTACATGGGTTTTCACTGGTACCTGAACACTGTCAGGAAGCCAAAACACCACTAGTAATACCATAATATAAATAATAGTAATAGCAGCACATTATTATCTTCCAGTGTACTGTTGTCAGCGTACCCTGCTTGGTATACGCAGCCCACAGTATCCCCTACTGCTATCCTATTCCTACAACTTTGCTAATGCATTTCAAATCTATATTCTGACCCTTGCCCCTTCCTCTAGTTCCTCTGGGCTGGTATTTGCACAATGCTTTCTTTTATGATGGAAAAGTGACAAACTCTATCTTTTGAGAAGTCTCTACTTAAATAAACATTTCTTTTACTCTTTCCAAAAACTGCTCTTTCAAATTGTCTGAAGAGAGCAACAGAAAAGCTCTCACATAAAAATTCTCAGACTTTGAAGCCTAAAACCAGACACTGACTGCATAACACTGCAGAATGCTCATTAGTCCAAACAGCTAGATGAATAACAACAATACATGTATAGCTTTGTTATTTTTTTCTCTCAAAGAAAGCCCAGAATGAAATATAACCTAAATTTTGACAGCTATTAGATTAGATAGGATACCACATATTTCTGTTTGGCCATATCTGCTTCATATACATACTTCATATGCTTCATATTCATACACAACTGCTAGGCATGTAATATTTCAGAATCAATGCTACAAGTACAGAAGTTTGCTGGTAGAGGGAATCGCTAAATCTGGCGGCAAAAACTGTTTCAGCTCACACAGCTGACAGAGGAACTCAGTCTATTATTAATCAGATATTCAGTTACTTATGCCCAAAATAACAGTAGTGCTCAAAAAATGCTTCC
>VZSC01010931.1:302820-388851 GCA_013398225.1 Steatornis caripensis
AAAAATGCTTTCCCCCCCCCCCCCCCCGCCCCGTTTTGATTACTGATAAAGCTTTTACTTTTAGATGTTGATTTCAAAATTATCATTGGTCCCTTTAAACTCACATGCCATGTCTGCTGACCTTCTGGCCAAGTAATAATGGGGTTTCTATTCCTTAGTGGGAGATGAGTGAGTTTGATGATTTTAAGTTTCCTCAACCTTGTGACTGAGCAAGTCCATTACTTAAAGTCATTATATAATGCACCATCAATACATAATTTTGGTTCCTTTTGCCTCTTAAGCCTAGATGGTGTTTCCACAGGCATTATTCTACCCAGTTTATGCAAGAAAATTCTTCCTGCTACACGCAGTAGACAACTATAAATTTTACAACATTTCAATCTACAGTAGAATATTCTGGAGTTTCATCTTGCAGCAAACCAGTTTATACTTTTTACTCCATCTTTACATCAATGAGAAGGGAAAACTATTGGTACTAACACTTTTTCCCTGTTATTTTGTTTTCTACACCATCATGTCTGGAGTAGAATCCCTTCCACCTAACCTCTCACTAGTTTTACATAACTTTGCACGCATTTTCCTACTGAGATAGGAGTAAACAAAAATGGCAGCTGTGAAAGAAAATAAAGGCATACCTGCTGATATAAATAAAGGTTTATCTGACATACTTTCTCATAGTTTTTCTTCTGAAAACATGAAATTCCTGTCAATCACTGCTCAAGCAAAGAATGCAACACATTGCTACTCTTAGGAGATTACTTTTCACAAATGATGTGTGATTTCAGATTATTCTTTCAATATGCACACTGTTGATAAATTGAGTTTCGTCTGCTGCCATACTGTTTGGTTCCTCAGATTTGTCAGGTATACTTGAAGCTTCCCTTAATTCTTAGCATGTTAGATTGTTAACTGAGCCATCAGCAAGTTTTGTAATCATATTCCTTCCTCCTCAGTCTATCAGATACAGAAAAGAAGAGTCATTACTGGATCTTCAGTAACTACTTCAACAACACTTTCTCTGTACATATAACATTGACTTACCCCTACCCAACTTTGATGCTTCATTTTTTGCTATATAAACAGAACTTAGTCTGTAATGAGCTATTATCACATCCCCCAACAATGAAGTTCCTATTTTAGTACATCTAAAATAAACATACAGAGTTGGACAGTTGTGATGCCTTCAAGAAGAAAAAGCTGACTGCATGTCTCCAACATGTTATTTTCTCTTAAGTGGTACTAAACACTAAGGAGTTTCCTCATTAACAGTACTGAAATAAGAGTAAAGGGTCTAGCCTTCAAACTCGGCCTCCAAACCCTTTCGAAGTCCCCAAATACCATTTGTTTCTTAATATAATAACAGCTGCTAGAACGCAGAATTAATTTCTAACAGCTCAGTTGTTTTGCTGTCAGCATGACCTGGGAAATCCACATAGTTTCAAAAGTTTGAGAGATGGTGTCTTCGGAATGGAAGATACTCTCTTCCCTAACTCCCCAAATAATTTTTAAACAAAAGACCAAGCTGAAATCACTAGACGGACTTCCAGGACAGTTAAGAGAATTCTGACAAAAAGGCAATTTCTCTTACCATCTTCAATATCATAGGCATAAGATGACAAGCGCAGAGTCGTCGCACAGTATTCACACTTGAAGCAACTGCGGTGGAAGAACTTGCCCTCAGCGCTCAGCCTTTCCATCACATAGACTCGCTTGCGGCAGAAGTAACAGACATCACTGCCTCCCAGGTTTTGGGGGAACTCCTTTTTGAGTGAGCCCTAGACAGAAATAGGCATGGCTAAATTTGTGTGTGTCCAGCCTCACCAAGATTGCACGGTCATATTTTTTCTTCATTTATGCGGATACAGGAGCATCTGGATGCTGCAGGTTTTCACACATGGATGCTGCAGTTCTTGGACACAATTCACAGGTTTAATCAGGACACCAAAAACTAACCTTATTGTCCAGGGAAGAAGGTCCTAGGATGCCATGCCTACATATGTCAGGAGTAAAATAAGCTCTGGATGGAAGAGCGGACATCAGTACTATTAATGATGACCTTGAAATAAATGACTGAAGGAGGCATATGATGGAAAGCCAAAAACATTAGAAATCCCTCAAACAGCAATTCTTTGACCTACATTATCAAAATCAGTATCTCCTCCAGAAAACGATAATGCAGAAATAGCCCCAGCGGATCAAACATCTTCATAAATATGACAAGCAGTTTCTCAAACGTTTATGCACAACTCTTGGACACTGAGGTTAGATTAAAACATTTCGCAAGGAAAACGAGGACAATAGTGAGGGCGGATAGAGAAAGGGAAACAAAGTCTTTCACAAAGCTATGACAGATTCCATCAGTGGTAGCAACAACCGGACACTCACAATACTTCAGATCTACAGTACATCTAATCACAAACACACACCATCTTCTGTACATCATCTTACCAGTTCCTTCTTGTCTAGAAGGGTTTTGGGTTGCTCTTTCCTTTGAAGCTGATTGGCTATCTGCTCAGCCAATGAGCTCACTCCTCCTGTGTACATCTTTATATACTTCTACCAGATGGACGGAATAAAACAATAGGGCAGTGAAAAAAGGGGAAAAAAGTCAAATTAAAAAAAAATATGAGTAAAACGACAATAGGTTAGGTGGTGAAAAGGTGCAGAGAGGTCAAATCATGCCAAGACAGTGGACAATATGAAGTGACAAGTAGTAACAGCAAAGCTAGCGTCATCAGAAATCACCAGTACAGTCCAGGATCAGCTGTTAAAACGGAAAAGAAGGCTCGCACTTTGCATTCTCTAAGTGCTCTAGAAATACTATGATGATGAAGAAAGCAAATCTTATTTTCGCTTGTGGGATATTGTGCATCTGGAAACCTGAGCATCGACTCACCTCAAAGACAAGCCCAAATATAGGTTAAGATTTTAGGTTCCAGGTAAAATTGGCATGAGAAAGAAAGATCTTTTAGAAGACACATTACATAGTCTAATGCAACATGCTGACCAGAACAACATATTTATATGATTAGCAACTGGAAAGAATTCATTTACAGAGCGTTCATAGAGCAGGGAGAAATCCTTAACTAAGGAACTTACAGTGATACAAAAATACAAATTCTTCCAATGCTAAAGATACATAGAGGTTTATATGAAAAAATATGCAAGAGCCTCATCCAATGCATTAAAGCCGTACCTGCATACATCTGAAACATATACTTGTTCAACTGTTCAACTTGTTCAACGGCTTTATGAGTAGGCTTTTCTCCATCATAGGTATTGACTGGCTCTATAACTTTGGATATCTAAAAACCTTCCAGCATTCAAAGAAATCTAGGCAGGTTGGCTGTTATCTTACATGGTACAAAATGAGTGTTTGCAAGTCAAGTTCAGTCACTGCAGGAGCAGAGGAAGCTTTTTTCACAGGAAATACTTAAAACTGTTGGCAATAATTACATGGTTAAGAAAATGATGTAGTTACATCCTTGTTAGCTCAATCACACTGCAAACGCTATGTATTTGACTCAGAGCAGCAAGGAGCATGCCAAGCAATGTTCCTGTTCCAGACTAAGAAGTATTATGAATGTTTCTAGCCGAAGCCTCCTCAGCAAATGAAGGATCAAAGAGACACTCCAGCTTCTGCAAGCGTAAAGTATCAAGGATAACAGTAATCTGAAGGAAATGACTAAAAAATCCCCTTTACTCGTATCGCAGAACTTGTTTGAAGCACACTAGTTATTTCCCACAACTAATAAACCAGCATAAATTTAATACATGTGGTTATTGGCCTTCTAGGAATGTTTAAGACCTTCACATGTTCAGACTTGAGAACAACAGGAAGCATCACAAAAACTGAAATTCACCACAGAACGGGCGGTACTTTGGGGAAAAAGATTTTGAAAATTGAATGCTCAGCTGTCAGAGATCATCGCTGCTTTCACTGAAGTCCTAATTCCTTAAGCTCTGTGCCACTGCAGTAATGAGGATTTATTCCTACCAAGAAAGAACTTCTACACATCTACTGATTCCACCCCAAAATGCAGAGCACTCACAGTATTTATATATGCAAGAAATAACACAGGATTTGTGTTTAAAAACTGTCCTCAGCTAATGTGCACACACACATATGGGCAGTTGCTTTTCAATGTCATACATCATATCTTGTCAAATATTACATTTAAAGTGGTGCCCACTGGAAAAATTTTCTTCCTTTCATTCAACGTTCATCTTTAACTGGCAACCATAATAATTTGGTCAAGAGTTTTCCATTTTCCTCTAAAAGACCAGAATCCTTTGAAGCTTTTTAAGTTTTCCTAAAAGATAATTCAAGCTTTTCCATGGGTAAAATTTTCTTTTAGCCGAACCAGATTTCCACTGAACAATTTCTGATTTGAAACCTTTATCCAACCTTAATTGCAGATGCTTCAGGATCTTTAAATTTCTACCAGCACATAGGAAGTTCCATGCCCATTGGGCAAAAGCCTTCAAGATCCAAAACATTCTGCAACATTTTCAAAAGCGGGCAAAGAGCCCACTCCAGCTTAGGTCAAATCAATTTCCTGGTGTTGATGTATGACAACTGCAACTAGTTCAAATTCTCAGTGATTTTTCAGAAAGTCAAAGTACTTTTTATTTCACACTGTCCATTAAGCATATACACACAACCACATTCTGTAGTTTGGCCCAAAGATCTCAACAAAAGCAGCAAGCAAACAAGAAAGCTTTACTACAAAGCCAGAAGGACTATCAGTGCTCAAGAATACTGATCTGAGAGTGAGATGTACCACAAGCTTTTAATTCACACCAAACATTAAACATATTTAGTTTCTAATTGCCTTATGGCTGACAAGAACCAAGCTATGCCACAGGTTGCCTCTGGCTTCTCATTTGTGCATGAATATGCACAGACATTGCATTCTGCAGGTGAAGCATTGCAAGCCTAGCCATCTCTTGTGGTGTGTCCTTGGCTGATGGGACCAGGGTGCAGCAAGCCAACACAGCTGAGTGCACCTTGCAACGCTCAGGCTAATGCTACCTGTCGAAGAGAGTCAGATGAAGGTGAAGAAGGGCGATTAGAAGAACGGAGGCTAAGGGAGAGCTCCCACTGGTCAACAAAGAATCGGCGAGACGGTTCAGTCTCAGGCTAAAAAATAAAATAAAATCAAAACAATCATACATGGCTACAGAGGGAAGAGAAGAGAAAATAAAAAAACCTCAGGCCTTTCTGTCCATCATAAAAAAAATTTCTTAAAGACTCTTGTAAGAAAACTTCCAGAAATATGTCCTGTGTATCTTCACTTTCTCCCTAATGAGGCAGATTAACTTATTCTTAAATTTGCTCTTTATTAAGTTTTAAGTTATTTAGGATCATTTGGAAGGAGTTACCTACTTCTGCAGATGTCTAACCTCCTGTAACCCAACCAACCAAGCCACTGGCAAAGATCCCAAATCAATTTCCTCTGCTCCTTCTGTATCTCCCATTGCTCTGTATCACTGGCACAAGGCACTAAGATCATGTTTCAGGCCATGTGAGACCTATTCTATATTTTAACTATATAAATCAAAAGCCTGCTCTCCTTGGGGATGGAAGATAAAGAAATTAACTTGTATGCATTGTCAGTAATTAGCAAATTTTCTACGTAAAATTTACTGTAAGCAGATTGGAAACATAACACTAAAAGGAACGAAACAATATAAAACAATCTGCTGTTCTTGCTTACCAAATGGCAAACAATAAATCTGGAACTGAGAATCTGCATCCTTCTGAAACTTGTTCCTCACAGGAGAACCCAGGATCTGGTCTTCTAACACACCCTCCTCATTACCTCTACAGCTCATTATGTCTGTCTCCCAAGAAATACTTGACATAAATAGAAATAAAAACAATAGCTGGAAGTATCACACAAATAGTGCTGGTAGAAACTGTGCACTCCTAAAAATTATAGTCTGGAAAGAAAAATTATGCAAATTTCAAATATTTCACCCTCTTTTACAAGAAATTATGTTTTCCATTATGAAAAGGAAAAATGAATGTCATGTAGCTGTCTAATGCACGAAAATAGCTATATCTAGCTACTTGGAATAGCCTAGTCTCACAATTAAATCTACTGGACAAAACGCAACATAGCTTGGCTTTCACAGTTTCCCCAATTTAAAGAAACATAACTGTTTATACATAGATTTTCTGTACTTAAGATCATCATAATTCAATCAAATTTCTTTTCTGAAAATGCCTTTTTTTTTTGCTAAGCTTTCTTTGTCTTAGTACTCTATTTTTCTTGTTTTCTTCCCTTAAATCCCACATCATAATCTATCATTGCCTGCAGGGTTCCAACATCTGTTTCCTCTTTTTCCTCTCCGCCCTACCCACTTTATCCTTTCCTCTACTTTGTGCTCTCCGTCTCCTCTATATTTTCTGTCCTCCTTAATTCTGTACTATATGGAGATTAGAGTTTCAAAAATAACTTCTATCTTTGCATTGTAATGCTGTTAATCTTTTCCACCCTCAAAACGAGCTTAAAAGTGCTAGAGAGCAACAGAAAAGGTAGGAGCAAGATGTTTTGGTCTACATGTTCATTTCTGTATCACATTTCAACTGAGTAACAAAATGCACATGAGCATGCTGTCCAAGACCATGCCTGAGATCTTCAGTTGTGTCACTCATTAACAAATGGATATTAATATGTTTAAGTTAGTCTTCTTATCCAGTCTTCCATGGTTTCTTCTGTGTCCCCACATTCTATCATAAATCTAGCCAAAGGTTCAGTCTTCCTCCCTCGAGAACAGCTTCAATAACTTTAATTATCAGCAAAGACAGCATCCCCAAAAAAACAGTAATGGAAAGCGACCTAAATGTTACACGCTTCTTTTTGACATCGCTTGGAAAAGTCACACCCACCAGCAAAATTTCTGGGACTGTTTAGACTCCAGCCCAAGAAGAGAGCTTTATTTTGGACAGTTAACTCCAAACAATTAGTTATGAAAAAAAATCATTTATATAGATGGTGTTTTCCAAAAGCAGTCTCCAGTTTGCCAAATGCTGTTGCAGATAACTGAAAACAGAGACAGGGACAAGCAACTCAAAACAAAAGAAACCACTGCTCAAACTGGCATGCTCCCATATGCCAAAGATGACACACTGGAGAGAAAATCAAGCACAAAACCAAACCAAACCAAAAGCATACAATGGAATCAAAGAAAATCTGCACAATCTGCCAACTCTACTGTCAGAAAAAAGTATACAGGAAGTATGGACACAAAAGTAGCACTTCAGAGCCAGGAATTGTGTTTGGAAAATGCGAATGTTCTTGCTTCCAGAAGCAAGTAAAATTTGTGAGCAACTGACTGGTAAACAACCACTGTGAGATTATTTGATCTGGAGTGCAGCTGGTTTTCAGCATGTACTCTGAAGCTTGGAGGATTTTACCTTATTGTTTATATTGTGTTTTGAGAAACAAAAACACTGCTATTCATCAAACAAGGAGACAGTTAAGAACTGGCAAGTAGAATAAAAATAGGACACAAAACAGACTTGATCATGTTTTTTTAACCACATGACTGTACAGCAACAGTCATTGTATTTTGGTGAATATTTCTATCCCTCTGACCCCAGATGTCACCGGTACCCAGAATTCTGCACTGATACAGGATGCCAGATAGGCAGGGCTGTAGTCACCTGATGCCTCACTGCAGGTCTGGACTCCAGGAGGGCAGCCAGCTGACATGCCCTTTGTTCAACATTCTCAGGCACTTGGTCATCAGAAAATAAACGAGGAGATCTCTGTGAGATGAGGAAGGAGGGAGGAAGTAAACAAACCAGCAAAAAAAAAAAACCAAAACCAACCCCAAAAGAAATAAGACACAGAAATGTGATATAAAAGGTATGAAATTCACATGCAGAACAGTAAGAGGAGCTCCCATGTGAAGACTGTTTTTATTTCCAATAAACAGAAACTATTTATTCCCAATGTTTACTGTTCTAATGAAGTGCTAAGTTTTGACCCTCAAGGCCAAGAAAAAATAGTTGAATTAGTCATTATTCACAACACTCCTACCTAGGACTGCTGCAGCCAAAACCGAACAAGCACATGACCTCTCTCTGGCATTACCAAAGCAAAAAAAAAGGGGCTTTATCATGCACAAAGGAGCTTATTTACCAATTTATTTCACCACAGCTCTTGATTCTCAAGGATTTCCTTTAACTATCTAAACCTGCGCATACTGGTGTTTCTCAGATTCTGTGCACAGAAACTTTTTTTTTTAGGGTAATGTACTTCAGTTTTCATAAAGATTGAGTTCATTTCCACTGGTGTATGAAAATTGAATGTTGTACTTAGTAAAGAGAGGATGTTCAGTGAGACTGGCTGGCTGAAACAAAGCACAGCAAAATCAAACTATCATGGAAGTTGCCAATCTTACTTCTGCAACTTCACTGCCCTACTTGTTCCTTACTGCGCTGTCATGTCAACTTATCTGAGGCCCAATACTTGACACCTGCTATTTTGGTCTTTCATATCAATTTTCTTAGACTGTTGCGTGGTGCACTTAGTGACATGGAAAACAGACCTGGGTGTGGCCTGCTGTACAGGACAGGAGTATCACCTGCAATATTACATAGCCTTCAGCTAATTTGTTTGTAGAGTTCAAAAGTAAACGGACCAGGAGCTACAAATATGTGCATGAAGAAACCTCAGGCTTCATCTGTCAAGAATGCCAGGGTGCTGCTATTTATTGCTAACTGTCCTCCAAAGCAGAACAGAGAGCTGGGTTCGCACCCAATTTACAGGAAACACTTTTCCCATTCAGATGCATTAATAATACTCTACTTTCAGCTGCTTTCAGTTCCACCTACTCCTTCCTACTAGATCGTTTTCACTAAAACTAGGGCCTATTATAAAACTGTGGGCTTCTGTGTCACTGCAGACACATGCTTATTCATTTCTACTGCCTGTCAGAAAACATCCGGCCCACAAGAGTCTTTTGTTAGAACACATTCTGAAAGTTGCAACAGTTTGATAGCTGGCTACCACTCACAACTTAATTCATTCAAAGCCTTTACTGGAATGTCAATTAATTTGTCAATATGAATTCGAATCAACCAAATTCTTCTGAGTGCCTATCTTTTCTTTTTCCATGCTTCTGTAAATACTGAGCCATTCAGACAGACTGTTGAATATTTCATTGTTAAGAAGGCTTCAAAGTCTCTAGGCTAAATAATGCCTCATCATTTTTCCTTTCACTTTGGCCTGTAGGAGGCAGGATGGATGCCAGTTGTTTAACCATCCAGAAGGCAAGCAGTGGAATACAATGCAACTATGTTTGCATGAATTAGCACAAAACATAACTCTTCTTGTTCTGCTACAGCCACAGCACACTTTAATAAAGAGGTGTAAGAGAAAAAGAGGAATGGGAAGAGCTTATGTGCCAGATCTACGGCAAAATAAAAGCATATAGCAAACTGTTGATGAAGCTTTGTTACGCATTTATGTGGGTATCACACAGAAATAATCACTCCTAATTGACTCTCAGCAGTTCCAGTGTGTTAACAGCAGCATTAGGATAAGTGTGTTTCACCACTCAGTACATTTACTCTCAGTATTACACGCATTCACCACAGCCTTGTGTCATCAGCATCCATGCCACTTGTTCATGCTCTTTACCCTTTCCTGTCTGGGACTCTGCTCCCCGGGATAGTCGGCACCAGGTTCCCTGTTTCTCTGCAGGCAAAAATTACGAGCTTAGTAACAACCACAGACCAAATTCCTAGTAAAAGCAGACTTCATCTGATTTTTCTTACGATGTAGGCAGAAAAGAGGCCATAATGATAGTAGAACAGTTTATTATGAAGAATATTCTAAAACTGGCAGTAACAACTTGGATCCTGTAGGGAAAATTTTAAAAAACGGTCTGTATATATCCATATTAGGTCAGTAAACCACAATATAGTACCACAATGAAATTAATTTAGTACAATAAAGATGGTAAGACACTCAATATAACTCATACTGTGATGTTAGATCAAACGAAGGAAATCGGAAGTTTAAAAGAAGTGGCATAATGAATGCATAAGCAGCACAGAGGTAGAGATTTTAAAAGACATTAGTGTAACAAGGACATAGATCCATCTGACTCACTATGAGGCCTAGGCCAAGACAGTACCAGGACAAGAAATCATTCCTAAGGGAAAAAGAATGTCTCCTAAAGCAGACTGAGTTTAACAAATCAGTTCTGTAGCACAGGGGGTAAGAATTCCTCAGAGTCAAAAGGTAGAAGCCAAAATATTTTTATTGTTTGAGCAAGAATGCATGCAAAAAAGTTTCCTACAGGACACAACATAGAAAATGGTCAAAGTACACCTGGACCCAGCAGCAGTGGGCTCTCACGACTGAACCAGGGAACCAAAGAGACACAGAACAAACACTTGGAGAAGCTAGGGAGGGCAAATCCAGAGCTAAGGGATACTCAGTGACTGAAAGCCAGTTTCTCTACATGGAAAATTAATCCCATGCTCTAGATTAAAAATTAAAACTCAGTGTTTAACTGCATGAGTTTCTCTACCTGTAAGCTTAGAAAAAACCTTTTTTATCACAAAATGTATCTGTCAATTTTCAAAGGGTGTTGGCAAGAGGAAGGCAGCTAGCTATCATATCATCTGATAATATTACACTCAGTTCAGTTTAAATGCTGACTTAGCTAATGAAAAGGGCTTTCCCCACCCATTCTACCTAGATATCCATTCCCGTATCCTTTCTTGCACCATGCTGCCCACAGTGTGCCAAAAAACTAACCACTTTGTTAGGACAGTTTAGATCAGATCAGTAAGCAAACCTGACCTATCTTGCAGATGCAGACACCAGAGAGGCAGCACAGAATGTGTGCCCCAGATGCTGACAATAATTAGACCAGATTAAATGCAACATGTAACAACACTCTGAGATATCACAGCAATAAGCTAAGTCAAAGTTTATGCCCAAGAATGTCTTGTCTACTCTGCTAAAAGATAACATGCCTTCACAGAGTTTATAGGCATACAAGTGTTCAACAAAGAAACATTTTCCACCTACGGGGAAATTCACTTGTAGAATCCCTATATAAAGTTACAGGAGGTCCATGGAACCACAGCTGCCTTTTTATCACCTCAAGGTTAGTTCACGATTGATCAGTAAGGAATGGAATTTATTACTGCGGTAGGAAAAATCCCAAACATTTTTAAGAAAATATACAACTCAAAGAAGCACGATGACCATGTACAACAAGACACAAATATTAAAGGATTTCAGGTAATATTTTACTAGAAGGACAACAAACACATGCACCATCCATACACTCTGTTCAGAATAGCTCTCACTGCTCCAGACTCAAAGTCAGACAGACTGAACACAAACTCTTGTGAGACAAAGACTCGCGTGTCAGGGCAACAGGACGATCACCTTGGACATGTGCAGGCCACTACAACACTCTAAAAAGGCACTTCATGTAAGTAATCCTGAAAGAGTTTCATAAATACAAAGGCAAATTTTCATTTGCACTTGTTTAAATGAAGAGTGGAGACGGTGAAAAGTTGCATTTTCTTTCTCTGCACTACTCCAAACATTTAATTTCTATGTTGCTGCAACTAAAAACTGGAAAAGGCTACTGTAATTACTAATTACCCTACAGTAAAATCTCAAGAGTCTCCAGTGCATCAGGTACTCATTATAATCATACTTCCGGTGAGCTAACGCCAACCTGTGTTTCTAATCTAAGAGGCTGAAGAAGCCCTATCACCACCTGAAAAAAGAAAATTGAAAATGCATTTGTAAATGGGATATCCAGTAACTGATCTAGTCACTTGTACAAGCAGTAATGAAGAGAGAGGGACAGAGCATGCAGAAGGAATCACCTGCTGCCTGGGATACGGTGGAGAGGAAGGTGGAGTGGAAGAAGAGAGCATGATCACTTTTTTGGGGCAGGTCCGAGAACGTTCCTTACTCCTCAGCTTTTTTTAAAACAAAAAAAGAAAAAAATCATAATAATGATAGAAGAGAGGTAACATTACCATTGGCTCTGGTGAGACAGGCCAGAACACATTTCACTGAGAGACCATGATCCTAAGCTCACACCTCTCACAAATGACCTAAAGCCACATTTTATCTGAAGCTGAAAGACTGAAGTTTTTACACCCATAGCCACACGATCGCATGTCCATTTGACAGACACTTCTAGGGGCAGTCAACATGTACTTATATCAATTATCAGTTGAGTTTCTGACTCAAGGTCTTAAAATCAGTGAAAGGTACAACTTGGAACTCTCCACAGCATAGCTGGACTGCTCTCTTTGCTTCATGAAAAATTACTTCTTGCTGTGCCCTGCAGTGTTTAAAGATACCCATTCTGTTGACCTAACTACTCTTGCTTGCAGTTCATCAGCAATACAACTCTAGTCACAGTGTTAAGCTCTCACCTTCCGATCACTCCTCTAACTTACAGATACTATACCATCTGAGTTTAGTTAAACTGTACTCTGTCGTTCTACTAGAACAGAAATACATCTGTTTTATAGCTAAAATACAGCCATATCTGATAGTCTGAACATTATACAATGCACATACACGTGATTTTAATATGCCAGAAAACATGCCTTTCTAGTTCTGTACCTTCTTACTACACACAGTCTTTTTCCCACCATCTTGATTATTAATGTATTTTCTGCCTGGTTTTTCCTTTTCTTTTGAGTTCTCACCAGAGCATATCTGGAAATTATTCCACTGTGAAAAAAATGCTGTGTATCCAAAGCCACTGTTAAAAAGCCTCCAAAAAACCAGCATGCTGTTTAAAGATATTACAGATGTTCGTTACTGTCTTTACAGCTGAGTTGGCACTAACATCTGTTTGGGTGTTCTCTTCCTTTTCAGAAAAAAAAATTAAAAAACCAACTCTTTAATTCAAACAGATGCTACAAGCAGCTTAAACTAAAGCATATGACATTGCCCTGAAGTGGATGAGGGACATTTTCATGTTGTTCCAAAAGGCTCAGCTGTTTAGTCACTAACTTCTAGCTGAAAGGGTGATAACATTTTCAACCACTACAGCTGTTCATGGACTTTCATCTGACCACAGCTGAGTTTCCATTTCAAATACCAACATTTTCACAAGCTTGTTTATTTTTCCATGGCAGATCTCAGAACATAACATTGTACACGTATATGAAGTACACGTTCAGTCCTCCAGTAGGATGCATTTCAGAGCATGCAAAGACAAAGATGGCTATAGGAAAGAGGAAAGCTATATCAACAAATTTAAATAAGAAATTCAGTAGAAAAAACAGTATTTGCAGAAATCATTGCTGTTCAAAGTGCTCTTCTGTTCAGATTTCAGCTCCTGCTGACTGTGGTTATCTCAGTCATTGTAAATCTTCAAAAACCAGAGTTCCAACAGAATTACTGAAAAGACTTTGTACTGGTGCACCTTTATCACACTTCAGGGGACCATCTCAAAAGATCAAGCATCAGACTTCCAGAGGCAGAAAAGATTTGCACCAAAAGACATGTGATCTCCATCTTGCAAGCATCTTTGCACACATCAGTGATTTAAGCTTATGTATTACAGACATACCTTGTTGCTGTTAGGCGACCTATGAAACTATAGCAGAAAACTGCTGAAGGCCATAAGCTGAAAGTCTGGAAAGCCAGGACAAAATTCAGTTTAAAAGGCTCATCTCCCATACCATACACAAACAGTCAGATACTCTTCTGAATAGACAACATGGCTTTTCAATGGCTTCATGACCCCGATGAGATCCTCTCTCCCAAAAGCAGCCAAAATGGCTTGTAAAGCAAGAGAACACACCATGGAAGATGTTTCTATACAAGTAGGCATTCATTTGAGGAGATAATCACCACTGTGAAACACAATTCAGGTTTTTTTAGGAGCTATTACCATCACATAAAAAAATTACACATATTTCCACTGTGCACGTACACTTAACAGCATTTTCATGTGTTAATAGCTGCTGCTGAGGTGCTCACAACAGCACAAATCCAGATTTAACAACACAGATCAAGAGATCTTGAGATCAAGACTCTCAAAGTGTAGCTCAGCAAAGAAAACTTTGTAATCCAATTCATGAGGAAAGTGCAGGTCACACTGAATGCTGCAACACACTGGTGAGGTTTTTAACCTACTTGATCTTTTGAAGGTTTACCCTTTCCAAGAGAGATTGCACTCAAGGTCTTGTGATGAAACTAAAAACTGCTTCAGAACAGATTCTGCCAGGATTTCACTCTTTCTAGGAATCCTGTCTTAGTGAGCCACCCCTACCCCACCTGTATAACAAACACAGTCTGACTCACAAACTCATTGAAACTGCTGGCCTCGTAACTCTCAACTCCAGGGCTAAGCAAGATTCTAGATTTAAACTGATAAGCAAGTACAGCTAAGAAAGTCCAAAGCTAAGCAAGTACAGCTAAGAAAGTGACAGATACTGGCAGGCAATAGCTCAAGGCAGATGTAAATCTTCCAGCAAAACTGGGGGTTCAACCCAGACCACATCCTTTGCAACTGCGTGGCTCCTCGCCTGCAATCACTCTTATGCTTTTGCAGTATACTTTCCTGTTCCATGTAGTTTCCAAGATGCAGGACCAAACCTATCAAATGTAAGATGCAAAACATCCTTTCTCCCAAAGACCCTTGAGGACCTACTGGCAAGAACATTAGAGAACTTGTGGTTTCCCTGAATAACACGTCACCACTTTGTCCCCTTAAGAACTGTAGAAGGTACCCGCTACACGATTTGCCTTACATGCAGTCACTGACAGATGTCTCTGCTTATAAACTCTAACGCCTGTGCCAAACAAGACAACTCTTTCCCATTGCTTCCTGAGCAGCCCTTTCCAGTAAACATACCTTCTCCCTAAAGAGCTTGTCAGGAGCAATACTAATCCTTTACAGTACCTCCAGTAACATGTACTGGTATCCCACACCAACTCCACTGTGGGTAATCTGTGGCCCAGGAAACAGCTTTGTAGCTAGAGTGCCCAGTGTCACAGTAGAAAGCCATTTCAGTACCATAGTAACACACAGTCTCACAGCTATCAGATTCTGCATGCCTAAGCAACCAGAATTAGGAATCTCAGCAGCCAGCTGAAGCACTGCTTCAGCAACAACTTCTTTCAGAATGGATTTCTGTCCAAGCTTGGCAAAGCTGGCTGCTTGGCTCAGTGGATCGCTTCCTGCCTCAACTGATCTCTGATCAGTCAAGAATAAATGATCCTATATACTCCCATAGCTTTTGAATGAAGACAACTGGTGTTCTTCATTTCCCCTGGCAAGTAAGAAGGAACCTTTGGAACAGGGACCGTATCAATTGTTTCTTTGATCCTACTGTATCCTGCAGATTTTGCATCCTTGAGAGCCAATTTTATTCTTCTCCATTTCAATTGTCAGATGAAAAGCACTGCAAAATCCATCATGAAACCTGGACCCAAGAACCAACCATCTTCTGTTGATGCAGTAAAGCCTATCGAGGAAAGATCATCTCCAGATGTATTCCTGAGAGGGAAATCATCCACAGAAGGCAATCAGTGTCAGCGTTGAATAAAAGAATGTAAGCCCTCTAAAAGCACAATTGTTACAGAAAGATTTTTCAAAGATCTGCCCTACATTGCTGCCAATATGGAGGTGCTATCAATGCTGAGACTAGAAGGATCTTTTTTCTCCTTTTTTTTTTTTTAAATTGGGTAGTGCAAGCAAAACCAGGAACAAAAACAAGAACAAACTGCTCTCTGCTGAGGAGAAAATCCTCATCATAAAAGCAGGAAACAAAAAGTTGTCCTTTTTCAGATCAATTACAAAGGGATGACAATAAGAACTTTTGTGTTTCACTGTAAAGGCTTCATTATACAGCCTTCATGAAGTTTCAATAGCAGGTTCAAATACAAATCTCAAGGCTGCAGGGATGTGATCTTCTCCAAGTGCTAAAACACAAATCTTCACCCTTCTGAACTGAGAAACTGGACTGCATTGGTTGTCTTCCTTTTTTTTGTGGGGTAACATAACTAGTGCTCATCCACTGACAGAATACTGTACAGCCATATGTTCTTCCGCATCAGTTCTTTGGGGTTTCCCCCTTTACCTGGGAAATATTCTTAAAAAATGAAATTTGCCTTAATCATGGATGATGTGCATCCACCCAAAAGTGCTCACTAGCCTATAAAGAAGATTTTGATGAGACAGAATGTAGAAGAAAAAACACTGAATGAGGAAACCTAAACATAATATTGACATTTTTAAGACTCTCCTGACAGTCCTACTGACAACAATTTCCCTGGTTCAGGTCACCTTTCTTGGAGAGAAACCTTCTAGATCATGGCACTGGTCATGACATGCAGCACTACTTGTGTTGAATTCTTTGAACATGAATTTCACCATGACTCCATGAAAAGGCGGAACCGGGAATTTCCAAACTAGTGTGATCATCTTTCTCTTGACTCCGAAGTATGCTCCAATTAAACTGCAACCAGAAAGCAGCAGATGTTTCTCCAAATTATGGCTGTCAGAGAAATGTATCTCAGCACTCTCAGAAACATGAAGAGGCCATTTGCACAGAGAAACTGTGGAAGCAGAGGAAGCCTGTGAGAGAAGTATTCCTATCAGCCTGAAAAGATTGTCTGTCACAAGAGCCTTGCTTTTGAAAGTGCACTGCTGAAAGAAAACCAGGCCAAAACATGAGAGAAAATAAAATTTGATACCTGCTGATTTTTCTGCTGTTGATCCCTACTCTGACCCTCCCTGTGGCAGAAAACCTAAATATCCTTAATTCACAGTAATACAGGAATCTGCAATGCAATGAATGTGAGAAGTTGGCACCGACAGCTACTTCTGTCATAGAGAAAAAGCAACCACAGTAAAGTCACCTGTAACTGCAGAACACAGAAGATTTCACATGTGAATAGCAAAACTGATAACCGATTTTACTATTTATACCTAGGAGAGTTTTAATATCACAGATGGCATGACACCTGTAGCCTCATTGGTTGCCATAATTGCTTACATATTTTCATTTTTTTCCTAACAGAAAAATCTAGAAATACTCAGGATGATAAATTTATGTCTACACTAGGTTGCATCTATAGGCAAAGTTCCTGCTAAAACATCCACTGAAACCTTGGGAAGTTGAAACTAGAACAAGAGGGCAGGGAAAATTTGACTAAATCCTTTTGAAACATTAAACCATGCATCATTACCAAAAGCAGTTGTTTATTGTATTCATCAAAACTTACAATATTTAAAATAATGGACTCAAACAAGGTGCTATAAAAGCACTGGTTTAAAAACAGGACAATGATACTTTGTGTCGGGTGCAGGCAATGCATTGTATTCATAATCAGTTTCTTTACCTGTTTCCACTGGGGTATGGGAGCAAGACGGCCCTGCTCTCGTCTACTGGAAGGTTGGTTGTGAACACGTTCTTGATAAGGCAGGACAGGTTGCTGCATGCAGGTTGCAGGGAAAGTGGGTTGGGACCAAGGAGGAAAGATAAAATAGTAAAGGAAACTCAAAGAAAGCCAAAGGAATGGGATATAGAGTAAGACAGACAAACATTCAAGAAAAAAATAGGGTAGGGGAGAATTCATTTAGAAAGTAAAATATAAAAAGGGGAAAATATCCAAAAATGGGAAACTATATATGTTTTTGGACCTTCCCTTTATTTTCATAGCTCCTTCAACTCAGCCTGGTTATTTGAGCCAATACTTAGTGGCTGAGCAAACATTTGAGTGGTAAAGAGTGCAATAAACATCACCATTCTGAGATTATGTTATACTACTAACACTGGTGTGCAGTGCAGCATAGACATACTTGACCTAGCTTTAAAGTAGCTAGGTCAGGTCCCACTCACAATCTGGCCATGGCAGCACAGAGCTTGGCACAAGCTATGAAGACAGACTATGCAGCAGCACAAGAACTCAGGCCCTTTAACCATACTGAGCCTTATACTGCTGACATTGCACTGCCAGCACTAGCTTGAAATGACTCTGACTTCAAAGACAACTACCCTGCAAGTTGCAGTAGTTCAGATACCATGCTGAATAAGCAGCAGTCATCAGGAAGCTTCACGTGGAATGACACAAATATCCTGATTGCCAAGAAACTCCCAGGCATTTATATGCTGCACTTGAACACACGTACAAAACTTAATCGCAGTTCATAAGAACAAACAGATATAACCTGGCATGAAAAAGTTCAAATCAGAAATTAAATTATAGTTCTTAAACATTGGAACGGGATGTTCCTGGAAACCTTTTCAACAGTGGTAGTAGTTACAGAAGAAACCTAATTGCTGGTAAGATGTTTTTGAAAGACATTATGTAACATAATATGGGCAATAACAGGGAAATAGACTTCTATTAGGAAGTTCTTCTCTATCCCATACTCCTAAGCTTAAAATTTTTCCTCTTTTGAGTAGGCATCACTCTTCCCTAGGAGAGTCTTTTAAGTAGAAGAGCACCACTAGCATCCCACCTTAAGTAATGCATGTTATTACTCATTATTTTCCTCCATAATTCCAAAATAAGGAGTTTGATTACCCATCTCCTTCCTACCTGTCTTCGTAAGCTTGAGGACTGCACTGGTGCATTCTCTTCAAACTTGGCCAGTAGCTGGGTTGCCATAGACTTGACTTTGTTCTGATTCCCAATGGCAGCATCAATTCTCCTCTCTGTCAGGGCGCTCACCAGTGTAGGCCTTTCTTCTCTGTAGCTTCGCGGGATATCCTCCTAACAATCAGCGATATCAACATTTAACACGATGCAACCAGATCACCTTTTCCTCTCTACCACTTTGCTGCGATAGGTTTCTAACGCTGCAGAAAACAAATCTATTAGTCTGCACTTGAAAGCTCACATTTTCATTTCCTTTGGCATGTCAACAAAGTTCTGTTAAACTTATCTTTCAACCTCATTTGAAGGTACTTACCTACCAAAGAGACCACATTTGAAACACTCCCATGAATCCACTGACACAAAGCAAAGGTCTATCTTCAAACCTTCACTGACAACTCAAAGCACTACATTTTAACTCACTTGTACCTATTTGACTATAAACACTTCAAGTGAAGGACTGCCTCACAGGGCATACTAGAAATGTGTGCTTTCTGCACTAACCAAGGCTAAAGTTTAAATATGAATGAAAATCCCGATTACACTGCATGACTTTACTAAATGAAAGTTTTATTCTTGTTGTCCTCATCAAAGTAAACTGCAGTAAAGATAGAATATGAGGGAACTGCAACATTTCATTTGTTGTATACTGTTCTTTCATAAGCATCAGTAAAATATTTGCACTACAGCTACAACAAAGCATAACCTCTGAAGAATAGTTAATTTTTATCTAAAATAAAATCTTATATAAACTCTGCCTGGATATAGAAAAAGAAAGGAATGAAGTCAGAACAAGGAACCTACCACATTTTCCTGACACCTTCCTCACTGTAATACTTACATCCTCAGATTGGCTGGTTTTTCTTCTCTTTCCTGCACCATCCAGTTCCTTTTCTTTTTTATCCTGAAAATGGAAGGAGGGGGGGAAAAAAAACCCCAAATATAAGGGTTCTCATACCTTTCTGGCCCGAGATAAATGTCATTGGTGCACTTAAATAAGCTTTGCAATACAACAGATTCATTCTCTGGGCTCATTCTCCATTTGTTTAAGGTGACTCTTAACTTCAAACTGGACATTCTTCAACACTTTCAACTAATTGGGAACTGACCAACCCATTATGCTCCAATACAAAATGTATCCCCAAATACTACCATAAGGCTAGGATTTTAAGACTGAAATATACCACTAAATGTGAGTGCATATTACAGATGTAATTGTGCAGTTACAAACGTAATATATTGTCCCATTCCAAGAGCTGATGAACACATGGTCTGTTGCAAACACACAGCAGATACACACTTACATATACATTTTTAGTACCACCTACTTGGACAGTCAGCCTAACAGACACAAGTGTTATCAAAACTGTGGTGCGGTTACCTTTGGAGTGCGTTTCCGAGAGATGCTTTGTCCCAGTTTACTGAGAAAAGAGATGGGTGATTTGGTACTGGCAATTAGGGCAGCTTTTTCTTCTGCATTCAGGTCCAGACTATCTGTTAGCAAAAACAGGTAGGACAAGGGAATGACAAGAAATTATTTCTGTGGTGCTATTACTAAATACACAACTGAAGAACTCACTGATTATTTTTTAACGTAAGACTCTTTCTTAAATTCTCTGTACAAAATTATTGTAATGTCCAGAATTAATACCTTTCTCAGCTGGATTATTTTGCTCTTTTATTTTGCCAAAATCAATTCTGCTTTGAGAGTTTATAACCACTCAGAATAAATTCTGCATTTGTTTACTCTATTTATTTTCGTATTTAAAGAGCATTGTGATCATCAGTATTCTTAATAAGAATACAGTTTTGGAAATAATACCTGATACACAGTATATTTTTTAAAGGTTGTTAAATATAATTTTTTCCCCACCAGAATCATAGATTTGAATTCAGATCACCAGTAATAAAGAAACAGTTATAACAATATTATTAATATTTAAAGGTAGGCCATATTGATTTCTGTTGGGCAATTACATCTTTCAGTTCTAATCAAAGACTTTTTCTTTCCTCATTGGCCTGAAGCTACTCTCACCATTTACGGATGATAAATAGATATAAAACTTGGCCAGCATTTTGAAATTACCTCCTAAACAACTACTAGCAAGGCATTTCACTTTAGCCAAGACAGATGAACCCCTGGTAATAGCAAGAAAGCAGAAAAGTTATCTAGTAGTGCTGAAGTGAGTTTAGAACTTTTGAGGACATTTTTTTGAGAACATCATTTTGCATTAACTCATTTGTTTGCTCCTGATGTTGCTGCTGCGGTCTTATCAGCACCAATCAGAAGTCAACTTTTGTAACGTAAAGTTAGCGAGTGACTAGTATGAGCTTATGCAGAAGAAACATGAAGATAACTGAAGCACACACATTCATCCTGAAGCTGTCTTTAAATCTGACAGGCCTGTCCCAAACTCCTTACCACTAGAGGGGATGGTGTCTTTGAACATCTCATAGAACTGTGTGAGGTACATCACCATCGACAGCTTATCTGGCTCTCCAACAGACGCCATTTCCTTTCCAGTCATAATGGGAGATATTCCAAACTCTCTTTCAGCAATGTCAAAGGCCAGCTGGTTATTCTTCTCCACATTGTGCTCATCCAAAGAATCAAAGTCTCTGCAAAGGGCAGAAAGACAGCATGCACTGAAATCAAGTAGCACCAGTCTTCTGAAAGAACTCAAGGATCCATCTCCTTTTTTTTCCCCCCTCCAAAATCTCTCAAATTNTACCAGTCTTCTGAAACAACTCAAGGATCCATCTCCTTTTTTTCCCCCCCTCCAAAATCTCTCAAATTTATTTGCCAGCAACATTTTCATATTGCACAATTGATGCTAATTATGGTGAAATTTGACTCCAGCGTATTCTCTTTTCATATTTTGCTCTTCCTCCAAACCCAGATATTTCTTCTTAGAAAAACCTTTATTATTCTCTGAAATATATCTTCATTACCTCTGCTGCTGGAAGACTATTGTTTTCCCCTACGTAAAAACTTTTGTGTGCTTGAAACTAAACTAAGTCTTCACTTTTGTCCCCTTTTTTCTTGACTGATCTATACTTTAGTTCTGCTGGCTTCTTCCAAAACTTGTAGAACTATATAAAAAAATACATAAAAAGCTATGGCTTCTAGAGAGTTATATAAACTATTTTAGAAGGTATTTGAACTCTCTGCAAGCTATATACCTATTAAACAGAGTAACTCAGGTTAACTCGAGTACACCAATAGACATAATTCAATGCACATGGAAGGGAATATCCAAGTAATTTTTCAGCATGCTTTACAGTGAATTGTGTCTTTAAATACAGCTCTAGCATTTATTTGTTCTAATGTCCCTTTGGGAAGTTGAAGCCATTTCAGATTTCAATTAAAGTACCAGGGTCTTTGCTTTTGTTACTTCTTCCAGCCAGTGTTTTCCCATTCTAGAACCTGGGTACTGTTTTACCCAATATAGCATGTCAGAGGACGCCTCTCATTCATCCAATCAGCATGTTAGTGTACAAACAGTAGCAATGTCTCTATTTAGACTATTTCTAAAAAGAACAGCCTAAAAGTCTTTTAAAAGAGTTACTGTTAAACAGGAGATTTATAAAGGGCTGTGTAGAGACTTATTCATAAGCAATGTAACTGAAGCTATGAACTATTCCTGACTAACTTAATAGAGAAAGAAGCTGTCAATCAATAATGCTTTCCAGTCAGTACCAATTTGAAGCTTAATTCTGTTAAATCACCCAGAAGAGAAAATGACAACACATTTATCTTCATATTCATCAAGCTACTATGACCTTCCACTCTGCTGGTGAATCACCATACATTACCTTCTATCAAGTTTAATTTAATTCCTTTCAATCCATTTCTCCAAGTCAGAAATGCATTGCCTCAGTCTCCATACCATTAGTTCCAAATATCATTAATGTTCTGCTCTTCCCAGTTATTCAAAACAGCCAGTTACTCACATTAAGTCTGGACGGTATCTGTGGATAATGGCACACAAAGCTAGGCCACTTTTCCATGACATCGTGAGATCTGTCACATTTACACCAGCATATCCGTCGGTCTGCCTCTGGCACCAACTGAGCAATTTACTAGAGCGAGCTACAGACTCTGTAAGAAATCACATTTTTAAGTAGAAATGTACATCATCTCTTTTGTGAATTCTAAAACAAAGATAAAAACCATGAGTCAGCAAATAAAACCTGCATGTAAACAAGAAGCTCCTTCTACAATAAGCAACACAGGACAGATTCTTATTATTTAAAAAAAAAAGACTATTTTATCTATTCTAGATCCAAGAAAGGATTTTTAATTTGCTTTTCACCCTAGCCCTTGTAAGAGAGCCCCAGGAACTATAAAACAGTCACAAAACCTTGTTCCAAACATGATCAAAAGGATACACAGTAGCACAAACACTCTCTAAAGCCCAGATATACTATTTCTAATGGAAGAACTACACATGTACTTCTGCAACTTTTTCTTTTCTCTTGAAAGCTTTTCTTTGAAAGCACTGACCTGTTCTGACCTTGCCTTACTGCAAGACCTGATGAGATTACAGCCTAGAGGGACATGGTTGCAGGCCAAAGAACAAATCAAAAGACCACATAGCTATTCAGCACTGAAAGGGAGGCTCAGCAGCAAAGCGTCATTCTGAGAGTCCCCAAACACTACCTAGACATCAAAAGGCAAGGTGTGCAAAAGGAAAAGTTCAACATATGCCTCAGGGTACAGGACAGATACTGAAACACTTATCACAAGGCGTCTAACTTTCAGAATAATGCAAGCAAAGTGAGGTTTCATTTAGTTAAGACAAGAGATGAGATTAAGTAAAGGAGAGAATGAACATGAAAGACTAAAATACCTTCCGTTATGTTTGTAAGAATTCTGAGTTTACTGTTAGAGTGAATTCACGCTAGGCTTCTGCACTCTAAGTAAGAACATTGTTAATGGATAAAGGAGATTTAAAAATGCTTGCATAAGCAAATATGCTTATAAATATAACAGCATTATAAAGCAAGGGAAATCAGGCAAACAAAAATATATTTACAAGTTACCTGAAACTTGAAAAATTGGAAAATCAGACTATTGACAAAACAATTGCTGGATATTTTTTCTAAGCCAAACCAGACTGGTTAAGTAATACTTCAGAGCCTGCTGCTCTATGTTCTGCCGTGATCCAGCTCCAGAATACCAAAAGGAATGAAGCAGTAGCCAGGCCTACCATTCCGAGTCAGCTTTGGCGTCCTGGAGTTCACAAAGTTCTCTATTTCCAGGTGAATGTCTTTCAAGTCTCCTGTATTATACAAGTGGCGTACCTAAAATGGCACAAAAAAAATTTAAGAAGTACCAACATGTCATGCACCCAAGATCCATATAGAAAGAGCACAACAAGAAGAAACCATCCCAAGGCACAAAAGGAAGACAAGTATACTTATGCAGCAGAAATCTCTAGCCTACGGACCCCAGAACAACAAAGAACAGCTAGTCAGTACTGAACCATCTAGCTGACCGCTGCTGTGCAGTGGATACCAAATTGCAATGACAGACTGCTATATTAGATTATTAGAAAGAAAACGCACATGCATGCGTGTACGAGCGCGCACACACACATATAGATTTCATGTATCATTACAGCAAGGTTAAAACTGTCAAAATGAACAAATGCCTGTTTAGGAATTTTTGAAGTACAGAGGTCTACTCTTAACTGATACATCTGCTTTTCACTGCTTCCACACTATATTGCCACATCAGGTCACTATTTGTTCCCAAAACATTAGTGTACCTTCACCTAAGGAAAGGCAACACAGATTGCAAGCATTCAGAAGCACCATTTGTCCAGTTACCTGCTGTGGCCGCAAGAAGTTGACGTTGATATTGGGATACCGGGTGGCAGGATCAATGCTGTAATGGCTGAAGTTTTTACTCACATTCTCAGGGGTGGTCTGAGGCAGTAGCCTATAAATGCTTTCCCTTGGGAAAATAAAATTTAAAAGAAGATTTGGGTTTTGTTTTGGTTTGTTTGTTTCAGGTTTTGTGGATTTTTTTTTTTTTTTTTTAAAGAGATGCATCACTACTAGTACTGCTAAGTCAATCCCGGAGAGATAAACATTCAAATCAGAAATCTAACCACTTCAGACACGGGATAGCTAAGTTTCTGTAGAAGTGTATTCAAATCTGCAATTTAATACAACTCTAGAACTCAAAAGAAGGGAAGAAAACAACACATTAAGCATAACTAAAAGGGTTCCCCAGCACAAGGGGGACATTGAGACACTGGACCGACTCACGAAGAGGGCCACCAAGGGCAATGGAGCACTTGCCCTGTGAGGAGAGGCCAAGGGAACTGGGTTTGTTCAGCGTGAAGAAGAGAAGGCTCAGGGAAGATCTTACTGCTATCTGCAAATGTCTAATGGAAAGGTGATGGAAGTCTGGTTCCAACTGCAACATTATTGTCTTCACCATTTTTTAAACTCAAACAAATGCAACTTTAAATATCCATTTTGCCATTTATACAATTTTTAACACTACACTACAATTCCCAATGGTCAGAAGCTGCAGTTGCTTAAGCTTAAAATAGGTTCTATTAGACTTCGCTTTTACTTATCCCACCTTTTAATTACCCAAGTTCTGATCTCTAAGGTATCACCTTGAGCCACCAAAGCAACACTCAACCTAAGATGATAAAAAGATCAAGAACTCAGTACTCCAAAGAAACACAAAAAGTTGCTTGGCTTGTATGAAACAAAGTGATCAATTTAGTGATCAACATGAAATATAAGCAAGTCTTAGCTTCCTTAAAAGAAAATCATAAAAGATATTTCCAAGATAAGACAGGATGACATGAATTTTTGTCTCTGGTACTTTAAAGGCACCTGCATCTTCATCTGCTCTGCTATTGCAAGGCTGATGACAGTAACTCAGGCTCACTTTCTCCATGTAATATCAGTAAGCACCAAAAAAAGACTCTTCATCTAATCTGCTTTTAAAACTAGGACCAAGAACAGCTGCAACATTTCTTATTCCTCCATAAATACGCTTCAGTTTATCAGCTCCTTAGGATTTTTTTTTTGCTTTGATTGAATTATACCCACAAGCATCCTCTAAAAACAGTGAGAATTTCTATCTCCCATTCTGTCTGTATATTTGTACTAGAAGAAACTGGAATGAATGATGAGAGATTGGAACATTAGATTAGAACTGAAAGTATATTCATTCTCTCTATTACCTTTCTGCAAGAACTTCCAAAGGACTAGCTCCGAGTGACCAACTTCGTACCATCCAAGCAGAGTCCATTGCAGCCAAAAAACCCCTGGCTATTCCAGTTCCCATTGGCCAAAATGGCTAATATTATAGTTTACAAAAAAAGCAGAGAAAGGAAAAGCATCAGTTAGGGAAAACTTTAAACAAATACCAAGAACATATTCAGACAGTCATCTGCTGGGAAATTAGAGCTCAGTAATTAGCTTAAAGCTGTACTCCCACTGGGCTAGAGGAAGCCAGATGTGAATTGCCCGTGAGTTCCCGCCAAAGCCAATGTTCCTCAATTTCCAACAATAATTCATAGCCTGGAGTGCCTTAACAGTTTCTCTTGAAGACTGGACTTCTTAACCAACTACAATATGCTAATTATTAACAGGCATACAGTAGGTTCTGTAGAGAGTCTAATCGTCCCAATATGAAGCAGATGGAACAGACATAACTTCAGAAGAAAATCTCTGCACACATTTTCTTAAGCAAGATCATTACCATCCTAAATATCCTGTTTTCCCAGCACTCCTACCCTTCCTTCAAATCTCCCACTTTATTACATAATAAACAGCAGCTTTCCTTATCTTAACGGCAGCACATATTTCAGTGACGGGTGCAATGGCTTGTGCTTATGCTTCAATTCACTGTTTACACATGATAAGTTTAAAACCCAAACCTCTAAAAGACTGTCTCCAACCAGTGCCACAAGTAACTGGTGGCCATTCTGCTCTCGCACCAGGGCTGCATTCTCCGATGCATACATGCATGTGAAGTCAAACATGGCCACATCTGGCTGACCATAGTGATTGATGGCAAAGTCCAGTGATGGCAGCTGCTGATTAGTGGAGAAGTCAGCTGCTTCTCTGGCATAGTTTAGCAGAGCCTCCTGGTCCACATTCTCCCGTGAGAGTAGTAACTCTGTGTCAGCATAATCCTACCAAAAAGAGAAAATTAGAAGTGAAACAGTCAAATCTGCAAGTTTATTTTAAGATTGGTATATACAATAGTTGGCATTAAAACTCCTACAAATCCACTGATACAGGTTTGTCCTCTAATTTCTTTCATTCTTATGAGAAAATTTGTAAATCTTTTACTGCAAACAGTAATCAGTCCTACTAGCATTTCTGACTGCAAAAGGGCTAAGACACTTCTGAGCATTTCTCTTCACACACTTCAGACAAAAGGCACAAGACTCCAATCCTTATTTATTCATTTGTGGTCAAATTACTTTTATAGCTGATGGAAGCTGATTTATTTCCAATACTTCCTTCACTCCCTGCTGTTTCATTCCCATAAAATGAGGGAATCTCAACTAAGCTATCAAAGGTTCTTTAAGCGTATCTCATCTTAACATGAAAGAAACCCCCAAATCTACAAAGAAATACAAATTTAGAAAGGACAGATCTTGTATTACTCTTCTGACGGCCCAAGATACTTCAGGAGGGCATTAACCATATATATTTGTGGTCTAAAATACATGTGTATAAAAACATTATGCAGTGAAAGAAGAGAGCATTTCCCTTCTTTAAGCATACCAAAAGTAAATTGTATCAAAATGTTAGTTTATAGGGAGCATAGGAAAAGTTAATACCCACATGCCGTATCACTCCTTTTTCCAGCAAGCTCTGTTTTTTGGCAGTCATGACAAAGTAGTGTGTATCATCTTTGTAGTACACAATGTTCTCCAAGTCAATACCTTGGGATAGAACAAAAGACATGGTAGTGAAGGAACAAGTTACATGTTACATGTAACACAAGAGCTCTATCCTAAGAAAGTAAATTGAAACTGTGGTCAGAAAGCCTTAGAGAGACAATGCCAAGCAGCTTTCTCCCACGCTTTTAATGACTTCAAAATACGACTCTTCAACAAAACAACAAACAGCACATTTCAATTGCATATAGCTACCTCTCTTAAAAAACATATTTATCATCACCCTAAGGTTTGCATTCAGATGTGGTGTGCAGGAAACCAAACTCAGGATCCAGACTTTTCCTATTTAGGGCTCAGATTTCCTGAAAACCTTCACCGAAATAAGTTTTCCACTTCCAAACAAAAATGACACACATCTGAATGATACACATCTGCTTTGTACAGCTGTATAGAACAGCTGTAAAAATGGAGAAGTCAGATTTCAAAGAGAGACAGCAATGACTGACTTCCTTGCATAAGATGTTCATTTATTGATTAAACACGATAACTTAGTTACGAAGTTGTAATAATAAAGACAAAAAGGTTTCACTAGAAATCTGGCAATTGCTGGCAAACCTGTGGCTTCTCGTAGATCCTGGAAGAACTTCTGGTTGAATATGAAGGCCACACCGCTGATCTCTTCTACTTTGGCTTCAGCTGTGGTGTTGCGATTGATGAAGTTTGCTGTGATAGCAATTGCCAGTTTACCACGGAACTCTTTTCGGCGAAACCCTACACGAAGGATAAAGTAGTAATGCTGAAAAATAGAGTATACCTTCAGAGAAGGCTCAGCATACCACAGACAGGTGCCCTTACAAAATAGAGAATGAGTCTGATGAATTACAAACTCCTCTACAGAGAAAGCAACAATTGCTTCATCAGAAAAATAAAAGCTCTTGTTTAGGGAAAAATCTCCCCTCTCCTTCTTACCTCTTTTTCAAAAATTGCAACCTGCATCAAAAATATTAAGATATAATTCTCTACTACAAAGAATAATATTCAACACTTCAATTCCTATTCACAAAGTAAGAGATACAACAGTACTCAACTAAAGAAAAAATGTCAGAAAACATTATCCAGGTCAAAACACCTGATTCTATTCCTAGTGGATAGGAAGAGGAAAGAGACAACTCAAGTGTTTCTGATACAAACGGACTTTTATTCTCCACATTCACTAGTCAAACATCTTCCCAGATTTTGATTGGGATGTTAAAGGCCATTTTTGTTCTAACTAATTTAAGAGTAAGTTCTAATTGAAAGCTAATTATGGACACACTATTACCTTCTAAGGTGTTCCTCCTGCCATCCCCTCCAATGATTACTTCAAACTCATACTCAGATACTGGATGGGTTTTTGGGTGGACCAATGCACGCCAACCTATTCCTGTCGATAAACTCCAAGTTAATGACAATATAAACAGCGCTCATAATAGAACAAATACAGAAAACCACTTCCTACTATCCATAATCCCTTCCTCACGTGGTCAGTAAAGATACACTGCAGGGCAGCTATGTTGTTGTCAGGGCTATTGTTGACTTGAACAGCCACTCTGTGTGAATCAGAGGCTGAGACAGCTTTGGTAAAATTCCCCTATCATCTTTAAGCATCACTACAAACTTTAAAGCTTCTCTACTATCTATTCAGTTAACAGGATGCCAAAAAGCAAGTAAGTCATCATCTCCCATGGCGATCAGAGAACAGGTTTCACAAAGATACAAAAAGCACAACACAGATCATTCACTGACATAAATATCTTCAGTGAACGCTAGGAAAGGAGTTGTTTTAAAAAGGTAGCTTCTAAGTGTAATAAGCTTAAATATTTTAGGAGCAATTATGATCTATTGTGTTGTGGTCTATTTCTGTGTAGTACTTCAGGTGATTTTGTTTTATATAGCAACTAATTTGGATTTGTCACTGAAAAGAATAAATTCTCCTAAAAATTCAAGCAAAAGTGTATTAATAATTACTCTTGGCATTAATGGAGCATGAGGAAAGGACGAGGAAGTCATAAGCAGGGTTAAGGATCAGGAGTCTGTGTATTCTACCCTAATTTCCCCTTTCTCTACTACCCATTTCAACACTACTTACTTTCATTCTCCTGGTCCTCTGGTGGGTAAACAAGCCCCTGAAATTCCACATTGACATGGATCTCTATTCCCAAGATCAAGGCAACCTTCAAAAGGATAAGCTGGAGCTGACGGATACCTACAAAAAAGCAGATGACAAAGAAGTAAAAGAAAAAGAGTACAAGTGCCCACAAGTCTCTGCTTGACACTACTGATAAACTGACTTAAAGGCCAGCTGCTACTTTCTTTTTCCCCACTGTGTTCCCAGCACTTCATTCAGGCAGCACTGGTGTGTAATAGCACAGCATGCCAAGAAACTTCTATATAGCTGAAACCTCAGTCCTTTTCAAAGACTAAAAAGTAGTATTTAGTATTTTTTTTTACGTTTCAGTCCTCAAATCAGCAACAAGGGAAACAACCAGAACATGCACCACAGGAGAGGGAGGGCAGAGAGCACAAGCAGGACTGCATTTTTGTCACAGATGCCAACTATTCATTTGATCAGCCTAGCTGTAATACTGAACAGCACCTTCATCCTAACACCTTTGGGTTAGTGAGGGCATCCTAAGCTCCTCACCAACTCTTTCCTCTTCAGTTAGTGTAGGTAGCAGGTATGAAAACAACAGTGTGCAAACTCTACTAATTTCAAGGAAGACACCTTACTATTGCATTTCAGATACTGAAATTAAAAAATGTTCTACCTAAATACTGAATTTCAGCTCTGCTGAGATACAGAAGAAGACAGTATGCATAAAGCAATAGAAGAATAAAAATGACAAGAAATTGGAAGAGGAAAAGCAATCTGCAAGACTGACCCTTCAGAGATGTTCCAGTTTCACCATTCATTGAAAAAAAAATTTTTTTTAAAAAAAGCAGTTTTTGCTTTGCAGAAGAAGCCAAATCCTTTCTGCTGTGTTTGTGCCACTTTATACTTCCCACTTATGCCCAATGGAGAACACAAACTGCTGGGCAAAACCTCACTATGCCATGCCCAGTAAATTTTTGAAAAAAAGAAAAACTGAAAAATAATAACTCCTGATCCACCAAAGCATTCAGCTGTCAAAGGAGACTGATTTATCAGAATTTGTGGTTCATCAAAATTATTCTCAAGTTTCATATGTAAACCTCTATTTAATCAAAACTTATTCATAGGCTGACAGCGTCCTTGAAAATATCTTCTTCATTTTTCCAAAAATTAACAAAGCCAAAATTGTTCCTCCTTTTTTCAGATCAACATTCACAAGAATGTTCAAAAGCATTCAGTAGTTCTTCTATTTTACAAGTCGCTTACAATGCTCAAGAGAAACAGAATAACATGGCAGCTGCAGGAATGTAACAGCAAAAACATGAAAATTATCCATTAAAAATGAGGTTTGAACCTTAAATTTAAGTTTCAGTTTAGGAAAAAGATATGCCTTGGAAAGTAACAGGTGAAGAGATGATAGATGTGTGATAACCTCATGGCACAATGCATTTCTTTCACACCTAGTTCTAGCTCAAAATGCACTATGCAAAGGTAATGCTGAATTGTACCGTAAAAACTTGACAGCAGTGATTGGTGTAGGCTGAATTTTAGTAAGTTACCCCCATGCCCTCACCCACCTTTCCCCTGTGAATAACAAGTGCTGCCGTGTCCAGCAGCAGCTGTACTTACTGATATGATCTATGGATCCTGCACAGAATTTGCCATAAAACTTTTTGGCGCCAAGACCCCTCAAGTCATGTATGGTGAATGGCCACAAATGCAGTACATTATTGCGGGAAAAGGCATCCCTCTTTTCTATGACCACCACCTTGGCTCCTAGGAATGACAGGTCGATGGCTGTACGAAGGCCACAAGGTCCAGCCCCAATTATCAGACACTGCAAAACAACCAGCACAGAGTAACTTTACAGTCCTAGGAAGAAAAAAAAATATTTTTAATACAGCTTCCAAGCATCCCGTGGTTCTTTACAGTAAGTGCTCTTCATCTGCAACCTAAGCAGAAATTTCAGACCGGTCTTTCTATCATTACCTGCCACGCTCTGCCACTGATACATTAGAGCAGTTACTGCAACCTGAAAACAAAGCTTATAACAGAGCAGTGAAACCTCTGGAGAAGCAGGCAAGTCACCTGCCTCTTTTAAGTCCTTGTTTTAAGAAGAGATGCCAAGGCATACTCTCCAAGCTATGTAAGCACCTGGAGAACAGCAATATTTCTGAAGATTTCTCCTCCTCATTTTGCCCATGTGCTTTTTTTCCTTTAAAAAACCAAAAAAAAGTGATGTAGCATTTTCCGCTCATCTTCCAAAGTCTGAGCTAGCCTTTCTTGAGAAAATCTTCAGTAACACCGAAAATTCCTCATCATCACTGAGTAGCATAGCAATGGCTAAGGCAGATAAATACAAGAGATGCTAGCGTTTTTATAAACAGCATCATCTAGAGTAGCATAGACAGTAGTCAAGTCAGAGCACTCTAACTTATGCCTGTGCTGGTTCTCCTATTATTGCAGCAAATAAAATTTCAGGAAACTAAATATAACGTAAATATGAACTTTGCGTGACTAGACAACTTTTATCAAAATAAATTTTCTCTAACCTAATCTTTGTCGTATCAGAAGTCTTACATCTCATATCTTCTTCCACTCTACTCACAAACACTATCAGAGGCTAATAAACAACTAGAAAATGTAAAATACTTGCATATCTAGTGTTGGAAGTACCTTCAGAGAAATGAATGATACAGTTAGATGATTTCCTTTAAGATTAAAATCCCAAGATAGTCAGTTGACACTTATTACCCACAGAAACTGACATTCACAAAAACAGCTGGCATAGCTATGCGCATTCACAGGAATATAGTAAACAGACCATTTTGTCATATCATTTTTGTGCTTTGATTTCTATTGAGTATAAGCCAGACCCACAGAATAAAGACCCTGCTACAGTGGTGACTGCTGCTGCTACGTGAGTATTTTCCAGATCTTTACGTACCCTTGTGGCTGGACAACAAAGCCCTTTGAGAAATTCTTAAGTATGATAAAACTTAACCAGAATCCAACCTTCTGATAAACAGCCTATCCCAAGGCAAAGCTCTTTGTTCTTTGGTCATCCTCATATGCCAATTATTACAGGTCATCACATTTTCACCAGTTATTCACTGCAACATAAATTCTGCAAATGATGTGCAACTGCAAATATAAAGCCTGCGCATAGGACAGTACAAGTTACAGCAGTGACAAAATAACAACTGACATGCAAATTCAAAGAAAGACTACTACATAAGATAAGAAGTCACATAAATCTGAGGGTAGAGACCCAAGTCTAGAAGAAAGGGAAGGGAAGAATAACAGCACTGCTCCTTTAGTAGCTTCAAGAACCTGAAGGCATATGGGAGAAAATGCAAGCCCAGCCACTAAGCTATTAAATTCTAAAATCGACTTGTATATTGAACAGGTGTCCAACTTGTCATTTGTCACAAGGGATTATCAACTAGGATCTAATATATTCTTTCAATTTAATATTGTTTTCTTTGTGGGTAAGTATAACTCTCAAACACTACTTTTTCTCTTTATTTTTTAAACTTGGAAGCAAATTAGCTGAGGTTATCATTTATTCGGGTAATAATTTTGCTCCTCTGACAACTACAATCCTCAAAGAGAGTGGATTCAATAAGCAACGAGAGCACATTGAGTGGGATGTCTTATTCTTTGATAACTTTCAGGACGCCCATATAAAATAGTCGTAACAAACGTGGTTAACAAGTTATACAGAATGTGGTTAACATCTAGGTTAAGTTTAAGACTCTAGATGTTCTGGATGTAAAATATACAATACTCAAGTGAAGTAATTCATGGCCAAAGTTGCCTTTTTTCTTTTTTTACCAGCACAAAAATATTAAATTATGTTGTTATAAAACACGAGTTTTAAGAACAATTAAAAACAGAAGGAAACATCCTGCTCCTTTTTCCACCTCTAACTCTTATTTCCAGTTTCAGATCTCTCATAGAAACCTACCTTCTGATACTCTCACAGGCAGCAGTAACTACACAAGGTGCCAAGTACAGCCAAGTAAATAAAGGCAGCTACCGCTGTTCCTTGTTCCCTCTCCCTCAATGACTCTGAGCAACTGCTGCAACTCCGTGCACTAAAGCTGTCTCACTCCTCAGAAACACTTCTTGCTCAAGATCTTTCAGACAGATTACATTAAGTTTTCAGTAACAACACCATGGTAATGGAACATTAAATGCAAACTGAAATCCTGTATTCTCTGCATAACCAATGAAGAGAGAGCACCATTCGTAACTATTTACATCTGAACAACTCATCACGTCCAAGCCTTGCTTTCATGAACGCCGATTATCTCAATTCTAGTCAACCTGGACACTAGCCATGTGATGCACTAACTCCCCAACTACTGCCCGAATCCTGTCATGGCACTTCACCCCTGACCAATTTTCAAATGAGCAAGTAAGAGCTACGCTACAGAAGATGCTAACTTCAAAACTGGTATATGTTCAAATGCATAGAAGCTGAGCTTACTAAAGAAATGACTGACTTCTGTTCTGATAACATGGCTAAAACCCTTTTTAAATCCTATCATCTCCACATGCACACTTAAATTTTGGTATTTTTTAATCAGTGGTTTGCAAGCTACATTAAACATCAGTAATATAAAACTAAGTGACATAGGAAACATCAAATCAAATATGATTCAGTTCTCAAAAGGCCTCTACTTTGAATAGTTATGATTATCTCTTAGGAATTATATATAAATATTTAATATCAGATACTATTAGGACAGGAAAGTAGTAATTAACAGAAATAGATATATGAAAAATATAAAAAGAATACATACATTCATCATTTCTTTACAATAAAAATTTCAACAAATTCTATATGTAAAGCCGTACAAAAATCACTTATCATCATAGATATATATTCTTTAAGACTTAATAACAAAAAACCCAAACCAGACCAAACGCCCAACTAAATTTCACCTTCTCTCAGCTACTAATTTTACTACTCAAAATGGTGTGAATCCCAAATCCACAGTCTTATATATTTCTGGGTTGGGCAGAGTGTGTGCGCCACCTTTAATTTATTCACCATCCACCCTTTTTATTTGTCTTTCTATTCAGCATCTCACCAACAGCTTCTTAGTAACAGTGTCAAATTACTCTCTGGCTTGCCTCCACTTCCCTACCTCTTTTCCTTTACTCTCTTTCTTCTCCTTGTCACCCACACAGGAGAGTAGCTGCAGAATAAGCCTTCCCTTTCCTCTAGTAGAGGCCAGACCAGCATGATCACCGACTGTCCATTGCAATCATTGCCCCCTCCCATCCCTCTGGTCCTTCACACCAACACCAGCAAGTTCTAAGGTTTCCCTCTCATTAAACGAGGGAGAGTCACACATTGACCCCCCGAGTCTCTCTGTTTATCTCACTACTATCTCAACTCCAAGACCACCGCATGCCACTTCTACAACCACTCTCTGGATCCTATTTCTCCAATTTCATCCTACACTCTCTTTAGCTTGGCTTTGGTGCATGAAATAGGCCACGCCTTTGGAGTATACAAAATCTCTAGCAAACGCTTCAGTCAAATGTCGCTCCCAGTATGCTTTACCCCCTTTGCTCACTTTTCAACTGCCCTTGAAGCGATGTTTTATAGACAGTTAGCTACACGTATTTCTTGAAAGCATGTCCTTTTCTGATTTAAGACTCAGTACTCCACTGTGTCTCCAGTTATTCTTTCAGAGCACTATCTGAAGGCCTTCCCTCATTTCTCCCACTCCTCTCACTGCCAACTTCCCACAGGGCTTCACCCATTATTTCTTTATCATCTTCCTCTACAATGCCTTTGGATCACTTCGGTCATAGGCACTGGTTCAATCAGCTTGTCAGTGCTGTAGATTCACCTTTCCAACGCAGAGTTGACTACTTTTTGTCCAAGCTAAAATCTCTACCTTAATGATGTCTCCTCATGGCTGCCTAGTTGTCAGTTCAAGCCCAACATGATAAAACTGAGCTCTGAAGTCCTTCTAAACTCACCTCACCACTTCTAGATAAGTGTCACAAACAATTTTCTTTCATAGCTGGATGTCAGCCTGCACTCATACCTATCTTTTGTACATCCTCATAATCAAGCACTACCACTCATACACTTATTTTTCCATTAAATTTCTTCTTTCATGTTGCATCTCTATTATTGACACAACCTTTTCTTCAGTATTAGTGAATACAGTCTTGCCCACTAAGATATGTTCAGAGCCCAGATACAAAAATCACTCTTGTAGCCTTTTACTTCAAATAAGTTAAAATACCTCTACGTTCTTGCACAGCTTGCTCAATGTCTTTCTCATTGAAACATAAGCCACCTGTCTTCATTTCACAGCCTTCAACACTCTATTTCAGTTCTACTCATCATGTTTCATTCAAAGTAATACCAATTCCTGAATTCAATGAATGCAAAGTGCAGTCGAGTTTTCAGAAAAATTATTTTGGATTTTTCCCCATGAAGTCCGTAGTGCTTGGAAGGCTTATTCCTAAACATACTAAAACCACAAAAAATCACTACATTTATCTTCCTGTAAGTCCTTCCTTTTTTATGCTGCCTGAAAAATACAAACCTTAACAGTTGCTGGACTTCTGGAATGTTGAAGCTAGTGCCCACCATGATGGCCAACACTGCCCAATGGTTTTATTGTTTTCCAGGTTAGTCTATATGCACCTGCTATCTATACTCTGATGTACCAATTGTAAACTTTTTGAGGTAAGCACTACCTTTACAAGACCTAGGACAAGGGGACCTTGGTCTACTAGTAATTTTTCCAAGTGTTATTGTAGTAATTAATTATAAATGCCACCATCCGTATGAAAATGGCCACTGGAAAGTGAAACAGAATAAACAATCAAGAAGCTAACATAACTTTCTATTACCTAGTTGTGAATTAAACTTCAGTTGACAGATCTGAAACAACTGACAGATCCTAAACAGGATATATTTCCCACTTAGTCCTCGACTGAGGAATTAGTCATTAATTCCTCCTATTAAGATATTTCCTTCTCCCAAAAGGTGAATATACAAGAGAAGCAGCATCTATTGTCCTCAATGAAGGATGACAGAATCCTGTTCTAACTTTATCATATTCTGCACTTTCTTTTTTAAAAAACAAAGAGCCTATGATTATTTGCTAAAATAACTTATTCCATTCACGTTTTGATGAATGATACAAAGGACTGCTTTTGGTAACAACAAAACGAATAACTACGCTCATACTGTACAGTCCAACAAGGGTGCAGTACATAAATACCAGCTCACAATAATTCAGGTAAAAAAATTGGGGTGTGTATGTAAAAGCAGGAATTCCTGCAGTAAATACCACACATACCAAGCTTTTAAAAGGAGTAAGTTTCCTGAGGTTTGTTTTTTTTCTCTGAATCTGAAATACAAGTGATTACTTTCTAAATAATAGCAAATGGAGTGTTTTACCAAATTGGCAAGAAAGTTCACTTTCTTGAGAGACTCACAAAAATTTTCAAATTACAACTGGAAATTTCCAAACATATGTATTTTTTTTCTAGACTCCAACAGCAAATTTCACATCCCTGCTACTGCCTAGTAAAAAATGTTAAAAAAAAGGCATGCTACCAAGACTAAACGTTTACCAACTAAGAATGTCTAATCCATCTATTGTATTGATGCCACCAAAACATAAAACATAGAAACTTGCAGGCTGCTTCTCCTAAATAAATTACAAATACTCCGGTCATTCCCAAGGATTTGCATTAAGCTTCCCCTACTCAGGTGGGCAGTCAAATTTGGTGGCAGAAAACTTGATTCCTGATTGAGAGTCAAATGCTAACAAATTGTGACTATATTACAAACAATACGTGCGAGAACATTCCAAAATCTTTCCTGGGGTTATACTGACACCAGGCAGGCATCTTTCTACGAGACATCTTTATTGTGTATTCCACAGAAAAACTGGGTACCAATGGTCTTGGCCACCATGAATAAATCTCTTACCTTCGTGTTGGCGCATGCCTTCCCCTTCTTATAGTCCTTATGGCTGCCTCTTTTATCCAATTTGGCCCACAAGGCTTTGGCTTTCCAGTAATTTAGCTTGGACTTGAGTTTGTGATAGAAAGAACGATAGTCCTTGGGCTTTAGTTCTAGGTAGTCACAGAGCTCTTGGAAAGCCTTGAGAGTCCCCTTGCAGGTTGAAGCCTGGACAAATCTGTCAAAGAGAACATGAGCCTGGTTCACCTTCTCATTCTTACTTTCCTCCATGCTTCACACTTTGCAGCTGCCCTGGGGGGCAGCTGTTCTCTTCCAGTCTTCCAGATTTCCCGATGTTGCTCTGCTGAGCCACTTTCACCCCTGGCTTACAAGCATTATTAACCTATAAAATAAAAAGAAGAAAATGTAACTGAGTTTACTTTTTTTTTCCTTTCCAAAATTTTGTCTAAGTCTGCTGTACTGAGAGCCAAGATTCTCAGTAACTAATAAAGCATCAGTCTTAAATAAGTCAACTGATCAACTCCTCAACCCAAGGAGTCTTGCCCAAGTTGACTGAAGCACATCCTTCCGAAGCTCACTGAGCCTCATTGCAGACAGTGGGGCATCTCACCGCTGTTAAATCACAAAATACTTTACCTGAGCCAGTCCCTAGAATGTTTTATCAAAACTCATTTCACACCAACAGCAGAGAAGTTACAAGCAAAGTGACAGATGTTATGTATATTTGGAAGTAGGTAGATGTTTTAAAACAAAAGATAGACTTACTAATGTAGCAGTCACCGTGATAACACCACAACAATGGTTACATGCTGGTCTTAAAAACACTACTACACAAAGTACTTCAGCAGTTGGAATTCCATCAGTAAAGTTTCATTCTAAAAGGACGTGTGTCTTTGCTCATGATAAATAGAGGAAAGAGGATGGCATAGCACAAGCTGATATCTCTGTCAGCATCCTTGCAAACACTACTTTTGAACAATGATGTAACAAAGCAGTTAAACCTGCTAAGAGTAATCAAATCCTTAAGAAATGAGGTCAAGACTGGAAAAAAAATGCCTGTGTTGCATCAAGCAGCATAAATGCTTCCCTTACCTAAAGTCTATGCATATATTCCTGTCAGTAAGTGAGCAGCATAAGAGTGAAACATGGCTGATTCATTATTCCTGTGAGATTCTCATAGTAGTTCCTCTATTCTGTGGTTTTCAACTTCTTTTGATATGCAGGTCCCTATAAAATTTTAGGTGGTAGTTGGGGTCCTCAGTAGATTAAATATGCTAACAGAAGGTCTGCTACTCTTAGTTGCTTTTCTGGGATCCCTCAGAAGCAGCCTGTGGACCTACAGAACGAATTGTTTGTATCGCAAATAGTACATTTTGTTTAAATAATAGGTATTTTCTCTCCCTCTCTCTCTTTTATATATATTAAATCTCTTTCTTCCTTTTATGCATAATACTAAGGACATACATACGATAGCTTGCTCTCCAAGAAAGAATAGTTCTGTTTGCCTTCAGATAGGACGGCAGCATGGAAACACATGCAGGAACTATGGAAGTGAAAGCATTTCAGAGGTGCTTTTTGTCCTTTGTTTTTTTGCAAAGGGTATTAAGGTGAAAAAGGAAATATGTGGACTCGGATAAAACCTTTTAGATTCTCACCAGTTCTTTTCCTGCTTCCAGCAGACAGGAAGCCAAGTCAAACATTACAGCTTATGTCTCTTCCCCTCCTGTACGACAGCTCTGCAGCAGTTTACTTGGGCACTCCTGCATTTCACCCTAATATGGTATTTATTGCTTACATTTAGAAACAGCAAAGACGACCTGAAGATCTTTACATACAGCCACAAACTGTTTGTTGCTAAAAATAAAATTTCCTACAGAAGCCACAGTACAACAATGGGTTATATTGGAGTGATTCTAACTTTATGAGGACAGCTGCCTTACAGGACTCGGTACACATTAAGCTGTTTTTCTAACTGGCTGACAGTGATGCCACGTCCATATCAGTACTGCTCACTAAGCAGAATGGAACTAACTGCTTTCCTTATTTTTAACCTAACTTCACTGTTGTGAAGCTGGAAACATGCTCCAGGCTTACACCTCAGGGTAACCACTGCACTACTGCAGAGGTCTAAGATACTGTGCTTTAAGCCCGTGTCTCCTCTTCTGTTCTCAAGAAGAATGTTATAAAGAGCTCCGAACAAATCACCTCTTACACTGAAGGAGTAATTAAGCATCTGTGTAATACAGATATAACTACCTACAGTCTAAAGCCATATGCCTCATTAATCAGCACAACATTGCAAGTTGAATACTATTTTGTGTTATGTTACCGTCACCTCTTGCACCCCACTCTACCACCCAAACGCTTCACAACAGCACTTCAGTGCTGATGTTTCCTAAGAAAAAGCAATAGAAGTTACAGGACCTAAATTCAGTGGAGTGGCAATTTAAGCCTGTTAGTCCACAGTCCATTACTGATACATCCAGATGTAAGGACAACATAAGTTTCATTTCTTACTCTTGCTTCTACTGTACTCTTTCACCACTGGAGCAAAGTGGCACTGGTTCTGCACTGATCAGAGAGATCCCGAAGTTAAAATCCAATCTACTTTCATTCTAGGAACTTACTACTTTGTGTTCAAGGTTTGCCAAGCCAGGAGACAAACCTGCAAAAGCAGGCCACTTTACACAGCGCAACCCAAGCAGCACATTAATAAAGCAGTTCTGACAACATCCCATTTCACGCAGGCTGTGAAGTCAGTTATGCCCACAGGTCAAATACAGAGGTTTCAGTCACCGCAATTAGTCACTCCCCAAAACTCTGCATTCCTGATGTAAACACCGAAAGCCCTTGGAACCTGCAAGCAACATGTCAGAGATCATGGAAATTACAGGAGGCAAAGCAAGGGCAGGCAAGAATTATTTGCCAGGTTTCCAGGGTATTTGTATGCCTTGTTGGCTATTCTGCAAGTCTGCAGTATCCTGCATGTTTTGTCTCGAGGCAGCTGATTGCTGACTCAAGCTCTGTAAATTCCTTGGCTGGAGTGTTGGGAGAGAAAGACAAAGCCCATGAAAAAATGCATGCAAGAACAGTGTTCATGTTGCTATTTACAATAATAGCATGAGGTTGTCACTGACTCATGACTGCAAGTACACTCAGGATCTCCAGCGCTTCCCAGGACAAAAGAAACCAATGAAAAACAGACACAGGCAACAAATAATTCCAGGTGGTGGTTCCTTCCCACAGCCAGGATACAGGAATATGATTATTTTACCAAATGCATATACGAGAAAGTCCAATGCCCTACTTCTGTGAAATGAAAGAGATAGGAAGAGATTCTGCAAATTATACACATGATTTATTTGGCTGTACAAATTCAAGTTGCTGCAGAAAGTGTTGCAAATGCAGGGCTTCTATATTCTGTGCCAATATAGTACCATTATAGGAGTCACCCTCCCTACATTTTCCATCCTGATTTTCTTAAAAGTGTTCATTCAACTAATGACTTGAGCCTGGAAAAATAAAATATTATGGGAATGTATTTTCCAGCATTCTTCTCTGTTTTTTTCCAGCAGAAGCTATTGACTTAATTCCATCTAAATTCACAGCTTGTTCTGTCTAACTTAGAACAGTATTTTTAGTGAATAAAACATTTGCCAAAGTAACTGCCCGGCTCCACTTCAGAGTGCTGACTTTCTCTGAGTACACGTAAACACTTTCTTGTATTTTGACTATTTCACAGCCAGGCAAACATCACAGATGCACCCTTGACAGACAAATCTCTGAGAAGTCAGAGATCAACAAACTGTAGTACTGCATGGAATCTGTAAGCAAGTTAGTCCATAAATTATAAAACTACTGATGGTTCCAACGGCCCCAATTTCCATTGATTTCATCCTTTCCCTAAATTTCCAGTTCCACAGCAACATTCCCTATGCCCTTGTCTCCCTTTCATGGCCCCTCAGCTTCTGCCTAAGCAAGACCTAGCAACATGCTCTGGAAACTCCGAGATTACTGCACTAGTACACACTTGCAATTTGGCTAGCAAAAGCCTAAACACAGATTATTGTTAAATTTACGCTGCAGACAGTGGAGACATCTATTTTTGCCTCTCTCCTCCATCCAGGCTCTAGTTTTCTTGTAGGAAATCAGTTACCTTTGAGACACTTATTCCCTGTCAAATCTGGATGAAATTGTTCAAAAAGTTACTAAGGATGAACTGAAAAGCAGATGGACAAACAGTTCAAACCCGTAAGCCTCCCTCTTCAGGAAACTACACTAAAAAAGTCTTTATTCCAACAAATGAAAAAGTCTGTTTTCATTTCTACGATTTGATTTATTTTACTTTTAGCTAAAACTAAAGAAACGGACTTTGCCACAATATGTTCATGACTCTTTAAGTGATCCCCGGTATCAAAAAGTGGTTTAGGACAGCAGTAAGGCTGTGGAACAGATGGCAAAGAGAGGACAATTTTGACAAGAAAAGCTAAAGCCAGAACTGGCAATTATTTTAGCTCCGTATTATGCAGGCAAGGAATGGGAAAGCAAGAGGATAAAGGCGTGGTTGCCATTGTTTGCAACTTCCCTTTTATACTAGATGGAAAAAAGGAACGCCAGCGCTGTCCACAGTATGTTTTAAGATGGTATTTAGATCTTCTCCCAGTCATAAAACTCAACACTCAAGCAAATGTGCTGGCAAAAAGATGTTTGTGTTTTAACACACTTACCAAACCTGATTTGGTGGGCTTCTGCCCACCATATGGGAGTGAGTCTTTTGGGTGTCCATCTCTCCCATGTCCACCCACCTCCCCACCCAAGCTGGGACAAAAGCAGAAGGAAGAGAGATCAAATGTGAACTTGGTTGCAAATACAAGAACCCATTCTTAAGGAGAAGATAAAAGCATATAGACAAACAGTTGACAGAATTCTCTCATCAAGAAAAACTCAATCCAGTAATGATTTGAAAATCAATGCAAGAAATGAAAATTATATCCATGAACATGGAAACATACAAATACAGAAGTTGTAACAGATAATATTTTGGTCCCCAAATTCTTAACAAGGTACTGAATAAAAATGTGTATGTTGTTCATTACTAACCATTTCTTAAGTGCCACAGCATGAGTACTGAAAACATTAGACCTACAAAATAAAACCTTTTATCTGTATGAATTCAACAAACTTACTATTCTGTTGCTCTGTCATACACAACTCTTTGATCAGAGCAGAGTCACAGAGCTGAATTAACACCGACATATAGAAAGAGGACAAGAAACAGATCGTTTCTTTCTGGAAGGAAAAAAAAGAAATTATCTCAAAAAAGAGGTAGCTGCCCCTTTATAAGATAAGGGACCAGTAGGCCATCTGGATAGCTATCATATTGTAACACAAGCTTCAAGAACTACTAGTTTAAGTGCCTGACACAGCCATGTACCAGGGAGATCCCTCATAGCACAAATCTTCACATTGGGCGACCAACAACCAATACAGGGATCCCTTCCCACCTAGCACCTACTCACCAGCTTCGTGTTTGGGGAGCTGGGGACATTCTTTATGTCTTGGAACAGTCACCACACTGTAAAGAACCACACAGTACTCTATATGCACAGCAAAATAAAAATTTATTTTTCAAAGAAGTAGATGTGCTTTTATTCCAACGGTAAAAAGGACTACGTACCACTAGAATCAAAACTCTCATGACAAACTTTTTGGAGCATGGCCATTAATGCAACAAGTCACAGGGGAGCAACACTTCCCTTTACAGGCCTCCCAAAACGCAATGACATATGACAGCAAAGGCTCCATTTGTTATCTGGGTGGTAAGATCCACACATCTCCCACAAATCCTCCTGAGAAAACATGTATCCTCAAAACACAAATCCATCTGTTTGAATATAGGGAGACCTCAGTCCACAAGCATTTCCCATAAAGATCACACCCCACATCTGCAGGCAGTCAGACCATATGGATTTTCTGATGAGCAACACATATCTCTTCACACCAGGTGAAGGTGACTTCACTACAAAGCTGAAGCACATGGAGGCTGTTGTGGTGTAGACCCTGCTTCCCCCTACTAACAAGCCGCATTGCAATGTCAGATCATTCAGCACCAGATAAGAACACTTTGGTGGTGATTCTTTGAGCGACCATTAAAACCTTAACCACTCTCCCCCGCGACAGTGGCTTCTTCACTCCACCACTTACCAGGGGCAGGAAGGCTGAATGTCATTCCCTCACTTGAAGTGCTTTGAAGCAGTTCTTGATGTTACATTTCAACACAGAAACTCATCCTAAAGTTAGTTCCTACCTATTTTTAAAAGCTGGACTTCCACAGAGTTCTTCAAACACTATCAAATAACCTGAGGAAAGCTCCTATTAAAAAAAAAGCCTATAAGAAATTACTGGAATGAAACNAGTTCCTGATGTTACATTTCAACACAGAAACTCATCCTAAAGTTAGTTCCTACCTATTTTTAAAAGCTGGACTTCCACAGAGTTCTTCAAACACTATCAAATAACCTGAGGAAAGCTCCTGTTAAAAAAAAGCCTATAAGAAATTACTGGAATGAAACTTTCATAAAACTTTATTTCTACGACTCTGAAAGGGGATAAAACACATCACTCACCATAGCACAGCGAGTCGTACCAGTTTTGACATCATATAGGACACGGATTGATTTCATCTTTCTGAGTCAACATGCTATGCCACAAGAAAAAGAGGTTTTCAGAAAAGCTTTACTGAACATTAGAGAACAAGAGCATTGTTCTGACCCAATTAGAAATTTTGAACAGAACAAAGACTGGAGGCTACAAACACACTATGCAGCCCAGTGAGCCAAGTCCTCTGAGGCCTTCAGGTTCTACCAGCATACTGATCACCCTAAGCCATTCCACAACACAGTGAGAAAACAAATAGAGCCTTTATTTATATTTTTTTAAAAAAGAAAAAAGAAATCTCATAAAAGAAATTCTCTAATGGAACTCATATGAACACACTTCTAAAAATTTATAGAAGTGAAAGCTTCTATCTTTCAGAACCTGGTATGAAACCACAGACTGCAGTGATCACAAAAGTTAATACAGGAAAGATAATCAACAGGGACAAAGAGACAGATACAACAATATGATCTGCAAGCGACAAAAGGAAAAGAATTACCATTCTTTAGAGAGCACATAAAATGGTTCATGAGATCTGAAAAGTTAAAAGGTCTAGCATCTAATGTAGTACGTGCTTGCCTGCTATTAGATGCACTTGTCTCCACTTATGTGCTTCAGTTCTCCCTTTTATTACCCAATTCTGCCTTACACAGGTCAAAGATTACTAGTCACACAGAATCACGGGGTTCAAACTAGGCTGAACTTACCAAAGCCACCCTCACTTGGGTCGTTGATAGAAACATCTTAACAGAAACACCTTTAAGCAAACTCAAAGACTGGCAGATGGCTGCCTGAACTTTTAACTCCAAGGCTCAACTCCTCAGTGGTTTGGTAAATACCAGACTCTCGCAAAACAAAGAACAATATTCCAGTTAAGACACTAATAATGTACATGGGAAAGGTGGTTTTATTTGAGGTGCTTCCAACTCTCAGCTGTTATGGGTGTGGAAAAGAGGCAGGAACTTTCTTGAGGGAAGTGGTAGAGGTGAAAGCAGTTAGAAAACAGGATTAAAAGATTCATAATTCCACCCTCCACACACATTGAACTAGCTACGGTATCACAAATTGAGTACACTGCCCAGAGCAGTTCAAACAAATTATTTAATGGATGTATATATCCTGTTTCTGTGGAAGAAGACTGAATACAGAAAGTAGAGGGACTTCATTTTGGAATTTTTCTTTTCCTAATGCAAATCTTGCAAGACTCTTTTGGGAGCCAAGAAACCTAAGTAAACAGACAGTTGAATAAAAGAGCCATAAAGATTTCTCCAAACCACAAACCACTTCATTTAGAGGCTGTTGAACTTTAAAACCAGAACAATCGCCATGCTTTATTCTAGGAAAAGTCCAGGAAGGGCTGGGACCATGCTACCACCTGTGGGTGCAACCTCAGCCTTTGTAGCTGCCAGGTAAAATACACACACAGAGCTAAAAAAACACCTAAGAAATTGGACTTCAAACCTTGACCTCCAGAACTGCCATCTCCTTTCCCTTGACCAGAAAGGCCCAACTGGGAAAAGCACCTCAAGTACTCATCTGCAGATGAGGACCAGCACCTTATTCACTACCTGCCACATGCGTTCACTCATCATTGGTAGTATATCCAGCACTCTATATCCCAGCTATCATATGCCCCAATCTGCTACTGTCCCCACCCCATACATGGCCGACAGACCCAAGCTGCACCAGCAGGCTGACTCCCTCAAAAGTTCCACTGCTGCCAAAGAAAATCCCACAGCGTGTTTATAACCACTGACAGGTGTACCTTACTCATGTAGCTCAACTCAGTACACTTAGCTTTCCTTTCTCCTCAAAAGTTGTGCATGAAAACATGTGCTGTGTAGTCTCTCTAAATACCTAAAATGAGACATGGCAATGTCAAGGAACTCGATCCAGGGTAGATGGAGCAGGCAGTTTCTTGATGCTCTGCAGGCTACCACAGGCCTGTATTGTCCTCCCACATTAGTCACTAGATTAGACCTTAATATATAATTAAGCAATTTCACTTCATTTTGCAAAGGCAGAGAATTACACACCTCAGCAAGAGCACTACTGACTGAACACAGTTTGAACAGAACACAAAGCAGGATTTGAAGGGAACCAGAACGAGACTGATTTCCATCACGTTTTGAATTTTCTTTTTTGTAATGACTAGCAGATTCAGTACAGAGCTACACCTCGTTTTCATAGTAGACCTTATTTATCTAGACTCTTAAGGTATGGGGCTTCTAGATAACGGAAAAGATATTACACGTGTTCACTGGACACCATGCTAAATCCCAATTCATTAGATCACAGGAAGAAAACACACACACAAATCCTGTAACTTTAATTTCATAAATTCGTAACTTAGATCATTTAATTGAGGCCTATTGCACAGGTCCCACAAACCTCTTCTATAACCTATCCCAGGCTGAATTCCTGTAGACATGTTTTTCTTATTCTCAGAGAGGAGAAAAAAAAAAAGTATCCTAGCCTTTCCTCAAAGTACTCTCTTACTATACTTACATCTTGGATTTCTTAATTTGACAGTATCTTAAACTTAGTTTAATATTAACCCTTGATAAATTTATTCATGTAAATCTTTCCTCTTCTACATATACCCATCCTTTGCACCCTGGTACGCTCTGTAATCTTTAGTAACAATAACAATTTAAAAAGCAAAGCAAGATCCAAACCTTAGCAACTAACAAACTTCACTGTGAGACTGTCAAATGACAACTGATCAAATCTAGCAGTTTAATGAAAATTCATCTCTATTACACAATCCTGTGTGTCTCATGCCCCCCATCATTCATTTTCCTCATAGGTACAAGGAAAGCTTTTACCAGGAGACAGGAATATAGTGTAAGCAAATAACTGGTTTAACATTTTGGCTAAACGATGACAATCAGGTAGAATAAGGAAGTTCTCATGCTACGAAACATACCAAAACCTTGAAAGGTAATCCAGATTATAGGTACAGTATGGCAAAGCCAAAACTTGTAACATCAAACTTTCAACTCTGGATATAAGTTAACATCATTTGCACATACTGTTACATAGCTTAAAAATAGTAACCAGACAGTACGTTCCCACTTGGCCGGACATTTGACTCTCCCTAAATGCTGAAACAGTTTCAATTGGCCAGATAGCGATCCCCCTCCAGCCACGCAACATACAGGAGATGCCTCTCTCAACAAAGACCAATGCCAAGCTCAATGCCTCGAGCGAATGAAAATCTGTTAGGAAATCAGTTACAGAGGAAAGAGGTGGAGGCGGTTTTGTGATTTACTCTCCTCTCCCTGAGGCTTTGGCAAGCAGTTTCTGAAATGAGATGGCAGTCATCACTTCCAGAGGCAGACATTACCAGTCTGCTCAAATACAGCTGCACTGGTGGGGACATGAAAAGACTTGGTACGAATTAGTCAGAGATTTAATCCAATCTAAGTGTAAGGATGCCATTCAGCAGAAGGTGTTCCTAGTAGCAAGCACACACTTAAAAGCTTCTTTCTTTGCCTTTCATCCTCAAGGACTTTTCTGTCTAGGCTTTTTCATTCCATCCTCCTCTGGATAAAGGCCATTCCTCTGCAAGGATATCTGGGGGTCGGAGGCAGATAGCCTTAGCTCAACCTCCCAGCTACCTAGCAGAGAAAGTTGCTCTATGAGGGGCAAGAGCACCCCCATCTCTTAATGCACATCTGAGAGGCCCCATCAAAGGGCCTACAATCACCTTTCCCACAATACATCTACATGAACCTCTTCAATAGCCCACTGTTAAAGCTCTGAGTGGTCACTGAGAACTACCCCAATACGAAACAACGTGAAACACCCAGCACGGTTCAACAGGCCTGATGCAGTGCTTTGCCAATATGCTGCCTGCATGCTTGAATTCGTCTTGTAGGGCATTCCAGGACTTCCACTGGCAGATGATTCAGTTCTGGACCTTGGGCTCAATCTGAATAATTGCCATAATTCTTTATTTCATAACATCACCCTCCATTTGGTATTTGAGCGCTAGCCAGATAGATTCTTTTTCAAAATGCTTTTAACACAGCAAAGAGAAGGGGCGAGAGAGGCTAAAGGTAACTTGTGACTTTCTCAGTGATAATACCAACAGGCTGCTGCTAGCTTATCTGAAGGCAGGCAGTAACTTCAGAATCATACTGACATGTTCTCTTTAAGAAGAAAAAGACTGAAATTAAGAAATACTTCCTTCAACTTCATTCAGCTGCTGCTTTCAGGCTCTGTCAGCCAGCACAGACTGGTAGCATAGCACAGCTCTGTAAACCAGGGATTACCAACATTGGTAGAACTTCAGCATGACAGTAGCCACTTTCCTGGAAGTTTATACGGTGCTCTGCACAGCAGACCACAGCGTTAACTGTAAGTTCCTCTCCAGAGAGAGCCACCTGGGGCCTTCAACATCTGGAAACCACCCTCCCTCCCATTGCTCACTGGTATTAAACAATTTAGTATTCATATATTCACCATCAGTTTATGTCAACAGAAGCATATGCTGCAATTAAGGTAGCTTGTTTTTCTCCAATGTGAAGACTGGGAAACGTAAAGAATTTGCTCCTGATTACACTGGAGGCCACCAGTGGAATCTATGTGCCTACTCTCTCCACTCGCCTGTCTTTCCCCATACGTACACCCCAGAAATTATCACAAGCAGCCTTTTCCCCACGGACCCAAGATCTGGCTAACTGTAATGAAACATCTCCTATTCCACAGGGTAGACTAGAAAACTCTTTGACATTTGGATCCTCAAATACTTGGAGTGGCCACAATGAAACAGCAACATTTCCTTTTAACCTTTCATTTCTATAGCATCCATGGTTTTCCGGTCATTCTGAAAGCAATATGGCTTATTTCCCCTCCTACAGCTGACACCACTGACTGGGCACACACCTTCTATGGCAACTACTGAATTATGTTCTGTAACTATAGGGGTAACTGGGGAATGCTCATTTAGAAGACCAAAAGGCAGACATAAAAATCTGAGTCTGACAGAAATGGGCAATTTCCTGAGCCATATCATGCTGTGGGAATAGAGATTAGTAATGCTTTTTGTCTCATCCCTGTTATCACTTCAGAATTTTCTTCCTGAACCTAGTTGTTTTTATGATCAGTAACTTTCTTTTAGTTTCCACGCCAAGTTTATACCTCTCTGTTCCTGTGACAATACTGATCTACGCATTAGCTTTCCCTCTCTTCCTACATATACTTACAGACAGATGCTACATCCTCTCTTGACCTTCATTAAACAGGGGTTAAATCAAGCTTTTCTAGTCTAAGATAGGCACTCTTTTCCTAGGCCTCCCAAGGAGGACAACTGCATTGCTGGGTTTGGGGTGGGTAAGTAATCTTACGACAGACTACAGCTGCACACTGCGTTTGGCCAGATGAGTGCTAGAAGAGTATGGCATAACAGGGTGCATATTGCAGGGTACAACCCTCTCCTGACAATTCTGGGATTGTTTTGGCCTCTTCCACAACTGCAATCCAGTTCTAGTATACATTTCAATGTACTCATCGATCACAGCAATCACTATTTCTCCTTCATTGGTCATTTCCAAGTTAAAGGACACCAGACTGTCTCATTCTTGCTTTTATGCTACTGAATTTAATTTCATTTGTATCCCTTCAGTTCTAGTTCTTTCTACAGAATATGAATATAAAGATCAAGTTAGTCTCAAAGGAGTAGCATCACACCCCTGATCCTTAAAGAACAGGAACAGCAATCTTTCCCCACAAAACTAGTTTTTAAAACAGGAAGGAATTATTTGATACTTTCTGTTCCCAAGGAATATGCTCTGAAGTGCAGTACTCATCCCAAATCCAAGCCTTACCCATTTTCCCCAACGACCAGCATCAGCTATAAGTAGCCTTTCAGATATACATGACACAAGCATGATGCATTCAGTAGAATATATGACGCCCCACACAGAGCTATCAATGCGTCACAGCACATTCATTAGCAGAGATGTGTCTTGTATTCACATCTGAGTGAGCTTCTTGTGGGTATAGTAAAGGCTTCAGGATATTGTGCTTCCTAGCAGAGAATCAAAATATGATATATGGGAAATTATGTGACCTAAAGCATTAGGGCAGCAGAAGTAGAATGAAATAGAGCAAGTGCCAGGGCTATCAGAAATTCATCTGATCAAATTATGAAAGAAATAAATATGATATCTGGTTGCAGCAGTCTCTCCAGACAAGAGATGCAACATTAATGCCACTGGTAAGGAGACTTCACGTGGAAGTATATACAGCTCTGCCTCCCATGGGCTGTTAGGCTAGTCAAACAAAGAACTTGTGATCAGCCCTTCCAGTCTCCCCTACTTCTTGACCCATTTCTATCAACACAATAAATAGTGTAGAACACCTCCGAGAGTTGCAGGAGTAAAAATGTGTGTTAGGTTTTAGACTGCAATTCAATGTTTGAAACCAGAGAAATTGGGTTCTAGAGCACTCTCCCATAAGAAAAAGTCCAAGGCAATTAAAGATTTACTCAGTTCATTAATAGAACACAGTTCTCAGACTGAAAAGCAACAGACCACATCCTAGGATTCGCCTCCAGTGCTTTAATATAACTGTGCATATGTGGACATGACAATATATGCACAATTAGTATGCCAAGCCAGAATTAAATGATCTTAACCATGACAGCAAACAAGTACGCATAGCAAAAAAGCTTTATTGAAGGTTCATAATGCTGTGTAAAATTACCAGCTTTCAAGGCCTTTAGCTGCATAAAGATGAATTTTCTCTCAAAGTACCTGATACCGTAGCCATTTCTGTAACCGTTTGTCCTCTGACGCATGTGTTGTGTGGGGTGCAATGAAGTGCCAGGCAGATGACCCTAGTCATTTGAAACTCCATTTCCTTGCCAGGATGGATGAAATTTCGCTTCTTCATCTATTTTAAAGAATTACATCCCTGAAAGCAGCAGCAGACTTTCAGAATTTTGCCTATGTGTGTAGGGCTGAAAGAAACAACGCTGTTAACAGTTGTTTGGAAAGATAGGAAAGAAGTTCATACAATTTCAAGAAAATTGTGCTTTTGGTAGTGCACCAGGGTGCAGAAGCAGCATACTACGAACTGCTGGTAGACTCCTGCATGTTGTTTACTTTGGAAAATAAAATTTGAATGTCATTTTCCCCAAATGCATAGGTATGCTATGCAAAGAAATGCTTCAAACAATTTATGCCACATCTGTGTCCTCACAGCTAATAAAGGAATGCAAGATGACTACAAGCTGTACAGGTATAATCAGTCCACCAAATTACATCAGGGAATTTTAGAGATGAGTACTCTTAAAGTGCTCCAAGCGTGTAGTATACTGCCCAGGAGTCCAATATCCGCAAAGAAGAAAAATTATTTCATGCTACTTCAGATTGCACTTAAAAATATCTAAAATACACCAACAGTGTAGTTGATTCAGGACTGTCCTAATCTGATCTTGAATGAGCTTGGTTTTCCATTTTCGTACACACTATGTAACAATGACTTCATTTCTATTAGTCTCCTGGCTAACTCCTCAGATGTGACAGTAATACAGCCATTAACCAAATCAGTAGGGTCTCAAGTTTAACAGAAAGATCAGTGTTTATACGTGTCTATTACTTTAGTCCAGAGTTGTTGGCACATTTATAAACAGCATAGATTGAGACTTGCTAGTATCTTAGAGAAACAGGGAACAAAATTGCAGCAAGGTTACAATATCTAGCTGTAAAGAAATTTGAAGTTACATCCTTGAGAAGCATAATACAGTATGGTTCACCGGATGTAAGAGGTAGTCCCTTCTGTAGTTTAGATTGCTACCTGTCAATGTGCTTTCAAGTGCCCCTACGCCCATTATACTTGCTACCTTTGGAGAAAACAGGCTGCAGTGTATCGTATGGAGGATCTGCGAGCTTATTTTTTTATAGATTGCGAGGTGTAAGCCTAAGGTTACTCAATATTTAGGTATTTCAGTAACTCACAAGACACAGTGGAGAAAACACTAGTGGTATCTGCACACTGCTCCATGTACTCAACATAGCACTTACCGCCTCTGTGTGTCCATATCTAAGCATTAGACCCACATGCAGCGCCACTCCAGCAGTTTACTTTTAGCACGGAGCTATTTTATAGTTATACTATGTGTTATGTTAACATCAGCTTATGTAAGTAAATTAATAGCAAGGTAACACCTAATCAAAATGGCCAACCAGATAAGTGCCTTATTATTAAATGTTGTTTTCCCTGGAAGAATTTAAAGCAATGTAGGGAACCTATGAGGGAAGTTGACAACACTACAATGACTACTTGCAGCAAGGCAGATGTGAATGCAAAACATGTGCAAACTCCATCCATTCTCTAAGGCAGGTTTGTTTTTCACCTAATAACTAAACAACACATACCAACCTGTGCCCACTGCTATTTCAATTCTACCTCAGGTCAGCCCAATGTCTTTTGGGCGTAATCTCCACAGACGTATCATGCTTTGAGGACAAATGACCACATGAAGTGAACAAGATTACCTTGAACAAGAAAGCAAAGATGCTCTCTGGCTTTTGTGTGTCCAAGCAGGATGGCTCACTCCCTCAGCAGTCTTTTCTACAGACAGGATTTAGCATAAACTTGCAGTGTATGTCTCTTCTGGTTTCCTCCACTGAACACATGAAGTTAAAATTCATTCATGGAAAAACAGCACATGAGCATGAAAAGAAAAAATAGTCTGTCCCAACTAAGCTACACTCAGCAACACGAGTCAGTACTAAGTTGACCCTGACAGTATTAAACTGGAAGCCTGTCACGCCATTAACTTTCCTCACATCAGTATACTTCACTGCAGAAGTAGGATCATTTCCTGGGGAAATGCATCCATGTTTCCTTTTCTCCTCTTGGTTTGGGAAGTTGATTAGGAAAGTGCGGCAATCTACTCTGTTTAAAACTCTTATTTGAGAAGTGGGTCAAATTAAGAAATTGTGAGTCTCAGAACCACAGAATAATTAAGGTTGGAAAGGACCTCTGGAGATTGCCTAGACTGATCCCTCTGCTCAAAGCAGAGTCAGCTAGAACAGGTTACTCAGGACTGTGCCCAGTCGAGTTTTGAGTATCTCCAAGGATGGAGTCACAAGGGACGCTTTAAACCTAATACAATATCCCTTGCAGCAGACAGACCTGCATATTTAACCTCTAGGCAGATTAATTTTTACATAACCAAGCAATACAAGAGAGGACAGATGCTCAAGTCCCAGCACATATCACCCTAAAAGGTAAAGCCAAGACAGCCAAAAGCAGAAAGTCACTTTTTCCCCTATATTCATGAAACTCACAAGCTCCTCAGATTTCCTCCTTAGCTTGAAACAAAATGAAGTGTTTATTCCCAGGCCTCATGGAACATTAAACAAAAGAAAGTTTAACTCACTAAGGCAACACATTAAACTACCCTCTAGTAGGTAGGATTGCAGCTGTGAATCTCACTTCACATTCTACTTTCTAAACCAAGGCAACACCCAGCCCAACGGTTCACCTAAACTACCTCCCTCCTCCTTGAAAACAGATCTTACTGGTCAAGCTTGCTGACATCTGAATTTGCAGTAAACAACCTCTGGAAGAATCAGGAAAATAATTTTGAAGAGGACCCTCAATAAATGATTGGTCCAGATGTCGACACAGAACACTTGCGTTTCTTATGAGCTGCAGTATCAAAGAGGTACCTAATGACATCAAAAAGGATATTCATATCCATGCTATATTTTCCAAGGGTAGACTGTAATTCCTGGCAGTGGGGCCACAGGGAATAGTTATTCAGCTGGCAACTGAACCAAAAGGTTTTAAATAGATAGTTCAAAGGCAGAGATATTCTCTTATCCTGCACTGTCAGTGTTACAAGGCTGTGAGGAAATGTAACACTGATGTAGAGAGGAAACAAAAATGTTTCACTTTAAAATTAAACTACCTACCTTTGCCTTTACAAAAATCACATTTTGGATTAACTTTCAATGTGTCAATATGATTTAAAACATTTGATATCTGTAGAATCCAGTCAAAGACCCATCAGTCTATTTTAGTGAGATCAAGAGACTTAATTCTTGCAGGGTTGCCATGTTAATTTTGACATACAAAGAACTAGCTCATTAAAGTAAGGTTCACCTCGGGGGTGAGTGGCTGTTTCTAGCATCAATTCAAGGTAGTTGCTTACAAGTACTTGAGAAAAGAAGTCATTTTGTTAGAAAGAAAAAGGTCACTCATGGGGGAAGACAGGTTAAGAAACCAGCAGAGCAGGCTGATTCTACAAACAGCTGCTTTAGAAAAAAAGTCTTGTTTAGTGGAAATCTATTACACACACACATTGGGCTGGAGAACTTCCAGCAGCTCAGCCCTCTTACACCCAGAATCCTTCTTCCTTTCCTCATCCTCTAATAGGAGAGTCTGGCAACAGGATTTGCGAAGATTATCAGGTCAAAACTGGAAGTATGTTCCAGCCAGCAGTCTAAAAGTGAAGTTAATCACCTCAGCACCTTTAAAGGAGAAAGGCTTACGAAAGATTGAGCGAGACTGTTTCCATTAACTGGCCTGAAACTACTTGCAAGCCATGTAAATGCCAAGTTTGATCATACGGATGAACAAGTCCTGGGCAATGATATCTGAGGCAACAAATGCTGGGTGACACAGAAAGTACTTCACTCTGTTCCACAGAGACTTTTTCAGCAGTCTCGTCACAACACTGAAGTCCTCCAGTTAGAGATCTATACTAAGAAGAACTGCTTTAAAAAAAAAACAAAGAAAAATTGTATGTGTATATTTAGAAAACAACCATCTCCACTCAAATCCTCTGGCAACCAAGGAAAGCAGGATTAAGCCTTTTAGAGGTGAAAATCACTTGGCTTAGTATAGACACGAATACCACAAGCACTAAAACAGTGAAACCTTTTCTAATGTCATAAATGCACAGGCTCAGTCTCTCCCTTCTCACAGCAGGCAGCCCAGGTAGGGGTTAAATTCAGCTGCTACACTACCATACACTGTCACTGTGCAGACTTAGAATCATTTAGGTTGGAAAGGACCTTTAGGATCATCGAGTCCAACTGTTAACCTAGCACTGCCAAGCCCACCACTAAACCATGTCTCCAAAGACCACATCTACACGTCTTTTAAACAACTCCAGGGATGGTGACTCCACCACCTCCCTGGGCAGGCTGTTCCAATGCTTAACAATCCTTCCAATGAAGAAATTTTTCCTAATACCCAGTCTAAACCTCCCCTTGCGCAACTTGAGGCCATTTTCTCTCTATCGCTTGTTACTTGGGAAAAGAGACCAACACCCATCTCACTACAACCTCCTTTCAGGTAGTTGTAGAGAGTGATAAGCTCTCCCCTCAGCCTCCTTTTCTCCAGGTTAAACAACCCCACTTCCCTCAGCCGGTCTTCATAGGACTTGTGCTCTAGACCCTTCGCCAGCTTCATTGCCGTTCTTTGGACACACTCCAGCACCTCAATGTCTTTTTTGTAGTGAGGGGCCCAAAACTGAACACAGTATTTGAGGTGCAGCCTCACCAGTGCCGAGTACAGGGGGACAATCATTTCCCTGCTCCTCCTGGCCACACTATTTCTGATACAACTTGTTCATAACTTGAGAATTTATGCGGAAACTTGGAAGAAAACATCCAAAGCAACAATTTTCAGCCAAAACTTGTGTTACGGCACAACAATTCAAGTCTTTAGGCTAAAGAGGTCAGTTACTGGTTGCAGAAGTGTTCACCGTGTTTCTTCTACATTTGACACATACATAGCCATGCTCCCCTAGTATAAAAAAAGACAGTTCTACTATAAGGACTTGATTTTTAAAAACATGCCTGTTATCATTTAAAAAGGGAAATCTGCACATCTACAATTTTTAAAATTACCAAATATTCCAGATTTTACATGAAGTTTTTTCTTTAGTGACCTGGCTCCCCAAGCAGTAAATAAAATGCCCATCTCAGAGACCTAACAGGGCTCCGCAAATTATTAAACACATTCCTGATCCTACAATACTTAAAATTCAACTCTTCAAGGCCCATTTCAACCACCAATCTTTGAAGATGGCATGAAGATTTTGGAAGGAATAAAAGTGCCTAATTTCAAAACTTGCTTCCTTATCATTGCTAAGTTCAAATAGATTAACTGCAACAGTTCTTTGAGCTCTCCAGGTCACTGTTTAATGAAACAAAAAGCAGTGCAGATTTGTTTAGACTTTATTAAAAACACTAAAAAATTCATGCAAAGAGTTAAACATATCTTGGTGTATCTAGTAATACTTTACAGATCATTATGATATGATGTCCAGCTTTGAGATAAGGTAACCGACAGGGTTTTAGTCGTTTTGAAGCTTGAATTTGCCACAAACAGAATCAGCAGGAAAAGCCACAGCTGCCTTTTTTCTTTGTTTGTTTGGTTTCAGATCCTGCAGTAAAGTAGAAACCCTCCTAGGAAAAAGAGTTATTCCTTTCAGTAGTCTTCCTTTCAGATTGCCAAGAAGAGTAGAGGGAACAGTTTCTAGGACGGGGACAGAGAAACCTTCCAAAATCAGATGCTAGTTTTGTAAGTATAAGGACGCTCTTTTCTCCAACTATTTCAGTCACCAATAATCACACTGGAACAGCACTAGAGATTCCAGAGGGAAAGCTCTGTTATCCATCACCAGCAAGTGAGCTACACTGAGCTCTGTAAATGTATCTCAGAAGAATCAAGTATTATGTTTTTCCTACATTTATAGTACTGTGAGAACGGAACAAGGAATACAGTCCATTAAGTCTTTTTTAGCATCTTGATACGTTTTCATTCTACATTTAAAAAATTATTCACATCACTGAATTGTATATTTCCTAAAACTGAGCATTTAGAATGTAATCTCAGTCAGACATGATACACAAAAAATTCGGCATCTGTACCCAAAACAGAAGTGCTAACAGATGTCTCTGCCTTTGAAAAGGCAAGACACAATATGCTTGTTCATCAAAACCAGTTCCTGAATTTTACAACTTTCTCTTCCAGTCCTGTGGTTTCACTGGGTTTATTAAATCATATCACTCGGTATTATTAAGTACTTAGTGACACTGCAGAAAGGAACAACAGCACTTCTGTGGTCAGAAACCTAGCCACACAACCTTCCTCTGTTAGTGCACAATTAGAGGCAATAACTAACAGTAGATGCATCCAGGATCTCCACATACACAAATCCATGCTTTGCTTAAATCTGTTTATTTAGGATATCTATTTCACACTACCACTGAAAAGTATTGTTTCCCTTTCCCTGTGATTTTGGAAATTAAGTTTCAACTGAAGACCACACTGCCACTACCCTCCTCTAACCGAAGACACAAGAACAACCTCTTGAGTCAGGTCGGAGATTTGATCCAACTCCCCACATGGCTGCACAACTATCACAAGAGAAACGGAAGAGGAAAGGAAACGCAAGCTTTGTGGCGTGAGAGGACCCATCCCTCAGGCAACAGTGGGATCTTTGGCTGTTTTACACAAATCACGAGGAGGCACCCTATGGATTTACACCTTTGGGAAGAGGCTATAAGAAATGTAATAGTCTCCCTCATTTTTCAAAGTCAGTGAAAGCTGAAAAAAAGAATTAAAAATCAACAAAGTCTTGGCAGAGGAAAATATTTATGTCAGTATTTTAAAAAATTCTGCAGTTCCAATCACCTCAGTATGACTACATGTCTGGAAAATGTTCAGGGTTGGGTTTTTTTCTTTCAGTTGCAGTACCAGTAAGTTTAACTAGAAGTTGCACAAGTAAAGCCAGGAACACCCAGCCTGCTTACTGTCAAAGAACATAAATCATTTGTCTAGATCCTCACACTGAGTTTAGTCCCTCTTGATGCTTTAAGGAAACGCCTCTTTAAAAATGCAGACACATTTCATCTTGCTTATCCCTTTAAGAAAGGTTCCAATTGCTCTTTTAATAACCCCATATTTAACTTTAGTTTTAAAAGCCTGTAGATTATCACTGCCCTTTTCTTGTGCTCACATCAGCTGCACGCTAAGCAGAATTTCCTTCCAAGATCTTAAATTGACTTTTTAGGGTTACAGCTGAGTCCCCAAAAAATTTGGAGGAACATCAATTAGGACAATCCAAAGGGCTGCCATCAGGAACTGACAAAACAGTAAAGAAAAGCTCATACCCACATCAGAAGTGCTGTGGAACAGAGTCAAACTGAATGTTTGCTCTATTATCAACTTGGCACACTCTAGGGAAGTTGTGGAAGTCTGTTGAAGTTACGTAAAATTAGATTATTTAAAAAATAACAGGAGGAATAAACCTTAGCTGTCTAGATTATGTTTCCCATAATTCTGCAAGAAAATCAGACAGATATCCACAGTTTTATTTTGTGCAAGGGCAATGGGCTCATGGGACGTAAATTACCGTAATGTTTGATGCTTAAGGGTTTACAAAGAACATCTGAACCACAACATTGTCCAGACTGTTCATTAATATTACCAGAGCTGTAGAGTAGGTTGGGTGCCTGGCAAAATATATTTGCCACACTGAGCTGACAGGTGAGCACAAACACCTAAGCCTTCCCTTGAGTGTGTCAAGGCATTCCACCTCAAGCCCTCATACACACAGCTATAGAGCATGACAGAAGACAATCTTCTTTCTCCTACTTCTTTGAGAGTCCTGATGCAGGGAACATATCTGTGCCAACTGATGGACATTTTGTCACGTAGGCTTTTCAGAAGGAGAGGTAGATGTAAGCACAGAAAATAAAGAGCAATGTCATGAAGAAAGTTTACTTTCACTTCACAGCCCACCTCTGGTGGTGTACATTACATTGAGTGAAAAGTTTCCAAATGAACAGAATTGCTTTTCTGGATTACAAGCAGTTACTAGATTTCTGATGATGTCATTTTATTGCAAGAGCTTGTGTCACCACCACTCTCTGATAGTAAGAATACATACTAGCTACCAAAATAACCGGTTTTCAAACTTAAAAATCAAAGTACATATTGCCAGACAAAAATTATAAAGGTGTCCACTTACCACGCATTCAAAAACCAGAACATGCTGAAATCAAGGCTGTATCATACTACTCATTAAGATCTTGTTTAATCACACTAGTACATCAAACAGGTCTCCTACTTCTGCCAACACTTCCATCACTCAAAATCAACAACCACAATTCAATATAGTTGTGGCCAACAACCAGCAATTCTCATACAATCACCACAAGTTTGCCACAGTCACAGTTCTGGGGTTGTTTTATTTTATTTCAAGTCTTTTAGCAGCCAAGTGCAGCAGCTCATGAAAACAGCTGTCCTGTCCACGTCTGCCACTAACTCCCAGAAGCTGTCAAGCATTAATACATCACACCTCAAGTCTGTGTGACATGGCCACAGCCAGTACTTCAACATAACCACTGACTTCTGTATACCTTTTCTTTGTTCTCCATATCCCTGCCAATTTTTCAGCATCCATGGTTTTACTTTGTGACATAGGTTTCTGAACAGCCTTTTGACAGGAACAGGACATTCAGGTCCCTATTCAGAAGTCTCCCAGAAGTTTCCCAAAGGGCCAACCAGGTAAGATCTATACATTTCCAATGGGAATACATTTGTTCTAAGCCAAGAATTCATTTGTCTGTAACAGATAAAGCTAGCAATTTATTAAGAATGATATAGGGAAAGGTTATTGCAGCTGTTAAGATTTTCAGTGTAATCATTTGTATTCAATAACAGCCACACAGTATTTAAGCAAAGAGCACATTAGAGCTACATACCTTTTTAAGTTAAATGTAGATGTCATGCCATATTTTTCAGCCAGACCAGAAGAGACTCAGAATTTAGAACAAAGCTAAAAAGCCATTTCTAACCACACATTGAACATATAGCAAGAATCACAAAACACTTACCAAAACTTGTAATTTTATCCAAGTAAATGTACAAGTTTACTTGAAAAAAAAAACAAAACAAAACAGAAGTACTTCCTGTCAAGCATTTTTCTTCCTTTCTTGTTCTGTTTATACAGTGACTTAACTCTAAGACTTCTACACAACTTGAGTGAAGAGTAAGCCCAAAGTATTTCTTCAGCATTTGTGATCAATACTTAGAAAAACAGGTACAAGAACAGTATAATGGAAGCTTTTTGCCATGGTGAGTTTTCACTGAGATTCAATTATAATTAATGAAAACTTTCAAAACATCAAGCTTTAGGCTCTAGCTCATGGTCTATTTTAAGTCTGATCATCTGATTCCCTGAAAATTCAGAGCAACCCTTCACCAGCTTGCTTACTTTATTCACACTATAGAGTTTCTCTTAACAAAAGTTGCAAGCTACTGATATGGCTCTGAAAGGTCAAAAAAATCTTCTTTCCATAAATTACTTTTATACAGCTCAAAAGCCTATCTGGTTTACCATCTTCACCCAGCAACCTGATGAAAGAGCAGAGCTCCAGAGCATGCCTACTCTCCTGGAGTATGTTTTGTTCAGGAAAATGTAAACTATCTGATGTTCTGTCTTTCATGGGGTGAAGTTGTACCACAAAGCAGCTAAAGATAGCACAATGATTATGTTTGCAAGGAAGCAGCTAGTTAAGCTTTGCCTAAGCAGGCAGAAAGCAACCACAGCTTGAACAACTACTATTTCTACAACAGTTTTTCATTTTTCTTTCCAGAGCCATAATACACGGTCCTCCAGATCCTCTAAAAGGTTATGACTCGGCTGGACCAGGTTAGGTCTTATTATTTCCAATCAGCAGGGATTTTCATGTGGCATGACTAAATCAGAGTTACATGGTTAACAAGTGTACCTGAGATCCAGAAGAGAAAAGTTTTAGAGAAACAGGAAGATGAGTTCAGTTGGAAACAATCCTGCAACCAGGGAAGCACATACTTGCTATAAAATCTATTTACTCATCTTCAAAGCAGCAAGATTAGAGATTACTGAAAAAGTGCTGGACAAGATAAAGCAACAACTAAATTCAGTTAGTGTCATTCAGTTTGTGTTCGGCTTCAAGTCTCTACCCATTCCCAGTCCCTGTTTAACCCCTGCTTTTTGCCAGCTCACCACCATTTTCAGGGAAAGCTACTGCAATCTCCACAAAACCTTCATTATAAGGAGGTGTATTTGATTGCAACACAAAATTTGTCCATTTCCAAGCACTTCTTGAATTCTCAACTGAGGCTGCCATCACTTACATGGTGCAAAGCAAGCTACTTCAGGGTTTTTGCTCCCTTACTTCACTGTTCCTCTAGAATGAGAGCACATATCCCGCTGGCTAATCTGCTTTTCAATTTTGCACTCCAGGGAAATCAATGCATTTCAATTATGCACACTTACATCACAATCTACCAATCAAAGCAGGACAGAGAGAGTTCACTTCATCCATTAAACTATGCATTCTTTGGCAGATAGTGAAAGAAGTGCAGGTGTAAACCAGGAATCTATCATCTGTGACTTTAAAGGGAGAGGGCAGATCAACCGAAACAGCATGCAAATGTAACAGAAGTGAGCCACAAGACTCTCGGCCAAAACTCTTAGACTATATATGGACATTTTAGTGAAAACTGAATACTATCACTTTTTTTTCTCCCCATCACACACATACACAGGGTGGGGGGCAGACAGAACGCTGGTGATGTGGCAGTTTTTCCTCTTCTCTCCCTGGAGTAGATGATTTCATGTCAAGAGCATATGTTTCAGAGTATACATTGATTTCAGTCAAAGAAAATATCCAGAACTGTCATAAACTTTTAAAAAAGGATTTCTCACCACAATGTGGCAAGATTGAGGTAGAAAGGGAGAAGAGGAAAAAGCAAATTTGTTTTGAGACCTATTTTAAGTTCACATCTCCAGGCAGAACAGCTTTTAGCATTGCTATCCTCAGTAAGGAGCTTCAGGACCAGTTACTTTCGTTGTTGTTCCCCTGAGGAATAAGTAGGTTTGCATGAATAGAGGTTTCTAGCTTGGCGTAAAGCATGCACGTGGTGGAAGGTGGAAAGAGAGATGAGTGGGCTGGAGGAGACAATAAGAAAGTTACAGTGCAAATACTGTTTACAAATGCTGCACCACACCAAGGCAATCTCCTCAGCTACTCACGCAAATAATTAAATTAAACCCCAAACAATGGCAACAAAGGGGGAGAGAAGCGTGGTACCACCACATCCTCCACTCTGAGGGCAGGCCAAAGGGCAAGGATGTTCCATGCAAAGCTCCTAAAGGGACAAAGGAAGAAGTCTTTAGTTTTCCCCAGGAATTAAGCACTTGGCTGATGACTCCAGTGAAGGAAAGTCAGCCTCAATCTCACCACGCAGAACAGCACCTCTGATGATACATAAGTAAGAGTTAAGCAGGACTCTGAAAAAGCTACTGGAACCAAAAAAGTGGCAATTTGGTACACAGAAAAAGGTGAGTGGAAGTCAAAAAGAAATCAAGGACTGCCTATTCTGACCATGAAAGCACAGCTCTACCGGTGCCCAGCCTACTCAGCAACATATTCATTATGGGTTTTCTATTTTTATCTGAACAGTGAAAGCGTAGATTATATAGTTAGAAGCTTCTCAACACTTTACCGACCAGCTTTTCTTATTTGATGTTCAGGTAGGAATGTATAAACACTCCATTTATCAGCTGTACAAGCATAAGCGCTCAATGCCTGTTACTCCCTGTATGCCTACTTCATTTCTTTTGATTATCATTGACACCTGCTTAATTCTTTGACTACAAGATTATTTGCAAGCACCATTTATGGCAGTTTTGCAGAAACTCACACCCTAAGAGCCTGACAGATTGCCAGCTCACTTCATTAAAAAACCTCCCCTCGTAACAGCTTTCTTCCACTGCTGACCAAGGCTGCATTTGAACAGATGACTCTAAACTGAAGTGCTCCTCATGTCAACTATCAGCTATGCCAAGTCAGCCTGTAACCCATGAATACAGGGAGTTCTTAAAATGGAGCCTTCTCTAACTGTGGCAGCTGTTATTCCCCTAGAAAAACAGACAAGCTAGTAAATATGCCTTTACAGTCATCTTTAAGCATCTAAAAGCAACTCCCTCCTTGCTCTTGAAACGCCTTTCCTCCTCTTGAATATTCAGAATTTTCTATTACCCCAGCACATTTCAGAATACATTCCCTAATTCCCCTTTGTTGACTGACAACTTCTCTTAAGATTTTATCTGCACCCTCTTGGGATTACTTACACGGTGAAACTCTGGTCTTCAAATAGCTTGTAAAGTGAGGAATGAACAATAAGTGGGGGTGAGGGGGAGGTGGAAGGGCGTGTGGAATTAATTCAGTGTCAGCCAGCCAGAACAGTTCTGGCTCTTAAGAGTTGGGCAAGTCTTGGAAAGGACAAAAGGTTTTGTCATCATACTGCAGATCACCTGCCAAACAGCCAAAAAAAGGGACTAAAAAGACCACTTCTCAGTCCCAGCTACCATCCTGAAATGCAAAGGAACAGGCAACACCACAGAGCAGATAGCCTCCACCCTTGCTACAGGAACACAGTCTGCCAACCAGCCATTTACCAAGTCTCCACAGCCAGGAGAACTGGAAAGCACTCTTCATCTCTTGCCAGCTGTCTCAGCACAAGTTAATACCAAAACCCAAGTTTGTTATGGACAGAACCTGTGACAAGCTTCACTACACTGAGAAAGTGACTAAAAAGGTGACACTTAAACACCTTGGCAACTTAATACTTCTGTTAGGTATGAAGCAGCAGAATACTAGAAGTCCGCTAATAGTAACTGCTTTCATTAGCCTTTTAATAATCTTCCCACAGAAGCACCTCTGGGATTTCTTCACCATCTTCAAGCACAGGGACGCACAGCTGCCTCACTGTTTTCTGAAGATGTCATGGGGAGAGAGATTAAGGACAATTAAAAAAAAAACCCAACTAAGAATCCAAAAGAAGAATCCAAAAGCTTCTGCCAGCATAACACCAAGAGCACTCAAGAGTCAAGTAGTCTGTGCATGCTGCTGTCCATGCCGAGTTTTTTGCCACAGTATCTGGTCACACGCTGAGCTCTACAAATGCATATGGGCATAGGTAGTCCTTTCCCTGGGAGTGCCAAACACAACAGGACCTGCATCCATGACAGGGATCCCAGAGATTACCACAACGTACAAAAGCTTTCTCCTCTACTGGTCCACCTCAGATGCATGGAGATGGTAAGCCCTGGGTGTTTTTAAAAGGGAAGCTACAATTAGCTTCATTCTTCTGTATTAAAGCTCTTAAGATGAATCATACTGCACAAGCATCTTTTTACCTGCTCTGATCAGAGGGCTCTCCAAGCAGTATTCACACATGTACATGCTCTCTCCAAAGCTGCTGTGCTACAAACCTTGAATTCGCTCTCTCCAGAGTTGATGTGTTACTAACCTTGACAGAACAAAACAAAATGAGGTAAACAAGCAAGCTTTTCAAGTTTAATTCCTAAAGCCATTTAGACACTGAAAACAAAACTGTTTGATCAGCGTACAGAAACAAGCAGACAGGAATGGCTTGGTCCTGAAAAGATTCTGAAGGGAGAAGGAAAACACTCGCAACACAAAGATTTGTCTCACTACTGCTGCCTCAAGGACCTGAAGATGACTAGCACATGACTATGTCTCAATTTGTAGTACCTTACATGCCCTTTTGAACAACTCTTGACCCAGAAAAAAAAATTGCCTAAAGGGACAGGGGAGAAAAATATATGAATATTTATGCTCTTTAAGAACAGTATCTTTGTGTTGAAATACGTAACACGTAAACAGTTTACTAAGTATTCCATCAATCAGCCAAAATTTCTTCTTACGAACTACTACATTAATCACAATCTTCAAAGAACCTGTCAGCCTCCTGCTGAAAATAAGCAAAATATTAGTCCTCGAAATCTCACACAAGCAGTGAAGTATTTTTAGACTAAAGGATACTAAGTGAAGGTTATGATGAGAGCAATGTCATTTGCAAATCAGCTCTCTGGAGCAGGAAACTCCTGAATTTGGGTCTGCTGCTGTTCAAAACAAGTTATCTGACACTTCTAGCCAAAGGCATATTTTGCATACACAAAGGTGCTAGTTTCTAGAATCAAAGTACATCTGCCACTCTTGAGCACCAGCAATAGGCACCAAGCCTCCTGAATACAAGATAGCGACAGAAGACAGACTCTCCCCCTACACAATTTGAAGTTTAAGACAATTTGGGTGCTTAGAAGAAAGGGAAAGGAGGCTACACAAAGTGAGAGGGAACAAAAGGAGGGATGGCTCCTTTTCAGGGATAGACAGCCAAGAGCCACAATTTCAATTCATGTAACATGACCATGGAGATCACATGAGCTCATCGTATATACCCCTCAGCACACACTGGTGGGGCAGCAGGAAGGTGCAATGAGATGGCTTTACTGGACATACCCATTCCTTGCATCAAACAGTCTATCAGGTGACCAGTGCCCTGCTTCCCACCGATGGCAGCACAAGTTAGGAGCAGTCAGTATCTTGAATTATCAACTCTTGATGTATAATTCAACAGAGGAGATGCAGATGTAAGGATGATGAGTAGCCCTGTTGTCTTACGGACAATTTGAGATTCAAGGCATAAATATCATTATCCCCCAGCTTCCAAACTAAATTTCAGCAGAGGAAAAGAGACTGGCCTGCATACTCCACGTTTTTACACCAACAAGGAAGAACAGGTTAGTACAGTTAGCCTCATGAAAGTATCCTGTCAAAAGCTTCCCTGTACAGGCCATATTTCTGGGCTCGTTCTCTTCTCCCTGACAAAAGCTATTCCACACAGCTATTTTCACTTCACTGAAACACCTTGGGGTGAGAAGGGGGGGGGTGGGGGGTGAAGATATGAATACCAGAAGTACTTTTTATGGGTAGGTGGATTTTTTTGGCCCTCTCCATATATGCTCATTTTGCAGGTTACAAAGCACATAAGCCTTTGGGTATTTCATATTCAAAAGCATTTATTTGCTTAAACTTCCAGCCTTTTTAATTATTGTTATTGTCCCTCACACATACCTCTTATTCTGGCTACTTAGAGGACTGAATACCAAATGCAGCAGCACTTCCAAGACTCAAGACCTTGCCAGATGAGAGTTCTTCATGCTTTATCATTACTATGTCCCTCGCATAAGCTTTTATGCAAGTTAAAACAGCTGCATTATTCTTTTAAACTATTCTTATTCAAGAACAAAACATAATATTTGATGGTGTGTCTTCAGAAAGGCATAACATTTGCAAGCAGTGTGGGGCCACTGTTCATTTGAGACGAATCTTAACTTCTCTCAGCATGTGACTGGATTCACATTGCCATAGCTGCAGAGTTAGAGACTCAGGCTATCACTAATTAATTTGTATATAAGCATAGGTGGGAGTTACCACTTGAAGTCCAGCACCCACCTAGCTGATCTAGCCCAGAGTACATATCACTAGCATAGACTTAAATCAGTGTTAGAGCTGAGGTTGGTACCTGGTCATCACGAAACTCCTGAAGGGAAGAACTAAGCTGAAAGGCAACAGCTCTACCAAAAGACTTGAAGAAGCAGCCTAAGATTGTTCCCACCAATCAGAAACATTTATATTTAAGGCTCAGCATTTTCTTCAGTACAGTACCTCCACATAACAGTAGAGAAGTTCTAGATTAACTACATCCAAGTGCAATCAAATATTTCAGTCTTAGATATACTCTCAAACATCCTAAAGATTAACTAACTCTAGCTTCTTTCTCTCCATTCTACAACAGCCTGAAACCATGACTACAGAAGGCCAAACTTCTGAACTATCTTCAAGTTTCAACATTAACATAGTTAGTTAGAAAAGATTTCCATCTTTTAATCAATTTCTTCAATTGGTGACTACCAAGCTCTGCAAGATAGAAAGAACACCGACAAATGTTAGAGTAATATGGTAAGAAAAATGCATTATCCCATTTTCTGGTTTAATCTGCTTAAAAAGCCAGAGTTTTCACATAAGTTTTGAGGTCTTTGGCCACTGCTTAGGCAAAGAAATAAAGGGATTTCCAACAAAATGAAGCTTCCAGCCTCAACACTAACACACATTAAATATATCTCCCTTAACCTTCTGCTAGCCTGTGGGAATTGTGTGTTACTTTTATTTATTTATTCATTTGAACTAGGTACGGACTTTGCTTGACTAATGGCACTAAATGCCAAATGCATACCTCTGAACTAGACAGGAAAGGAAAAGCTAGATCTACAGCCACTCCCTAGATCAGTCTGAGCTCAACTCCAACTGGGAATGAAAAAAAGCTAGTGATCAGCACTTACCCAAGTTCTTCTAGAAGATGTTGGTATGCAGCTTCTGTGTCCCTAGCCAATCTATTCTGGTGATGCTATAAATTAGCTTCTTTGGACAGTACAGCTACCTTCCCCGGTTCTTCATGAACCAGTGCAACTCCCAAACTTTTCTCTCAATCGGGCAGCACCACAAGCACTTAGAAACCACTCAGTGAATATCCAGCAAACCTGTTGATCTCCCACACAACATTTACACTGTGCCCTGAACTTGAAAGAGTCCTTACAGCAGCATGCCTGAATCCGGAAGGAAGGCTTTATGGTAAGTACTAAATAAACATGGGACTAGGGGTGCTTTTAAGAGGCTACTTCACCTGATAAAGTGGTAGAAATAACACTGATAACACCTTAATAGAAGGATGCTTATCTTAACAGCCCAAGTGGAAGGGTGTAAAATAGTATATCGTCTTTTCCATATTTCTACCTGCTTTAAGACAAGGGGAGATGCAGGAGGCAATAGCTCAGACTCTTCCTGTACTTAAGCACGTAAGTCACAAAAGAGAATCTCCCTTCAGGGCTGAAAACCAACTAACTGCAATCTTCAAGGAACTGTTAGCTAAAGTCAACCAGAGGGGGGATGTGACCAAAGTAGCCTTGGCAATGAGTAGGTAAGGCACTTGTAAACCTGCTTCATTATGTATTGAGTCGCTTAGGTAGTTTTATATCAAGAACATAGAGAATTAGCAGCTAGCAGGCCATTTTCAAGAGGAGACTTCAACTTCCATCCTATCAACCTCCATCAATATTTTTGTAAAACCGTGGATTCACAGGCTCTTATGTAAGAAAATCCTTTCAGTTAACAGTTGGTGAACGGACTCTACTGTTAGTATTTCCGTAAGACCCAACTGTCTATGCTATGCATCTGCTAAATCTATTTGTGAAGTCTTATCAACAGAGACCAACCTCAGAGAACATCATCTCTCAGTTTACTGCGTGAGTAGAACTGTAAGTTTGTTGTCCTAACTCCTGCCCAAACAGAACTGTCCTTCAAAAAGGAATTTCACTGTAGTCATCTCTGTCTATCCCCACATAGAGTTAACAATTTATTCCACCTAACAGAAAGGTTTATCAATAAAATATTTCATTCCGCACAAAGCCACAAGTGAGGGTTGCTGAAGCGAAGTCTAAGCCTCTGATCTGAGAGAGCACATTATCTTAAGATCCAAATGGGGACTGCTAGCACCAGTGCTGAAAAAAATTAAAGGAGGAAGAACATCAGCACGCAGACTATGAGAGGCAAGAGTTAAAAGCAAGAGCTTAAAGCCCTATCTACCTTCAACCTGAAAGTAATCCTGCAACCCCTGTGACCAGGAAGTGATTTAGGACCTTGAAGCTCAATGTGCAAGACAGATCTCAGCTCAAACAAACTACAATGGAACGACTCTCCTTCCTCCCTCCCTCCCCAGTAAGCCTTCCCTGTCTCCCAAACTGTGGGGAGGATATGACTGTCAGTTCACTGGCAGCAGCTAGCAGGATACCATCCCAAAAACAGTCAGAGGAAATAGTGTAGAGATGAATCAGGTTGTATGTCTGAATATACCCCCATCAGAGATAGTTACTGTGAAACAGATCCAACTGTACAGAAAGCACCTCATATTTTACACTATCAAAATCCCACCAGGAAGTCCAGAGTCCTCTCTACCTAGATAGATTGATTTATTTCTTTCCACCAGGTATTATCAGCAATGCATTTCACTAACAAAGTGACTCCTAACAAAGCAGTCTTCCCCTCACAGCGTGATGGGGGACAAGAGTATGCAGCTACAAGAGGGCACGAAAACTGGTTCCTGAACTTATGCAGAAGACCTATTAAGCATCCAGTCTGCGTTGATGTGAAAGTTTCCCCTTAGCAAGTTAGAGCAAGATATCCAAGGCACCAGGGAAAACAAGACAAAAGTGTACTGGTGTCAGTCGCCTTTCCTTTCACGACCTTCAAAGTCTCAATGAAGTTCTGGTTGATCAAATTATCACATATACAAAAAACACTGAGACGCCATCAAGCTCACCTAAGGCAAGCCCTTTCCTAATTCAGAGTCCTCTTCTAAAGAGGGCTAGGAAAACACTCCCAAGACTAAGCATTTATTACAAGGCCCAGAACTTTCTTCTAGAATTAAGAAGTTTCTTAATCTAAAGTTATTTTCTAATTAACTAATCTCTCCAGAGTCCCAGGTTTTCTTGGATTCAAGCTTCCAATATAGTTGAACTTCACTGCAAGCTTACCCTTGGATTTATCCACTTCTTGAAAACAGTCAGTCATGAGCAAAAAAACCAGCTTTACATATCAAGTTACAGTAATCACATTGGCACAGCTACTGAATGATGTGACAGGTGGCTAGAGCTATGACACAAAGGTATCTTACTTTTAAAAACTGATACCATTGTTTTGTAGTACTTCATACTAAAGTAGTTACAATAACAAAAGTTTTTATTCATTTTTTCCAAAACACATCTCATCTCTAACCATTTGTTGTGTGATAGGCCTACAAAGCTGCTATTTTCAGAACAGCATAAAGTATCTGCACATCTAAATCCCACTGAGCCTCACCACAGTTCAATCCTGTTTTCCTTCGGCCCTCTGGGAAGTCCTACAAGACATATGCTTGCCATGAAAAGGTAGCTGTTCCTGCTGGGACTGTGCCTAATTCTTGAAAGGCTACCTCAGAGACTGGGAGCATACCTAGGAGGAGTGCAAAATACCACATGCTCACTATTTAGGATTACACCAATGTACCTGATCTGTGTGAGAACTGGTTCCACCCACAAACTATCCACATTGCCAGAAACCTTCTTCACAGTAAGAATAACAAAGTCATAATCGAGGACATTTGCAACAAATCCCAAACCAAAAAACACCCTCAGCCAAGTTCCCCCGATCTGCATACTGCCCATCTGCCTCAGTCCATGCCATCAACCTTCCTTTCTTTTTCCTATGGATGCCAACCCAGACCTTCTCACTAGGAGTATAAATTCACAGTTAAAAGGTGCCCTACTCAAGGGAAGAACACACATGCACAAACACATTCTACACACACAGAACTCTCCCCAGCCAGTCTGTAGCACTTCAGCACAGGGACACAAAGATCGGGCTTTTCAAGAGCGCTATCAGTCCTGTAACAAAGTCCAGGGCAAGCTGACAGCAGCTGGCAATAGAGCCAAGCCCTCTCCTAAAAACATCAACTCTGCTGTTATCTTCCTCACACAGAGCACTTTGCGCTCCTCCAAACATGGAGCTTTCTTAACATGAGAGGGAAAAGGCAAAGAGAGCAAGATGCAAAGCAGCTGTTTTGGTTTATGGGCTGTGGCCCAGTAGATAGCCCTAGCACATAAGATAACACCGCAAGCATTAGAGCATTCCTTGGAACAGAATGGGAAAAGGTTTGTTACTTGCACAGTCAGCAAGATGCTGCATTTCTACACCTGTGAACAACAAAAAGCAGTTGCGCTCTTCTCTTATAGGGGGATAGCTGCAGAGTATTAAGCACACGAGTTTTCTTTAGGATTCACTTCACATTCAAAACAATGCTTTTAATGCATGCTTGAGACTTAACTCTCCTATTTCCCTTATTTGTAATTAAGGCTTGTAAACAAGTTTTATTTAGACGGGATATCACGCATTATTGCCAAAAGTAATACTTCAAACCAGTTCTTTAAAGAGACTAGAACAGGGTACCTATGTCAGAACTGGGCTAAAGTCAACAGGCCTGTCTTCAGCCAAGAGGGACAGTAACCTCAAGTCAAGTGTGACTATTTGGTGCCTCTGCTTCCATTTCATAGAAGAATGAAACAGCACTGCAATAACCACAGGTTTGTGAGATGAAGAGCTCTCCCCAGCTGTAAAGTCTGAACTGCATAAGCAGAAAAGAACATAATGTTTCTACAAACCAGACTGCAACAACAATGCATGAGAAGCTCTCAGAACTGGTATGCATGCCCTAATACCTATTAAATTTCTTCAAATCCAGTGTTCTCTTGTTCTAGTAATGTTTATAAATGTCTTTTCAGCACAAGAGAAAATCAGCTATGCATCAGAAAAGCTGAATTTGACACACTGTCAAGCTGAGAAAATAAAATTGAAGTTTCATTTATTCTACTAGCATAGCATACGCTTTAGTTGAAACCTGTAAGCAGTGGAGCATTTTCAAGGAAAGAAGGTATTAGAGATAAATGCATTTCTTCAGTGAGCCAAAATGAATCTCCACTGCTTAACCTTAACACAAGCAGCAAGCATAAGCCTAGAAAAAGAGTAAAATAATTAAAGTTCAAACTGTAATTGTTGCTGCACATACACAAACACACAAAAAAATTAAAAATCTTACTAATGCAAACTGCAAGCACTGGACAGTACTGCTCTAGACTCCATGCAACAATAGTAGGAAACGGATTTTCACTCAAAACATACAAAATATGAACCTACAATGAACGTTAAACATCTTCCAAGTAACCTCTCTTCCACAGAAAGGCAGAGGAAATTTTCAACTGTGATCATAAAACCTGCTATGCCAAAGCTGTTTCACTAAAGACAAAGTGCAGCCCTCTCCTCTGGCACCCTAGGTCTGAAATTCTGCTCCCACAACCACCACAGAACTGGCACTTACGGAAAAAGCACAAAGCAAATGATTCATTTTCACAGAAAGGAAGCTGGCTAGCACTTAAATGATTACAGTGGGGGGCTTTTCATTCCCATCAACCAACCTTAGGCATTCTCCCTATATTTTCAAGTCTGACATTTTACTGGTGTCAGAGCCTTGGATTTCTGATATAAATCTTCTTTTTCTGTGGAATGTACAGGATTCACAGCTTGTCTGGATCCCAGAAAGAGAAAAGCAGCGTGAAGCGGACATCTGCCCGAGGTCCCAAAACAGCTGCAATGGATCACCTGAATCCAGGTTTGTGAGTAAGGCCAGTTGGAAAGATACAACTATTGTCATAGTTGAATGAAATGAACCCTCAAGAGGAACAGGAACGTATATACCTTTTGCCCACAGATTCTGGTTGCAGCACTTCCTGGGCTTAGAGACTTCTATGATATTCCCAGGTCAAAAAGCCCTAGGGACTACAACAGCAAAGGAACAAGACCCCATCAAATAGGCAGACAGCAGATACTTGCTGCTACTACTACTACACAGAGCAAAAGAGAATTGTAAAAGTTGCCTTTCACTTGTCCTTAATCAGAGATCTAAAGTGCATATGGAGGCTGAAGACAGCTCAATCACAGAACAAATGCCTCCTAGGCCTCCAGTCAGAACACATAGTGCCATCTTAGATTTGTGACCTCTCTTTTAAATGCCAAGAAAGAAGGGGATTTATGTCTTCAGGGGAAAACTTACAAAAACCCCACAGTTTATAGCAGCCAGAGCACACTATTTTATTAGGGTTTTTTTTTTTACCACTGCTGTTTACTAACAAAGCAGTCCAAGTTGTGCCTTCATACCCAGTAAGTCAGCCATTCAAAAAAAACCTACTCAGAATCTGTTTGTGAAATGTATTTCAGATGAGACTGTGAAAGAAGCAGACAGATCAGGAAAAGGAGCAAGTCATTTCCTCATTTAAATGTTTTAAAAAGCCAGAACTGAGCCAAAAAGCAGCCCTATACACACTTCCTTCAGGTGGCAAACTGCACATTTTCGTATTTATCTCTTATGCTCCTAAGCAAAACAAGAAAACACAGCAATCAGTCTAGGTGTTGTTTCAAATTTTTATGCCTCATCACCAGTGCAAATACTGGTCAAGGAATCATTCATTGATTATCCTGCTATAAAACAGAATGGAGCACTTCTACATATATATGAGAACGTCCTCCTCTCAACCAGAAGTGTTAAAAACAGACATAAAAAAGTGCAGCCTTTCAAAAGTACAATAAAAGTACAAGTCAGGTTTACTAAAGTGAATAAGCTGGTATACAAGACAGAAGCCACATAAAGCTGTTCTGTCCACTTTCTCTTCTGAAGGCAGCAGTACCAACTTCATTTTTCCCTCATTACTCTGATGTTTCTTCCCTATTAACATGCCAAGCAAGAGCAGGAAGAGTTCTGCGAGTTTCCGTACATTAGCCCTGGCAAACTGAGCTCCCTCTTTTCTATTTGCTAACTTGAAGCACACGGAGAAAAATCTCCAAGAAGCTACCTAACAACTTGTGGAAGTAATTTCCATAAATTAATTTGCAAGCGAATAACTCAGTGTGACCAGGGTGAAAAAAAGGCACATAGAAACAGAGAAGAAAGCATGAGCTGTCATACCAGGCAATATTAAAAAAGTATACCCGAGGGCACAGTGATTTCAAGGGAGGAAATCCACCCATTGGGAAACATCATAACTAGATGTAGCACACACTCTCTCATACCAGAAGAACAACGTCGTACATTTTGCAATATGAAGGACAGGATCACTCACTGCCTCGCAAAAAGGGTGAGCATGTGCATGTTGATCCTCAAATATCAACTCCAATTCAGTTAAAGTCTGAAATTCCTATTACGGGACTGCCTATTAATTTGCCAGTTTGGACTGTATGATGAAACTGCTCAAGCATTGCTCTTCATTGCCTCCAGGTTTTTTTCAGCTGTTGTAATAAGACACCTTAAGAAACCAGCAGGTATGACTGCTGCCAGAACTAGTACCAAAAATCACTATACTGTGTATTTCAACTGAGGAGACTGGCAAATTATATGGAGGTCAGGAACAAGATTATGCATACAGCTAACATTTTTTTTAAAAAGCAGTAGTCGGGAGGTTTGCAGGGAAGAATCCCAATACAGTCCATACTCAGCTCTCAAGATCTGTGTGCATTGCATTGACAAAACCACTAAACATACTAGAACATGAATGTTTCTTGGTTTCCTGAAAAAGAGCACTTGATACAAAATTACAAAAGGGGCCAACTAAATAACAACTCGGGGCTGGCCCAAGGAACAGAAGGCTTCATAGATAGACTTAGAAGTATAAATAATAGAAACTTTCAGACAAAAATTACAGAATAGACACTGAAACAACAGTTTCAAAAATATACTGTGAACATTAAAAGCAAAACAGGCTGGCTCCTCCTTAGTAGTCAGTCCTCTGAAAAAGCAATCACCTTTTAAAAACAAGACTACCAAGAAAGAGACAATAATAGAGCGGAACACTGTATTCCCATTTCTCAAATTATCAAGACTGTAGTAAAATCATAAAATTTACCTCAGTCTGTGCTTCCTCCTGTGAATCAGCAGTATTTAAATCAGAATGACAGTTGCACCAACAGAATTATTTCTGAATCAAATACTGAGGCTCTTGCTACAACATAATTTTGTTAAAGGAATAGAAGTGGTTCATGAGGACCATCAGGTATGACAGAAATTTCAGAAACACTACAGGTGTCAAGAAGGGACTTTAATAACACTGTAGGTAGGCAAATAAACACACTTAATTTCAGAAGCATTCTTGTAACTAAATCACAACTTTTAGCAGACCAGATTTTGTAGTACAACTATGAATCACTAATCTCTTTAAAAAAGCAAGCACAGGAGGAGGGGACACCTTTGTCACAGAGCACGCTCAATGCACATATCCCTAGAAATAATTCCCAACATGTAGTCCAATGAAACTGCCAAGTTCACCACCAGCCAACCAAATTCTAAATTGCAGAGCATATTAAAAAGGGTTGTCAGGTTCACTCTCACACCATTCACTTTCCTGCCTGTAGCATTATTAGGCTTGCCAACTTGGGGGTGTAAACAGTGTCACACAACACTGCCTCCCATTCAAAAAAGTCACCAACGACAGGAAGCAGGAGGTTTTTATTAAGATCTTCAGCAAGCGGTAGTTATGCTTAAAAAAAACCCTAGGGTTCGTGACTCTTTTGGGAAGGGAAGGTAGAAATTTTTATTTTGCTTTTTAATACTATTCTGCAAGTATGCGTTTGTACACACTGTATGTGCCAAGCAGCGCAGTTACAAGCTATCACAACTTTCCCAGGCCTGCATCTATTCACACCCAGAGTGGTATCTTGCAAATCCATACCCACGTGCATATGTAAAAACAGATGCAGGACTTCATTAGTATATGCATAAATATTCATTAGTTGCTATGCATGCCCACAAACACATATACCACATCTGCAAGATAGTGAAAAGTTCCCTCTTAACGTACTGATCCCAGGAATAGGAATAGACCTAGATTCTTACCCTAGCTGCGTCTAAGCTTACGAAGGTCAACTACGATACGGTAACACTGCATTTCCTTTACCTCACTTCAGAAACTGAGGGGACACAGACTTTTATCCCTTTTGTAAAATGGCTGGAACAGCTAGAGATAAAAGAACTTCAGTCTAATGTTAGATCAATAGTATTTTCACCGGTTTAAAAGGTAACGCTACTTTCCTAGATAAGAACAGGCGACAGACAGAAATCCTGCAATGCTGCAAATACCTATCTAAACTAGAGAGCAAAGTACAATAGCAAGACAGAAAAGCAACTATCAATATCATTCTCCTGCGTACTGCACCCTGGTTCGTAAGCAAGTTCTGTGAAACAGGAAAGACAGCTGCGTCCTTCCTTTCCAGTTTTACTTCCTTTCAATTTCTGGTTTAGGCTTTCTATAGCTGAGTAACATTCGGACCCGTCAAGGTTAGGACCTCCAGTTTTTCACTAGCATTTATTTTAAGCTTATGCTGACTACACCTGGTTTACACTCCTTCACAAAACAGGCAGGGCATCTTATTTTGAGTCTCTCTGCGGAGAGGTAAGAAACTCCACCCCTGAAAGTGGCTGCCCATCTTTAAGGGGTGAGACAAATCATCTCCTTTCATGTTCCAAGCACAGTGAGAGTTTAAGTCAATTCCACCCAACCACTTCACAAACAAGTTCTGATGTCCGTCCCTTCTTATTTTTACACGAAAGCACCATCCTGAGGCCACACTACAGTAAAAGGTGCCCTTCTGAATCAGTGCAAAGCCCTTTGAAAGAATCATAAAGAGGAACTACATACATGTCTAGAAACATCTCAGTGTAACCCAGACGGATACCTGCAATGTCAATATGAAAACTAGCTTTATCCCCCCTCCCCAAAAAAACTCAACACATTTTTTAGTGTTCCAACCATTTTACCAAGCTGCTCCTAATCATCAATTACCAGGAAAATGCAGTCATTTCTTCAATTACTAGAAGCCTTGAGTTTTTCACATAATCAGTAGTAACTAACAACAAGCAACTAGCATATATTTTGCTGGTACAAATATTATGATGTCATGTATAGGAAGAGGTAATTTTTCTTCATAAAACCAGTTGAAGGGCAAGTGTAGGGTACTGCACCTGGGGAGGAAGAACCCCATGCACCACTACAGGTTGGGGACTGACCTGCTGGAGAGCAGCTCTGCAGAGAAGGACCTGGGAGTGCTGGTGGACAACAGGCTCACCATGAGCCAGCAATGTGCCCTTGTGGCCAGGAAGGCCAATGGCATCCTAGGGTGCATTAAGAAGAGCGTGGCCAGCAGGTCGAGGGAGGTGATCGTCCCCTTCTACTCCGCCCTGGCGAGGCCGCATCTGGAGTACTGTGTCCAGTCCTGGGCTCCCCAGTTCAAGAGAGACAGGGAACTACTGGAGAGAGTCCAGCAGAGGGCTGTGAAGATGCTGAGGGGACTGGTGCATCTCTCCTATGAGGAAAGGCTGAGAGAGCTGGGTCTGTTCAGCCTGCAGAAGAGAAGGCTGGGAGGGGATCTCATCAATGCTTGTAAATATCTAAAGGATGGGTGTCAAGAGGATGGGGCCAGACTCTTTTCAGTGGTGCCCAGCGACAGGATGAAGGGCAATGGGCACAAACTGGAACACAGGAAGTTCCACCTAAACATGAGGAAGAACTTCTTTACTGTGAGGGTGACAGCACTGGCACAGGCTACCCAGAGAGGCTGTGGATTCTCCTTCTCTGGAGAGATTCAAATCCTTCCTGGACGCGTTCCTGTGCACCTGGGCACCTGCTTTAGCAGGGGGGTTGGATCAGATGGTGTCCAGAGGGCCCTTCCAACCCCTGCCATTCTGGGATTCCATGATTTGGGCAGAAGTAGTGACAATGTCACAAGTGCACAAGCGTATCTGAATAAAGTTAGTTGACTGAGCTAAGAGGGAAAGCAGACAGCAGCTAACAGAACAACTGCGTTCTTTCAGAAGTACTGCTCCATCTGTCTCTCTGTGGGAGCCCTAGAGACAGAACATGGTCAGAACACAAGCCTAGGAACCAAAACCCTACACCAGAAAGACAAGAATAATTGTTCAACAGAAAAAGTGATTTTATGGCACCTCATCTAACCACTAGCTATATTTTTCACTCCTTTACCAACTTGCATATTTTGCCTCTTTCTTTCATAAAAGCTATAGCCTTTTATGACTTTTCTTGAAAATGTTCCTCCCTTTTCTACATAGGTATCAACTATGTCCTCTCAAATACAAGACCATCAAGCAACAACTTTTCTTTCTCATTCATTGGGCTTCCTCCCATACCCCAAGAAGCACTGACAGTAGCCCCATCTTCACTTTACCACCAAGTCATCCCCATCTGACTAGTAATACCATTACAACAGCAATGGGACTCCACAGTAAACCTGACCAGGCTCACTATCTTTTATTCCAACAAGGTTATTTTCAAACCCAGATCAGTTTTCTGGTCAGACTCTTTGTGCACACCCAGACAGCTGTGCTGTGTGACAAGAGGAAGAGGACACAGCACCCTAGGATTAAAAACACAGCTGGAGGTAGGGGCACTGCCCAAAACACTCCTAAAAATTCCCCCTTAGTAACTGTTTTCCTCTTATATTTGACTTTGGTGATGGTTTCTATTGTTTCAGCTCTGAAGAACCTGTGGGCCTTAAAGCCTGTCTATTTACTGAAAAGGAATGCACTTCACTGAACAATGCAGCTGTAGGAAAGCTACATCTAAAGTGTGTTTAGAGAACAATGAACAGTTGTCTTGATTTAGAATCTTCAGATCTGTAACTTGGCTACTACCAATATTTAAACCAAGGGGGAAAAAACCACAACTCTCATAGCAAGCACTACATTCACTTTACCCCCACCGGCTCTGCAGTAACAGAGCTCAGCTGAGAAAAGTCCTGGTTTTAATAAATGCTGTCATACCAGGGAAAGGAAAATCATTTTTGCAAAAGTACAAGTCAAGCAAGAAAGGAATTTTGTTTGTTTGTTTCTGGAGTTGCATTTTTATTTAAGAAAACACAATGGAAAGCATAAAAATCTCAGAAGAATGAAGCAGACAACAGTGCCCTAAGGAAAAAGGAAGGAACACAGACGCTGAACTCCAACAGCAGGCAAGAATTACTGGACTGTAGATCACTAAGCAGTGCAGAACCAAAGCCCCCTCCCAATCCCAAATTATATATTTATGATTATATATGGGCTGTCTTCTCAACAGCTGCCATGCTACAGTATGCCTGCTAAACATATACTTCATCCTGTGTGGTTTTTTAAAGTCAATTTAATACCCACAAAAAGAGATCCAGCACATCTTTCAGGAGCCTGGGGATAGCAGCATTTACAAGATCACATACAAAGGTGACAAGTAGCAGCTATTACACTTTCACTAAAAAATCAAAATGTATCTCTGAACAGATGCAGAACATTTAAACTGCTCCTCCCAACAAAAGGGTCTCCCAGAAAATATTTTCCTAAATATCAGTCACACATGGATTGTTTCACTGGAGCAGACATTCAAGGTCACTGAACCTCCCAAATCCTACTTTTTCCTCTAGCTGGTTTCTGTGGATCCTCAGATACAGGACCCTTAAAAGCTTTTTCTCTTGTCATAGCACCATGTCCAAGCACTAGCATCAACGCTGCTATGTTTTGCAGACTCTAGCATTAACCAGTGCTTCATCCTACATTTACTCAAATTCTCAGTAATAGCGCAGCTATTTAATGGATTTCCCCATCAATCTTGTAACAACACATGCCACATACCAGATGTCCACTCACCCAGGAACTCACAGCCTGCCACCAAAGGGGAAAAGACGTGGGCAACAGTTCTTAATCCTTCTGTATATGGCTGAACAGTGTTCTCCCTCCTGTGTGCTGCATTCTGTATAGCCACTGCAGTGCTCAGAGCAAGCAGACTCACAGGAGCAGCTGGAAACAGCCTTGCATCTTGTAAGATGAACATAGGTGTCCATCCCAGATTGAGGGTGGTTCTTTCACAGTAAACCTATCATCTACAGCTCCCTTAGCCAGAGGGTGGGTTGCAGTGACTAGTGGCCATTGGAAGGTGGTAACTAGGGCAAGAGAGAATAATATAACCAGAAAAACTGTGCTTGCACGCGTGTGTGTAGGAAGGGAAAAGAATAAGTGGAGCAAACAATGAGTGAAAGAATGGAGTCTGTATACATAGAAAATTACTGAACAGACTACACGTGCTGCTGACCTCAGTTCATTCCTCTCCAAGTTTTAACTCCTTACGGTCAGGGCTTTGCCTGGGAGAGAAGGTCACAGCTCATTTCTACCACTAGCCTCCAGTAACTATTCTAACAACTAGATCCTGCAGGTCCGAGGACACACTCCAGGAACGGGCTGCTGCTCAGTTTCTGTGCTCTAGTAAGTTGTCACAAATTAGAACGTGCTTACCAAAAGCTTGGTCAGCCCATCATGTTTTTCCCCCTCCACCTCTAACGAAAAGGCACTTTGAATCCAGAGTTGAAGGGGTTTGCTAGGGTTCATACCTCCACCACTTTTAACACATTCACAGAAAGGAGAATTTTTCTGCAGTACCTGAATATTACCAGGTTATAAAAAGTTGATGCCTGCCAAACATTCCTTTCCACAACAAGGACTGCTGTATGCAAGTTAACCTCACACCCACGACCTTGTTCTTGCCAGCTAAAGATCTTGATGTCATAACTGAAACTCCATTGACACTGCATGCATTTGCTGTGCATAACTGCGGCATAAACTCCAGCATGTCACAGAAACTTGTATTTTGCACAGCAGGAGCTATCCCATCAAATGGGAGCACTAATCTCTTTTGCATTTCTACTTGGGAAAACAGAATATAGTTTTTTATAACTGAAAACAATTTATATATTTTAAGCCATTATTGCATTTGAGAACAGGATCACAGAATCCACTTGCTTTCAGATCCCCAGATACTTATTAAGGATATTGCCTCCATATTGGAGCCTACACAAAGCCAGCAGCAAACCCCAGTAAAACTGTGCAATATGCACTGTAACTTAACACTAAATGTTATGATTGTGTTACACAGCCTAGCATTTAATTTACAGCACTGAAAAAAAAACTTCTAGTCCATGCTACTGTAAGGAAACTTTTCTAAATACAAGCCAAAGTGTCTGACTTTGTAGACAGGCTGGAGGCTGCTCCCATTCTTCTGTCAAGTCTCAGAAGACTCCATTCAGTCAAGTCATACAAATTAAAACTGAGCATTTGCAATCACCACTGTAGCAAACGAAGCACAATTCTAGTAAATAAGTCAATGTAGCTTAAGCTAAGACAGCTGTTAGAAGAACCATGCTCTGCTACCCACTCTTGTGAATCATTTCCTGAATTGCTGTAATTAGCACAGCACTGTAAGGCAATCATCCTCACATCCAACAGAAGAAATTAACAGTCATCTTAATTTATTGTGTTAATCTCACAGCACTTTATGCCGAGCCCATTCCAGAGTCTTCCCTTCCAGATTTACCTCTGTTGTGACACCAACAGGAAAAGGAACCACCGAGACCAGCTACTGTGCAGCAGGCACCGGCCTGCTGGGTCAAGTGTGACCTACGCATCTCAAATCTACTCAGCCATCTTGTCCTCTCCTCTCTCTTCACTTCCCTCTCTTTCAGCTTTGTTGTACTTTATGTTTCTGAAATTCCTTGCTTTCTTAAAAGTCTAGAACCAAAGTACTATGCCCAATAGCCGAATTCACCAGCAGACGCTGACTGTGAGAAAAGCATCATGCCTGTAAGTTATCATTATAGTTTGCATGAATGCATAGTAAAGAATTCACCACCATTGTCCAAAAAAGCCTCGACTGCCTGGGATGTTTTCCTGTATGCTGGCTGATCCCTATAGCTTTATGAAACCTGCTAGCTTCTCTCGCCCTTGGAGATCCAGACTTTTGATGTTATAAACCTTGAGCTCATTGTGAGTTTGATGAAGCATAAAAAGTAAGTGTAGTGTAACAGTCAAATGAACAACAAAGGGCCTTTTGTGATAGCTGAAGAGGACCGGAATAGAGCAGCAAAGGAATGAGACTTGGAAAAAGACAATCCCTTATATTCAGAGGTGACATTCTGCAACATTTGATTGAATATCTGATTTATCAGTGACATGATTTCAAATGAATACAATAACTTCGTTAAGTGTAATTGCTGTACTGACACAACTCATCTGAAGACTTTAGATTAAGAAAGAAAATTACATAAAGAAGAACCGTTGCAATGCTGCAGGAGAACAATGCGATAAGGAAATCTGACCTCTTGAAAAACATTTTCTTCAAAATTTTCTGCCAGCAGGTAAAGTCCCTAGGTTTCTGGCACAAAGAAGGAAGATTTAAAAAAATTATGCTTCTCATCAAAAAAGTTGTTATTTTGCTTGTGTAATAGCACCTTATTGCTCCATGGGAGCTACAGTTCCCAGGTGACTATCTCAAGAGCAGCCCATCTTACGATGGCAGAATTCATCACGGGTGAAAATAAGTCATCCTTTTCTAGCAGAGAATGAAGGATAGTGCACAACAGTTTCTGATATAAAACATGTTTTTGACAATATTTCAGTTCGGGAATGTCCACTATTTAAACTAGAGTAGAAGATCTTTGAGGAAGAAAATTATGAAGCAAACAAGTCATCTTCTAGAACACAGTTTCACCAACACTTTCAGCTAGCCTTAGAGAATACAAGAGACAAATACATTTTTCCAGTTTACCCTTTTAGAGGATTACTAAACATTTTAATTCCTTCTATCCTAACACTGCAGTGTTTTAGAAGACTGTTGCTGCAGTGACTAATTAAACTCTCCAGAGAGCACACAGCACTAAAAACAAGCCTCTCCAGACTGATGAGACATCTAGACAATCATCCACAAAAGAGCACATTAGCAGAAGAATTCTCCTACAGAGGACGCAAACATCTCAGGTGACACTCTCCAAGCAATTTAGCTGTTTTAGATCACAGTTAAGACTATACCATTTCTAAATTAACAATAACCAATTCCCCTCCAAGAAAATAATACAGCAAACAGCATAGCTAATCCAGTCCACAAGGCGTGCCCTGGATGCATTCTACATTCCAACTGGCTCCCTCTGTTAAGAACAGGCTTATGGCTATTGCTAACAAAATTCAGTAGTTTCTCCTCCATGCACCAAAGAAGGATAAGACAGTAAACACAGAGAAGGAAAAAAACGCCCGTGGGAAACATGAACCAGAAAAAGAAGGCAGCAGATTAAAGGAAGGAAAACATGTACGAGAAGAAAAACAAAAGGAACACTGAATAACAAACCTGAACAGCGCACTCCGCTCTCTGAAGGCGCTCAGAAAGCCAACCTTCCAAAAACCCAAACTTTCAGTGACACCATGCCCTGAGACACAAGGGTGAGACACAAGGGTAAGACACCAGAAACGCAGTCCACCATTGCTAGGATGCCAGACACCCTCCCCAGTGCTACTGAAGTTCAGTCAGACCATGGCCAGAAGAATGTTCTGCATCTTAGGGATGCACTGAGTAGGAAGGGTACTAAAAGAGATGAAAGGGAAAAGTACAGATAAAAAACAAACAAGGAGACCTGGAGGAGATGAGAGAGGGGCTACGTGTTGTACACAAAGCATGCTCATCAACAAAGATCTCACTCCTGTCCCAGACTGAACATGGATCAGGAGGTTCCTCCCTCCTCTCATGAACCACACTGTGAATACACTCATGACCACAACTGTATGAAGGATTATATCAGTAGACTGTGGAACTGGCTCAGCATACAAGCTGGCCACCTGGAATACTTATCCCTCTTCTGTTTTTAGTAAGTCCCATCACTTACTGTCTGGGTAGGACATGAGACCAGGGAAACATGAACAAGTGTGGTACGAGTGCAGAGAGGTGTCTGAGGGACAGTTTAGAAGCAAGTCCACTCAATGTCACAAAGCCTGACCATACCGAGTGGAGCTAGAGATGAGGGAGGGACAGGGACATTTGACCTGAATGCAAAAGGGTTATTCCAAGACAAAGGCTCCCAGACGACACAAATATATACCTCTTACAGATACATACCTCCTCATAAGCCATAGAGTTTATACTTTGCAGCTTTAGAAGCGTCCACCCAAATTATCTGAAGGTTGGTTCACATCCCGAAATAAATCCACTCTCAAATAATATTCTATTCAATAAGCTGAACTCAAAACTTCCCAGCATTTCCCATTTTAAACATCAACAGAAAAATCATACCTGCTTCCTTCCACTCTCATCTGCTTTATTTAAGCAAAAAAAAATTAATAATAATCTTAGAGCAGGGACTTCTTTACTACATTTTAATACAATATTTGGCACAGCAGAGTCCTTGGTGGGTCTCCAGACACATGCAACGCAACAGGCATTATACATAAAGCAAAAGCAACAAGAAAAGTGCAACGTACAAGGATGGGGTCAGCTGTAGCCCATCTGTTCTTTCTCTCTGAAGAAACACAGAATACCATCACTGTGAAGAATTATTAGTGGAGATCTGCTACTGGTGCTGTCACCTTCTGGATAACTCTTCCATTTTCACATGTACAAACTCCTCTCTTTCTGAAGTACTGGAAGCAGACCAGGTATCACTGACAACCAGCCTTTTCCTGTATTTCCTAGATGTGTAAGCAGTCCTACTCTCCCTGGAAAATCCACAGTATGTTTAGATTCTGCAGCAAGGCAAATGACACTTACAAGATCTAGAAGAAACTTGAAATACTAGGTGCGAGGCACTGGCCTTTCCAGGCTCACCAAGGAAACTATGCACAAAGGCTAACTCCAAACCAGTCTGTCTTTACAATCAACCTAAAAAGAGGCACAGATCTAGAGAACTCTGAATGGGAGCCTCACTTAACTAGTGACTTAGCACAGCTAAGTGAATTATCAAAAGCATGCCATGCTCCCTGAAACTGTTTACCCTTCCTGACAGAGTCTAATCGGACTTTTTTTTCTCAAACTAAGCAGAACTCTTTACAGCAGATGAAGTAATACGTGATGTACATCGACTGTTATTAAAGAAATAACTTTCTCCTACAAAAAAAGGGGAATAGTGAAACATTCTTGCATTTGACCGTTTAAAGCAAGACTCCTAGAAAAACACTTGCTTCCAATCCTCAAATCTGTGCAGATCACCAAACAACAAAGGAGATGAGAAAGTCTACTGTCCTCCCCTTCGTTTCTTCAGTCACATAACTATGATGTTGCAAGTGTTGGAGGACACTTCTCAACAGGAGATCCAGAGCAGTTTGTTACATGGGTATCACTGAACAGATACCACTTGCTTTTGTGCTCTTTAACTGGGTTCGAGCCAAATTTGGTTTCTTGTTGCCTTGAGATTCATTTCTTTAATGAACCCTGAGAAAACATACGCAAATGATAAATGGCGCAAACCACTACAAGCTGCAGTATCTCACAAAAATGCAGCAGAGTTTATACTATCCTTTTCACATGACCCAGCGAGAGAAGTCCTTTTTAACAGCTGTGTAAGTATACACAGCATATTTAGAAAGACTAAGCCAAAGGCAAGAAGGGCCTCCCAACCATCCCGTTAAACCAAGGCAGTTCCACCAAGGGCATAAAGAGATAGAAACGTCAGATAGGACTCACATGGCCACAAGCACTTTTACTTGCATGGCAGAGATTGCAAGATACAATCCCACAAAAATGCTGCTGCCTACACTATAACTTCCAGTGGGAAGTCTCCCCACAGACTCAGAGTAAAGAGATCTTAGTAATTTTAAGGGAGACCACAATAAAAGTTATGCTATCCGTTTAGTCACTTTAGTTCAAAAGTTACTTAGAAGCATAGAAGATTATACCCTAAGACCTCCTCAGACACATCATCCAAAGTTCATTCCAAAGCATCTTGCAGCCATGACAATAAAGCATATAACCAAGTAAAGCTTGAAAGGAAGAGATTTATTGAAAGCCTTCAACACAGTGAAATGTCCTCTTCTCTCAAACACATCAGGTCCCAGCAAGCCTTGCCTCACTTCAAAGCACTGCAGATTCAGAGGAATTATTTCCAAACAGCAGGGAAGAAAGCAGTAATACAGAACAATTTTCCTGCCAGCCAAAGAGGAAGTTGATGCAATAAGTTGGTTATTTCCCAGATTTTAATTAAGCTGTACAACTGGAATCCTAATGCAGGCAAACACAGAAAAAGACCCATACCATAAGACAAATATTCCTGGACTGATGTTGGAAATAGCACAGAAAATTGCAAGATTTTTTTTACCTTCGTTTTGTATCACAGAATCACAGAACGGTAGGGATTGGAAGGG